>JAOWBW010000074.1:858185-1060222 GCA_026119855.1 Campanula takesimana
TCCATACTATAGAGATAGTGAGCCACATAGCCTACATCCAGTTGAAGGTTTGACAAACCTACGTATGCTAAATCTTGAAAAAGCACTGCTTGGGGTAGACTCTCTGTCGATAATTGAAAGACTAACGAAATTGGAACTTCTGATCTTGAGGGACAGTATTGTAAATGGCCCATTTCCACGTCAAATACGGCAACTTAGTAATCTAAAGTTGCTGGACTTGAGGACACGTTGTACTTCTACTAAAGGACACGTTGAGTATAGGTCATCATCATATATAATAGAAGAGGTATCTTGGCAGAATTGAAAAAGCTGGAAGAATTGCATTTGGGAGATTACTACTTCTCAAGCACACCTGAAAATAGTGAACAAGGAACTGAAGGAGAAATCGACGGGGTGTTGCAGAGTTGGAAAAGTTGTCTAATTTAACAGCTTTACAGATTCAACTCGTTAACCCAATGGAATTGCTTGATTTAGACTTCCGCTTCGAGAAGCTGCAAAGATTTTATTTAAAGACGCTTCGTGGGTATGATTGTTATTCCAGATTGGATAGAAAACTTTCTTTGAAAGGGGTGCCGTTGGAGTGGCTTTCACATGACAGATTGAGTCCATTGTAAGGAGGACTGAGCACCTTCGATTAGACTCGATAGTTGATTGGACTGATCCTCTATAATCAAAAAGTTTGTTAGTCTGCGGAAACTAGAATTGATTCATTGTGGGGACATCAAATATCTTATTAGCGATGTTGGAGTAAATGGTAGTGCCTTCAGGAAGTTGGATACATTGGATCTTATGTATGTGGGTGGCTTGACAGAATTATGTCATAATGGAAACCTTCCCGCAGGATTACTGGGAGAACTGACACGGTTGCGTCTCTATCGAGTACCCAAAATGCGACGCTTTGTGCTTAGTCAACCTTAGAGAGGTCGAAATTAAATCCTGTTGGGCATTAGAAACTATCTTTCCTCATTCAGCAGTTAAATGCCTTGTACAACTTCAAGTATTGACTGTAAGATCCTGTAAGAATCTAAAAGGAATTGTGTCCAAGGGAGAAGGAACAACTACAGGAAGAGGAGAAACAGTAGAAGAGCCCACGGATTCAAATAAACTTCGCTTCCCCAAGCTAACAAATGTGACCATTGGACACTTAAATAATTTTCGAGGCTTTTACAAGTTTGATGATGATAATGTACAACCTCTCCTCAGCCCATTGGTACGTTCGTCCTTTCTAAACTATTTATTAATATTTGATACGGCTTGCTCCTTATTTTTATTTTTGAAGTTAAACTTTATACATTCACTAATTCCATTCCATAGTAGTTCACTTGAACACAAACCTATCTTTTTATTAATATACCTTTGTCTCAAAATAAATACTCCATCTATCCCAACTGATCTTTCCATTGTCCATTTCTCGTAGTCCCAAAAAGTTCTTCTCATTTCTACAATTTGGGCTTAAAAGTGTATAAACAAAACATGACTAGTGAAGCAAGTTTCATATTCTTAAAAAGTTTATAGTCAAATGGAAAGATCATTTTGGGACGGAGGGAGTCTTATGTTTTAGCTTTCTTGGTAAAACTTATCAAACTTTATCAAGGGTTTATGAACATCAGAACATCTAATGGCCATTGAGAAATTCTAAATATAACATTGATCAATATCAGTTTCTATAATTTCTTGAAGAGTATTACAATTTAATAAAATTTTGGCCAAGCAGTTGACCGAAAAAGTCAAAGAATGACAATTTTAGAGGAAGTGAGTAGTTGCTAAAGCAAGTACCAATGCATATCTTTCCAACCCATTATAAGTGTCACTAGTTGACTTGTCACATTTTTTTTAAGATTGTGTTTTGCTTGTACCATGGTAAGTTGCACTTAGATCGTCTCCTTATTTAGAAATTTGATACATATTTTGGAATTTTTTTTCAAATAATTCCCTTTTGAATTCATATGTACCAGAATGACACTAGGGAAAATTTATGTACCAAAATGACCTCTTTGAGAGAAGTCGGCATTGGTAGTGCCTTTTTTGTTTGAAGTCGGCATTGTCAATGCCGACTTTAGGCCATTTTTGAAACCCAATTTGAAAAAAAAAAAAAAAAAAGGCCTAAAGTTGGCATTGCCAATGCCGACTTTAGGCCTTTTTTTTTTTTTTTCAAATTGGGTTTTTCACATTTATATTTATCTGCCGGCGATACGAATTGGGGTTAAAAAATTAAAACACTCGTTTTTAAAATACCCTGCGGCCGCAAAACTCCATCAATCTCGTTTGTGATTCTTCCTGCAGCAGATAGGTCGTCGTCTACTCGGGCATGTTTCTCGGCTTCACAGATCCACCGACGGAATTCTAAAAAACTGAATTCGCAAATTGGACTTTGTTTCTTTTGCTTTCTAGATTTCCAAATTGAAATTTTAAATTGGATTATTGGAGAATAAACTCCAATTTTCGAAACCCAAAATATAGATTACAGAGGGAGTACAAAACTGAATTTGCAAATTGATTTAACCCTCCACAATGACTGTGTAACAAATAAGTATACTAGCCATAATTATTTTTTTGATCTTGGGTAACTCTGGTTAGATTGATTTTGTGAACCTAAAAAGGATTAGTAACTGAGTGTGCCTTATTTTCCTTAGTCAGAAACAACAAAAGAAAATTGATCTGGAATCCTAACTCCTAAATGAATCGCAAGAGCAGAACAGAACGGATCGCAGAAGGGTAACCCCAATTCGTATCGCCGCAGATAAATATAAATGTGAGAAACCCAATTTGAAAAAAAAAAAAAGGCCTAAAGTCGGCATTGGCAATGCCGACTTTAGGGCTTTTTAAAAAAAAATAAAAAAATTGGGTTTCAAAAATGGCCTAAAGTCGGCATTGGCAATGCCGACTTCAAACCAAAAACGGCACTACCAATGCCGATTTCTCTCAAAGCGGTCATTTTGGTACATAAATTTTTCCTAGTGTCATTCTGGTATATATAGATTCAAAAGGGAATTATTTGAAAAAAAATTCCATATTTTGGATAAAACAAAAAGGAAAATGTGATACTTATTATGAGACACAAAGAGTATTAATTATTCCTATTTATTTATTTTTGTTTTAATCCGATAATAGTTATTTTAACTAATATAGATGAAAATATTTTTTCCATCTTTCAATTTTTTTATATGCATAAAACTAAATTAAATCCAAATTGGTTGTATATTGTGAGTAATAGGGTTGAGTTTGCAGGTTATGGTACCTAGCATGAAAAGATTGGAAGTACTAAATTTGGACCAACTGAAACAGATTGTGGGGGTCAGAATCATAGCTGTTCCCATGGTTGATTGGCTACCAAATCTTGAAGATATAGTTGTGAAATCATGTGATTCATTAGAATCGGTGTTTGATTTTGAAGGATTGGCAGAAAATACACGTGTCGTAACACTCGGTAAGTTGCAACTTATTGACCTGTCAGAGTTGCCCAACCTAACACGTATTTTCCGCTGCAGCAGAATGCAAGATATTTCCTTTCCTGAATTACAGAACATTAAAGTATGGTATTGTCATAAGCTTGACAATCTTGTTGCATCTAATTTGATTAAGTTGCTACACAATCTCAGAGAAGTTGACATAAATAATTGTAAAACACTAGAAACAGTGTTTGACTTTGAGGGATTGGAGGTTAGGGGGAGAATTAGATGCACCTGCTATGCTCGGTGAGCTGCAACGTATACAACTATGGAACTTACCAAAGCTAGAGCATGTATGTAGGCTGGCTGAGGCTCCCAAAGAAATTCATGTTTTTCAAAACCTTAGAGAACTGAACGTGATTGTTTGTGACAAATTGGCTTACGTATTTTCATCTCCAATGGCCCCAATGCTTGAGAAACTCGAAAGCTTGACCATCTCGACCTGCAAGTCTATGAAAGAATGTATTGTAGTGAATGGGGAGTACGTCGACAAGAAAATTGTGTTTCGTTTCTTAAGTAAAATAAAACTTGTTAGTCTGCCCAAGCTCTCGTCGTTTTGCTCCGCTGACCAACTGGAGTTTGAGTTTCCATCATTGGAGGATGTGACCATCAGTTACTGCCCTGAGATGAAGATGTTCTGTTACGGACGTCTGACTGCCGAAAAGCTTCAGGGAGTGAAAGTTGTATACGAAGACCATAAAGAAGTTTGGAAGAGTGATCTTAACCAGCCTATAGTACAACACTTCAATGCAAGGTATGCCATATGTCTAAATTCAAAGTTCTATTAGCTATTTATGATTTCTGTATGGAATGTAAAGCAAAATGATCATTTATTCTTTTGAATTCACCTTTGCTTTACTCATTGTACGATTTTTGTTAATTCAATGAACAGACATCGGAAAGAAAATAACAAAAACGTTGAAGATGATATTAATGGGACTGAACAACAACGGTTGAATACAAGGTATATATTGTCGTGTTCTAAAGTTAACAATAAAGCTTGGTGATTATTTATGATGTATCATCTGTATAGTCCGGATTCATTTTGCCCTGGTCATTGCAAAAACAGGGTAAACCAAAAGAGCGGTGATCTCAAACATGACAGTGTCAGTGATTACAATGATGCGGATGTTGGTGATATTCATGTTCCCGAGAGAAGTGTTGATGATGAATCTATTCATCGCGGCAATGAGGTCACTCTCTCTCCCTCTCTATAATTTTTTGTGTATGTGTGTGTGCATTTAGCTGAAAATGAACATAATCAAACACTGGAATGTGTACATAATAGCAAAAAAACAATAGACAAGAACCAATTTTCCATGTGGTATTTCAAATTTATTGCTTTAAATTAGTTTGTTATCTAATTTCTGACACGAGAGTCGAATATAATTGTCACGCCCCAAACCCGAAGCACGTGCTGAGGGCATGACAATGACCACAAGCTGTCAAGAAACCCCAAAAGCCTGCAAGGTCTCGCTTGACATTTCATCAATTAGTCACTTGAGTCACACAAATATCAACTACAAGGAATTCAGAGCAATCTAGCCTCAATTAATATTGTCAACCAAAACGTTTAAGTCTCCAACACCATAATTTAATAAGTAACGTTCTCTAAGCCAAAATGGCACTCGTTACATTAAATCCTAACACATAAATTATGAGTTCACTTACTCGAACAATCCCTAAATCATATAAACTGAAATAATAAGATAAAACAATACTTGGCGATCCGTTATCTCTTCAATCCCTTCCAATGCAAGCAGCTCCACCACTACGACCGCTAGTTATCTGAAATAATAAAAGAATGAGCTGCGAAGCCCAGCAAGTAACAAATACTTCTACTAGTTGGACCAACATGTAAAACAGTTAAAAATCATTTAAGCAACCGTAGAAAATACTTATTTTATCTTATGAATACTTTGGAATCACTTATGCAATTCAGTTAAAAGGACTATGACCACACTTAACCCGATGGCAGGGCCCACTGTATGTTAATCCCTATTAAAGGGTACATTGAAACCTAGTTCCGGAACTTGGGTCTAACACTGTATAATCACACTTAGCCGGGTGACAAGGCCCACTGTTTACCATACTTAACCCGATGGCGAGGTCCACTATTTACCACACTTAACCCGATGGCGAGGTCCACTGACATAGTCAACTGAATGTATGCAAAAACATTTTGAATAAACATTTACGCTGCAGTCACTTTCACTAGAACAATTATTTAAAATAAAATATTTACATTCCACTCACTTGGATAAAAGAACACTGCAATCACTTTCACTAAAATATTTAAAAGGGTCACTTTCGGTACACATATTTGGTCCGAGTTTAGAAAATCAATTTTGAAAAGAATAACTTCGTTTTGAAGAAAATCATAAAATGATTTTAGCAAAATAACAATTGTTTTAGAAAACGCTAGAGGAGGTACAAGTCACTTACCTCGAACGATACAATAAAAATGAAGGTGTCGATAACTTTGATCAAGTCCGCTTAACCTAAAACGAGACGGAACGGCAACTTCTTAATAACATTAAACACTAATCAAACTGACACTAAAGTTCACTTTTATTTACCAGATTAATTAAATCTGATTGGTCCAAATCTGACTTGTAATTACAGTTCTTCCATTTTAAACCAAAATCCCATTTGTAACATTTACTAACTTGAAAGTACTAGTTGTTTGCTGAAGACAGTAGGACGGAAGGACAAATGAATTTGGCCAACCCGAAAGTACAGATCAATAACTTGGAGGACTAGCAGTTGATATTCAATTCAATGTACACTAAGCAATCTGGTTTTCTTATAGCTTGGTCCACTACGAAATTAGGTACTTTAATTTGGGAACATCCAACCCGATTTCTTAAACAAATCTAATTCAATTCCTCCAGCAACTCTATTGGTTGGATAAACAAAAAAATGATTTTGAGGAATAACAATTCTCCATTAATTAAGAACTCTACCTATATTCCCCATTATATAACTCAATTGATTTAACTATAAATGCCCATTATGAAATTAACAGGGGAACATGAAGAAGGAGCTGTGTAAGCCACTAAACCATAGTTAAGATAAAAGAGAAGGTCCTTAATCAAACTTGAGAACGAATACCATACTATGAATTAGAACTAGGCATGATTATCTGTTACCTAATCAAAATTCAAAGTAGAATCAAAGACTAACACCTTACCTCAATTGGTGTCCTAGCTACAGCAATTTCAACGAGTAGCAGCAACAGTTTTTTCCAGTCTTGCAAACTCCGTCTTCGATCGATAAGAATTATACCCAAGGCTCGTTTATCTCTCTCTTTATTCTTTCTCTCCTTATGCGGCTCTCCCCTTTTTTTCTCGTCTATTGTTTAAACGGATCAAGCCCTAATTTTAGGTACGAAAATCCCGAAATTCCTTCATATAAATGGATTTCTTATATACTCCCTCCTCCGTCCCATTTCAAATTGCAAATACTAGGTTGGCATGGGGATTAAGGAAAAAGTGAACAAGGTGATGTGTTGTGAGTGTTGATTGTTGAGTGGGGTAGAGAATAGTTAGTGGGTTAGTGGATGTGAGTGTGCAAGTGGGTTAAAACTTGTCATTTTTCGATTTTGCAATTTTAGTTGGACACCCTTTTTGGCAACTTTTGCAATTTGAATGGGACGGAGGGAGTATCAGTTTAAAAGGCAGGAGATCCACCTAATCTACACAATTCCCTAATTACTCTCTTTAAATCAACGATTATTTGTTACTGCGTGTAATTTTACTTATTATTTTTGATTCTACCAGTCTATTCGTTGTATTTCATGAATTGGGTGGTTTGCTTATATGCATCCATGAGGGGACTCTTTCCATATGAGAACAACAACAGAAGGCTAAATTAAATACATACACACTCATGATTGTGAGTTTACATTTATATAAGCTCTTTCCCAGAAAAGAGGGAAAAAATCTTACAACTCCCATCGTCCCAGAATGATAGTCCCACTTTCTATTTTAGTACTCCCTCTCTCCCTAAATGAGTGTCAATTTTCAAAAAATCTTTGTCCCAAAATGAGTGTTTTTTTTTAACATAACTTTGTCCCTAAATGTTTTTTTCGATTTTTTTTTCACCGGTCTCTTTATACGTGCAAAACTAAATGTTTGGAAAGGAGATTACAATATTATATATGAATCTTTGCCACCAAATTGTACAAAGAGTTGAGATTTTTAGATGTCCCTTAAAATGAAATTTGGACACTCATTTAGGGACAGAGGTAGTAGTTAACTTGATTGAACTTTTACCTTAAGATTTAGTTTTTGAAAAAAAAAAATCATCCAAATAAAATTATAAAACTTGTTATGAAAAGACATCAAAAATCTGGAATACAAGGACTTATATATGAGGAACTTGATTAGTTGCAATGTTTGAGTCTCAGGTTTCGGATAATAGTGACGCTAGCACCATCACTCAACCAGAGCAGGTACAACATTCTGTGATTGTCTCGAGTCAGCCAAATATGTTCTTTCTTTCTCATCAGGAATCCTGACTTCTCTTTTAAAATATTCACAGGGCACCCCTCCCGAGCTGATTACAAAAGATTTTTCAACCACTCCTCATTCTACTTCCTCTCGATCAGCATTAAATGATGCCCCAGAGTTTGCTAATTCATCAAACGCTGATTTGACAGAAAAATCATCCCCCAGTCTCGCTGAAGTTGTTCTCACACCATCTACAAAAGATACTTCCATGAAAACATGAAGACGACTTTTGAGGAAATACTCAAGGCAAATCCAAACTTTCTCTCTGGTATTCGTGTGAAAACAGCTTTGATTAACATTGCACTTGTAGAAACCGCAGTCAACTGCCTTCAAATCCTTGGTCAAGATGGAATAAGTTCAGAGCAGTTGGCATGTGTCAGGGATTCTCTAGATGACTTGGCAGCTAATGGTTTAGATGTAGGTTAGCTAGAGAAAGAATATGAGAGGGCAAGCATTGTGTTGCATGAGGAAAAGGTAGTTATGATGGAAGCAGAGTTAGCTAAATTGGAGAGAGAGAAGACGGAAGATGAGACTATTTCAAATGGCCAAGGAAAAGTTGGAGGCTTCAACGACACTACGCGATGCTTTTAAGGTTACGTTTGATGGAGTGAAGCAAGGATTGGAAGCGAGGAAGAAGGTTTTTGGTGGTGGCGTTGATATGAAAACAAGTGTGCAGGGGATGGCTTAAAGGAGTGAAGCCTATCAGCAATTCGCAACTGTGGGCGACAACTATTCAATCCAAAAACTATCTATCAATTGAGTGTGACTTATTATCTTGAAAAAAAAAAAAAAAAATCTTCATTATTTTCAGTTGATCTTTCACTTCAATTGTCATTTGAACTTTCTTGCCTTTGCTTTATACTACATTTTATTACATTGTATGTTGATAACATTCTTGCGATATAAGAAATAGATTTCTTAACTTGTGTGAAAATAATACAAACCTATTTATGCAAAAACAAATTTAGAGCTCCAGAAATGACATATTTTTAGACGTAGTAGTAATCTCTAGTGCAAGTACTGCTACATCTCTCTCCGTCCCGTATTAAGAGTTGAAGTTGACTTGCCAATTTTTTAAAGAACGTCCTTTGGTTGTTTGTATATTGCTTGTACCATTGTAATTTGCACGGAGACTATCTCCTTAGTTAGAATTTTGACACGTAAATTTTCATATATATGCAGTCAAAGTTCACTTGAGATTGTAGACCAGCAAAGTCAGAGTGAGAATAGATGAATGTGACTAATAATTGGGTGGACATTGCAGGTTATGTTACCCGGATGTTTGAGAAACTCGAAAGCTTGATTAGACAGAACTGCAATCAATTTGCAATTATTTTTTCGGCAAAACTATTTTTCATAAACACTGACTAGATCAATTTTTTTGCAATTTATCTTTAGAAAACATCGTAAGGTATTTATATTTGTCCCATTTGGAGGGAAAAAACACTTATAATATCATATCAGTGTATTTCAATCAATGGTTATACAAGATAATATTTGGTTTGATTTTATTATTCACGCTTTTAAATATTTTTCACCAATAGACTGCACTGAAATGATTTTCTTTTTCCAATTTACTGTTTTCAACTAAATGTTATGGAGGGGATTGAACCTTGAAACCTCACTATAAAGTAGGTAGTGAAATTATTTATGACCACAACGAAGAGTTCGGGGAAGTTCAGGAAAAAATAAAGTGGAAGGATGTAAGTTGAGTAGGTTTTGCGGGAAATTAGTCAATAACCACACACACACACACCCCACCCATTAAAAAAAAAAAAAAAAAAAAACAGAATTACTATCATTATATTTTTATTTATTTTTTTTTGGGGGGGGGGGGGGGGTTGATTGCATTCTTATATTTTCAAGTAAGTGCAAGCTGAGATAAATATGCTTGGGAAGAGTTAGTGTTACCTACAACTGAGCGGAAGACCACATCTAACTCTTACACCACTCAGCGACGGAGTAAGAGAGGAACTGTCAATGACTGATGTTGAAAATGATGCACTTATTAGAAATATGGTGAAAAAGCAATCAATTCAAACATGTAAAAAAAAATATTGCAACTAAAGTTATGTCTAATAAATGAATTATTGCAAGTATAAATGTTTATAAATTTAGAATTACCTTATAATTTGTGAAAAATTTCTTCATAGACCACATTAGTGGTCACATTGCTCGTTTGACCATCCTTTTCACTAATCAAAACTTTGAGCCCCTTTTTGCTTGTAACTCTCGAGATTGCCACATACAACTACCCATGACTGAATACAGGTCGAGGAAGGTAAAGCTCAACATGAGAAAGAGACTGTCCCTAACTCTTATTTATAGTCATAGCGAAGCAAACATTCAATGGGAACTGCCTACGTTGGAATTTGACTGAGAATTTTGTCAAATCGGATGGGCTCAACATCATTCTAGGCACAAACACCTTCATGCCAGTATTCTTTCCATAAAGAATTCTTGCTTCAACTATATGTTTTCCTAGATTTGTAACTATCAGTCTCATTCTGTTGCATAATTCTGTAGCTTGATCAATGTTTCTGTTTAAAATTATAACACCTTTAAGGACAGATGTAGTAGTTTTTAATAAACTAAAGAAATTTCATTAATAAATAGAAATTCATTACATAGAACTTGATCAATAATAAGGGATTATCTTAATGAGTCATTTAATACTACCAAAATGAGATACTTAGGATCTGTTTAAAATTATAACACCTTAAGCATAACATGACTTATTAACAGAAAGAAATTAATCAAATTTCCCAAATTTACTTCCTTGACTCAAAGTCTCAAGCCTATGAACATGTTTTGATCATGAAAATGGAAATTCATTAAATAAAACTTGAACTAAGAAAATAGAAATTCATTAACAAATATTTAAAGATACAATCGTAAAAGGGAGAACACTTGCAGAAGAAAAAAAAAAAGTGAATAGAATTCTTTTTCTAATGATTTCTTTGCTTGGTGACGACATGAGTAATGCGCGCTTGATCTTTATAGTTGAGAATAAGGAGAATGTGTCCATGAGGGAAAAAACACTAATAATATCATATCAGTGTATTTCAATCAATGGTTATACAAGATAATATTTGGTTTGATTTTATTATTCACGCGTTTAAATATTTTTCACCAATAGACTGCACCGAAATGATTTTCTTTTTCCAATTTACTATTTTCAGTTAAATGTTATGGAGGGGATTGAACCTTGAAACCTCACTATAAAGTAGGTAGTGAAATTATTTATGACCACAACGAAGAGTTCGGGGAAGTTCAGGAAAAAATAAAGTGGAAGGATGTAAGTTGAGTAGGTTTTGCGGGAAATTAGTCAATAACCACACACACACACACCCCACCCATTAAAAAAAAAAAAAAAAAAAAAAAAAAAACAGAATTACTATCATTATATTTTTTTTAGGGGGGGGGGGGGGTTGAGTGCATTCTTATATTTTCAAGTAAGTGCAAGCTGAGATAAATATGCTTGGGAAGAGTTAGTGTTACCTACAACTGAGCGGAAGACCACATCTAACTCTTACACCACTCAGCGACGGAGTAAGAGAGGAACTGTCAATGACTGATGTTGAAAATGATGCACTTATTAGAAATATGGTGAAAAAGCAATCAATTCAAACATGTAAAAAAAAATATTGCAACTAAAGTTATGTCTAATAAATGAATTATTGCAAGTATAAATGTTTATAAATTTAGAATTACCTCATAATTTGTGAAAAATTTCTTCATAGACCACATTAGTGGTCACATTGCTCGTGTGACCATCCTTTTCACTAATCAAAACTTTGAGCCCCTTTTTGCTTGCAACTCTCGAGATTGCCACATACAACTACCCATGACTGAATACAGGTCGAGGAAGGTAAAGCTCAGCATGAGAAAGAGACTGTCCCTAACTCTTATTTATAGTCATAGCGAAGCAAACATTCAATGGGAACTGCCTACGTTGGAATTTGACTGAGAATTTTGTCAAATCGGATGGGCTCAACATCATTCTAGGCACAAACACCTTCATGCCAGTATTTTTTCCATAAAGAATTCTTGCTTCAACTATATGTTTTCCTAGATTTGTAACTATCAGTCTCATTCTGTTGCATAATTCTGTAGCTTGATCAATGTTTCTATTTAAAATTATAACACCCTTAAGGACAGATGTAGTAGTTTTTAATAAACTAAAGAAATTTCATTAATAAATAGAAATTCATTAAATAGAACTTGATCAATAATAAGGGATTATCTTAATGAGTCATTTAATACTACCAAAATGAGATACTTAGGATCTGTTTAAAATTATAACACCTTAAGCATAACATGACTTATTAACAGAAAGAAATTAATCAAATTTCCCAAATTTACTTCCTTGACTCAAAGTCTCAAGCCTATGAACATGTTTTGATCATGAAAATGGAAATTCATTAAATAAAACTTGAACTAAGAAAATAGAAATTCATTAACAAATATTTAAAGATACAATCGTAAAAGGGAGAACACTTGCAGAAGAAAAAAAAAAGTGAATAGAATTCTTTTTCTAATGATTTCTTTGCTTGGTGACGACATGAGTAATGCGCGCTTGATCTTTATAGTTGAGAATAAGGAGAATGTGTCCATGAGGGAAAAAACACTATTAATATCGTATCAGTGTATTTCAATCAATGGTTATACAAGATAATATTTGGTTTGATTTTATTATTCACGCGTTTAAATATTTTTCACCAATAGACTGCACCGAAATGATTTTCTTTTTCCAATTTACTATTTTCAGTTAAATGTTATGGAGGGGATTGAACCTTGAAACCTCACTATAAAGTAGGTAGTGAAATTATTTATGACCAAAACGAAGAGTTCGGGGAAGTTCAGGAAAAAATAAAGTGGAAGGATGTAAGTTGACTGTTTTGAAGATATTTTAGCTGTTTGAGTCTAGTTTTGTCGACAAGTCTTCAAATGGCATAACTTTCACGTTCGGATGAATTATAGAACACACACACACATAGTCAAAACGACCGCATCGACGAGATCTACGAAACTCACCCCGGACCGTCAACATTTGAAGGTCAACAAATATCGTTTAATGGGTGTTTTGGTATTAAAAAAAAAAAACACTAGAGACAAAAAAAAAAAGTAAAATTAAACATTCATTTTAAGATAAAATAAATCGAGTAGGTTTTGCGGGATATTAGTCAATAACCACACACACACACCCCCCCCCCCCACCCATTAAAAAAAAAAAAAAAAAAACAGAATTACTATCATTATATTTTTATTTTTTTTGGGGGGGGGGGGGGGTGAGTGCATTCTTATATTTTCAAGTAAGTGCAAGCTGAGATAAATATGCTTGGGAAGAGTTAGTGTTACCTACAACTGAGCAGAAGATCACATCTAACTCTTACAGCACTCAGCGACGGAGTAAGAAAGGAACTGTCAATGACTGATGTTGAAAATGATGCACTTATTAGAAATATGGTGAAAAAGCAATCAATTCAAACATGTAAAAAAATTATTGCAACTAAAATAATGTCTAATAAATGAATTATTGCAAGTATAAATGTTTATAAATTTAGAATTACCTCATAATTTGTGAAAAAATTCTTCATAGACCACATTAGTGGTCACATTGCTCGTTTGACCATCCTTTTCACTAATCAGAACTTTGAGCCCCATTTTGCTTGTAACTCTCGAGATTGCCACATACAACTACCCATGACTGAATACAGGTCGAGGAAGGTAAAACTCAACATGAGAAAAAGACTGTCCCTAACTCTTATTTATAGTCATAGCGAAGCAAACATTCAATGGGAACTGCCTACGTTGGAATTTGACTGAGAATTTTGTCAAATCGGATGGGCTCAACATCATTCTAGGCACAAACACCTTCATGCCAGTATTCTTTCCATAAAGAATTCTTGCTTCAACTATATGTTTTCCTAGATTTGTAACTATCAGTCTCGTTCCGTTGCATAATTCTGTAGCTTGATCAATGTTTCTGTTTAAAATTATAACACCTTTAAGGACACATGTAGTAGTTTTTAATAAACTAAAGAAATTTCATTAATAAATAGAAATTCATTAAATAGAACTTGATCAATAATAAGGGATTATCTTAATGAGTCATTTAATACTACCAAAATGAGATACTTAAGATCTGTTTAAAATTATAACACCTTAAGCATAACGTGACTTATTAACAGAAAGAAATTAATCAAATTTCCCAAATTTACTTCCTTGACTCAAAGTCTCAAGCCTATGAACATGTTTTGATCATGAAAATAGAAATTCATTAAATAAAACTTGAACTAAGAAAATAGAAATTCATTAACAAATATTTAAAGATACAATCGTAAAAGGGAGAACACTTGCAGAAGAAAAAAAAAAGTGAATAGAATTCTTTTTCTAATGATTTCTTTGCTTGGTGACGACATGAGTAATGCGCGCTTGATCTTTATAGTTGAGAATAAGGAGAATGTGTCCATGAGTTAGACCTCGTTTTTCAAACTCCACAGCGAAGACAGAGACGACAACTGCATATATGAATAAATACATAATTAGAATAGAGGTTGCCAACAAAAAATTGCATTCATCAAATAGAACTTGAACTAAGAAATGAAAATAATAACTTATATGAATTGAGGTTGCCAAAAATAAATTCTTCTTTCAAAGCTTTCACCCGCTAATCGAATTTAATTTTAAAATCCTACGCAAAACATCAGGCATATCTTTCGGTCTCAGGTCCCTACTCTCTACGAATTCTGTGACTTCTGGCCATAAAGGATTGGAAGCAAACGTGACAAAAAGCGATAGAATCACTCGGCCGTTTGTTGACATTGTCTGTGATTTAATAACATCAAAAAGTATTACTGAAAATGCTATTATAATAAAATAAAAAAAAAAGGGGAGTCCAGCTTTTGTAAAAAATTAAGTTATATTGCGAAGAATGTTAGAAATTGTTAAAAAAGTATTATTCATTGTGCATTTTGTTTGAATTAATTGGTGGACTATTGGGAGTGTGTGGAGTTAAGCTTGAATGTTTGGCTACTGAATTATGTTGATTATTATTGCTTTCAGTGATTCAGATATTGCATATTAAGGTGTATACTGTTCTACAAATTAGACTGGGGACAGGGGTATGTAACGTGTTTAATAGCTTGGTTATAATAATTTCAGCTTTTGTAAAAATTAATTAGGGTGATAATCATGTTTTTTATCAGAATCTTTTTGCACTTTTTCTATTCAGGCCATAAGAGGTTAGAGTTTGAATATATGACTACTCTATTCAGGCCATAAGAGGTAATTCGACAACTATAAACTTCCGACTCTTTATGCACTTTTTTATAATAATCTTTTTGGTAACGAATGAGTCCATTCTTGTATTGATCATTAGTTTTGGGAGGGATGGAATAACATATTGTCATAATTTGGGAGGTGATGAGGTATACCATTTTTTTATTATTATTTTTGTTTGATGGAGAAAGTAATGAGTAAAAGATCAGATTGTGTGCAAGTTCGTATTTTTGGGACCTCCAATACGCAGGTAAAACCTAATTCTAAATCTGTGAAATGGTGATTTATTTCTTAGATCTTGGGAGTGATAGAAATAAAATGACATTGTGCAGCTACCTCAGCACTTAAGTTTTATTTTTTTAAAAAGGTAACAAATGAAAAGCAATTAATTTGTTCTTAACCAAATCTGTTAAAGTGGCTATGAATCCCTGACTTGTTATATTGATTATTACAGTTTTTGTTTCTTGTAATTTGTTCCATGTGCTGAATAATGTAGTCTACTGCAAACACATTAGAAGAAGAAAAAAAAGACTTACCGGCACTGGAATGAAGACACTGCAGGAAAGAGAATAAAGCAGAGAACACACAATAAAATTCAGATATGATGAAAAAAAAGAACTCAGGAAATACCTTGGATTAGTCGACTGGAAGAGAAGAGGGAAAGCAAGGACACGGCATGTGAAAAAAATGAATCACTGGAATGTTTTTATTGGTACAGGTAATTTTGATAAGGAAAAAATGCACCAAAAGTACCTGAACTATAGGGGTTGTTTGGATTTAGTAACTTATCTCTTTTTTGACCCATGAAAAATACCTTAACTTTTTTTTTGTGCAGCGGAGGTACCTATTGCTAACGCCGTCCACTTTTTGCCGTTAACTATCCACGTGTGATGGCACATGACTTCCTTTTAGGGGCAAAAAGGTCAAAGCACAATGCCTCCTCCAATTTTTTATCATTAAATTCTTAAAAGGCCCCTAAACTATTGATTTTTTCCTATTTGTTCCAATAACTAGTTTTCGTTTTCATTTTAGCCATTACTTTTTAATTTTCATTAACATTTTCATAATCAACACTACCTTTGTAATAGTTAGAACCGCCCCTCACCGCCACTCAACACCACAGCCATCCTCTATCGCCGCTATCAACCACCTCTCCCCCACCACAACCAAACTCAATTTTCCCTCCAAGCAACCCAATTTCTCAAGAAACCTCCATTTCCCACCTCCCACCTCCTCCAAATCCTCCATTCTTTCCGTGCTACATCACCTCCCCCCCCCCCCCCCAAAAAAAAAAAAATCTGGGGATTTCTTGATTCGAAAACACATAAAACGAATTTGGGGATTTTGGTTTGGAAATCGAATTCGAGGTTCAAGCAACGAGACATCCGAGTGGCGTACCTTCGCTAACGAGTCAGGCGACAACGACCCAGTCCGTGTTGGTGGCCCCACCAACCCTCTCTTGACCGACGGCGGTCTATCCACGGTGATTTCTAAACCTAATGGGGTAACGAGCGATTTCCTGTCGTCTTCGCTGGGTCGGTGGCAAATTCGAGGGTCCAACCCCGATCGGTCTCTGATTTTGGCGTTTAAGACTATCGCTACCATCTCTGATTCATGGCTGGCTCTCCTTTTTTTTCTCCAGAAATTAGTTTGCTGGGCTTCATTGTTAGAACTGGGAAGGGGAAGGGGAAGGGGAAGGGGGTTATTTGAAAGTAAGAAATTTATTTAAACCCCTTTGTCTTTGTAAAATGTTCTCACACTATCCTTGTTATGTTTTGACATTTTTACCCTAAAAAAATTAGTCATGTGCGTGGCACATGATAACTTAACGGCAAAAAGTGGACGGCGTTAGCAATAGGTACCTCCGCTGCACAAAAAAAAGTTAAGGTATTTTTCATGGGTAAAAAAAGAGATAAGTTACTAAATCCAAACAACCCCTATAGTTCAGGTACTTTTGGTGCATTTTTTCCAAGTAATTATTATAATAATTACCCTATACAATAACTAATATTATTAGCTAATACTATTAGGTAATTGGAAAAAAAATGAAAAATCACTTATTTATTAGGCTAGAATTGATGTGGCAACACCAAATGCATCATTCCCCCCATAACTTGTCCACATTGCAATTCACCAACTTTAATATATATATATATATATATATATATATATATATATATATATATATATATATATGTGTGTGTGTGTGTGTGTGTGTGTGTGTGTGTGTGTGTGTGTGTGTGTGTGTGTGTGTGCGCTCAAATGAGAACCTAAATATCATGAGAACCGTGAGAACCAACAGCAGCCGTTGGATTAGAAAAAAACGGACGGCGCAGATCAGACTCGGAGGGAGCATGACACGGTGGCAATTTTGAAATAAGTCGGAACTTCAAGGGCAAAACAGGTATTGTATCGTTATGTTCTTATTTGTGGCTCTGCGATGAACACGTCGACGGCAGAAAGGGAGACCGTGGCATTTTTGTAATAAGTCGGATTTTATTAGATACACTTTTGACCTAATGTATCCAATGAATTATCCAAGTGAACATTGGATACATTCGTTTTTGCCTAAATGTATCCAAGTAAACATTGGATACATTTAGTTTTGACCTAATGTATCCAAGTAATGTATCCAATGAATTATCCAAGTGAACATTGGATACATTAGTTTTTGTCTAAATGTATCCAAGTAAACATTTGATACATTTAGTTTTGACCTAATATATCCAAGTAATGTATCCAATGAATTATCCAAGTGAACATTGGATACATTAGTTTTTGCCTAAATGTATCCAAGTAAACATTGGATACATTTAGTTTTGACCTAATCTATCCAAATAATGTATCCAATGAATTATCCAAGTGAACATTGGATACATTAGTTTTTGTCTAAATGTATCCAAGTAAACACTGGATACAGTAGGAAATACCTTATGTATCTATGGAACTCGCCTTTCCCGACTTCAGCGCGCGTTAGGTTTTTAAAGCGATATGACCATTATGCCCTCGCGTCTCCTTTAATTTCAAAATTGCCACCGCCTAGTTATGTTTTTACCTCTAATCTGGACAGTCCATTTAATCCTAATCCTAAGGCTAGTAATGGTTCTCCTGGTTCTCATGTAATTTGGTTCTCACAGGAGCAGGACCCTCTATATATATATATATATATATATATATATATATATATATATATATGTGTGTGTGTGTGTGTGTGTGTGTGTGTGTGTGTAGGTGCTCAAATGAGAACCTAAATATCGTGAGAACCGTGAGAACTTAATGTATCCAATGATGTATCCAATTGCACATTAGATACATTAGTTTTTATCTAATGTATCCAATGATGTATCCAAGTGAACTATTGGATACATTAGTTTTTACCTAATGTATCCAAGTTCTCACGGTTCTCACGATACTTAGGTTCTCACAGGAGCACGTCCCTATATATATATATATATATATATATATATACTCCCTCCGTTCCAGCACAAGTAGGATTAGAGGGGTTTGCACACTAATTAAGACAAACTAGTTAATGTGTGGTAGAAAATGAAGAGAGAGAATGAGTGGAGTAAATAGTAGTCTTAGTTGGATAATTTGAGTGGTGGAAAATGAAGAGAGAGAATGAGTGGGATAAATAGTAGTGTCGGTTGTATAAATTGAGTGGTGAAAAATGAAGAGAGATAATGAGTGGGGTTGAAACATTTCCATTTTTGGTAGTCTCACTTTTAGTGGGACGGCCTAAAAAAGAAAGAAGTCTCACTTGTGGTGGGACGGAGGGAGTATATATATATATATATATATATATAAGATTTTGCTTCTCTTTTTATATCCATCTCGCAAATGATTCACTGAGATAAGGAATCATTTTTTGGGTGGTGTTACATACCCGTAAAATTAATGAAGACACCCGTAAGCAAGCTTGAAATTTTAAATAGTACTCCCTCCGTCTCAAAATAGATGTCGTTTCAACCACTTCACACATATTAAGAAATATAATTAATGTATGTAAAAAAGTCTTATATACCCCTAAAGTAATTCAATTACCTAGGCAATTAAATAACTGTTTAAGAGATAGTCCACTATCATTAATAAGGGTAGAGTTGGTATACAACAACAAAATAGCATTGAAAATAGTAAAACATGTATTTTGAACAAAAAATAACTCTTAAAACGACATCTATTTTGAGACGGAGGGAGTACAACACTGATAAAAAAATTAAATAGTACACCACTATGATACACATGTGTATTCATTAATTTAACAGGTATGTATAACAACACCCTTTTTTTTTTTTTTTTTTTTTTTTTTTTTTTTTGCCGCTTTATAAAATTCTCAAAACATAAAGGCTAGTCATTCGATTATGTAAGTTTCGTTCACTTTTTGTAATTTGATTTTCGAAAGTGAAAAAGTTGCAATCCAATTCTTTAACATTTACTTGTTGCAAATTGTAAAATGTTGCAACTTAAATCCTAACAATTACAATAGGTTTCTCTTATGTTGGACATCTCCGCCACAAAGAGACTGGTAAAAAAAAAAAAAAAAACTTTAAGACCACCAATATCCAACTATCAACAAAATGTTGTTGTGAACATCTTTTTAAGGCTCATCTAAGGACAAAATGAGAAATAGACTAAGCTTTATTTACAAACAATCATTATACACGGAGAGAGAGAGAGAGAGAGAGAGAGAGGGGGGTGGGGGGAAAGATAGGAAAAGGCATAAATCCTTTGTTTAAAATTTAGAGATAGAACACCATATCACTTGCAGCAGAGACATAATAGCAGACACTGCATGGGCACTTGTACCTTATTAGATGAAAACTTCATAAATTCTTAAATATATACTACAATATCTCTGAGAGATAACACAAGAGTCATGCATTGCATTGCATAATTACATTAGTCAACTAACCAAAATCGCTGCCCGTGTGTACACACTACGTAACTACAACACGGCAGCTTGTTAAATGGTGGAATAAATATTATATTAACATTACTCTTTGTTACGCGAAGAGCGGTCTTTTCTATGGCCACCAAGAATACGAGAGATTTGGAGACCTCTGCTAAATGCTTGGTTGAATAACATGCGAGTCTGGAACTCAGAAACAAATGGAAACCACGCCAAGAAAGCAACCGGAGTGAAAAGCAGCAACCCCATCAGGATCTCATACCCACATGCGAGCGTACGAACAGATCCCCAGAACCCGGCTTTATGAACAATTGGCTTGCATGCTTGAGCAATCTGAGGTACAAACAAGTAAACATACATTCTTAAAAGTTTGACTTCTTCATTAGCACTACTTTTCTTTTGGGATTCATAGTTCAGTTCATTTTGCATGATAAGAGTTGCGTAAAGTATAAGACACCAATTTCTACTTTTCCCAAATATTCATGAATCAAGACAATGAAGTACTCCCTCCGTCCCAGTTTAAGGTTCTTAAACTTTCCTTTTTGGTCTATCCCAGTTTAAGGTTCTTAGTTGCTTTATTACTTAAAATGGATAATGGAACCCACTTGTCATTCTCACAACAAAAACTCCCTACCCACTTTCTCTTTCCTACTTTACTTTTCATACAACGTTTACTTTTTCTTAATCTTAGTGAAAGTCAAACTAGGAACCTTAACAGGGACGGAGGGAGTATTTGTTAAGAATTCTGGTCATCAGATCATTCCAAGTCTAAACAAATTAACATTTTTCATGTGCGTGATGTTCCACTATAATGTATCGCAGTAGAACTTTGAGTTGTGAAATAGATGCAAACCACACCCAATGAAAATAAATTAAAATTGAGTTAGAAAAAAAAGAGAGACTAAAAAGGCAATACTAACCAGGAGCAAACCCCAACCAGTTGGCATGAATGCAAGAATGCACACTATGATGTCCTGCAGCCTCAACTGGAAGAGTGCAATGAAAGTTACCAGAATAGAGACAAACGTAACAAAGATCAGCCCTTTGATTAGTCGGAAGACGAGTTGAAAATCTGCACTGAATTTTCTCCGCCCAACTGAAATTGTCTGGAAGGAGAGAAGGAAGAAAACCATACACAATCAGTAATGAGCAGAATATCCAAGGCCAAGAGTGTAACATCAGATAAGGTAAAACTTGTATGCTCCTTGAAGAAACATAATCCTTCTGTACCATGGTGCATTTAACAATGATCTAAATCCAAAAAACATTTATTTTTTATGTTTACATAAAATAATTTCTCTGTTAAATATAGTAAAGGAAATAAAGCAGAAATGTGCATAGAGTGTCCTATCACCTTCATCACGAACAATACTAGGCAGATCACCAACCATGATACACCATACACCTGTTATCCATAAAAAGAAATAAATGGCAAGCTTGTTGATAAAGCCTTTAAAAAAAAAAAAAAAAAAAAAAAAAAGGATTGCTGAATTAACATACCAAAACGCTTTTGTTTTTTGTGATGTTTAGGTGATACACAAGTCCATACTGATAGATGAAGAACCGCAAAGCTAGCAGGATCTCAGCAACGATCCCCCGTTTCCCAGAGTGACGAAGATGTTCTTGTTCCTCCTCCCACCATGATTCCCAACTTTTCTCTGGAGGCACACCAATACCACCCCTGTTGCTTATCCACTTGTTCCAGTCAGTCCAATCATCAACAATCTTCTGCCACTCAAAACCTGAGGGATTAAAGAGGAAAGGAGCAAATAGCCACGTGCCAACCATAAACCATATTGATACAGTGATCAATATGTAAGAAACTGCTCCTCTATATGAATCGCCAAAAATTTCGTAAACAAGAAGCAAAATCATCAACTCCAGTCCTTTGACAAAGTGACTACGAGAGTAAAGACGATAATTCTCTGCAAACTTTGCATGAAAGACCACAAATCCACGACCAGTAGCCCTATATTTTGCACCACCATGAAGTAATGTCCTTCCATAGTAATGGGTTTTCGTTCCAAGCGAGAACGTAAAAAATACAGGAGCAAGCTGCAATTGCATCAAAATGAATTCACTTAATGCAGTTCGGAACCCTCTTTCCAAGCCAATCTCCATCATCATCGGCAAGGCCATCAAAAATCCAATTTGCACAAACGACTGAGAAGCAAGCGCTACTTGAAGGGGTTTATTGTCACGAATAGCAGGTTGGGTACTTAACCCATGCTCAAGGCCACTTAGAACAAGATAAAGGCGTCCATAAAGGAACACGTACACAGTAAGCACAGTTATCTGCAGAAGAGATGCCAAACTTCAGGTAGTCAGAACAGTATAAATTAACCGCAAAACAACTCGTGAAAGCAGGGGTCGGGTAAAGAAAATATACCAATGTACTGAAGTAGAAACCAACAGTGGTAAAATAACACGACAACATCCTGAAAAAGTCGAAGCGATGCCCCAGTCTGTATAAATCTCGACTCAACGTCTGCTCTCCATTACCATTAGCTATTTTTGCCTCAAACAGAGATATTTGATTTAAACCAACATCCCTCCCTTTCCCAACTTGTATGTACTCGTGGTGAGTTACATTGCCCCCTCGAAGGGTTGAATTAAAGCCTATACACAAGGTCACATCAATGAGGAAAATCGCAAATACATAATACTCCCTCCGTCCCAAAACAGCTTGCACCATTTTGACCAAAATGGTCAATTTAAGTGCAATTTAACCAAGACTTTATAAAAAAATTGATAATCTTAATAAAATATTTAAACGCTTAAGATACCAGCAAATATGTCTTCGCTCAAATTTATAATCTTAGAGGCTTTGCTAACACCCCCTCTTGTAAGGTGAAACAGTCGATCAAAAACATCTGGATGACCATAGTGAAAGCGAACCCTGAATGAGCAAAAACACGCAAGTCATGAAGTGTTGTAGATGATTGGTACTGGACCTCTATGCAAGCTCAAGAATCAAGAAAACATACCTCAATGGATTGGCTAACAACCTCTGACCAATAGTAACAAAGCTAGTCTCCTGATTTGACATAAACCATGCAAGAGAAGAAACACTGTACCCAATAACAAGAAAAATGAGCTTTAAATGCATGCAGAAAACACAGAAAAGGACAAAGGTAACAGACTATCAAGCAGCAATTGAAACACATGCCTTCCAGTGAAAATGTGCTCCCTGAGTCCAAGAATTGTAGGGAACCTAACACCACCATGCTTTATAAGGAATTCTTGAAGTAAGTTCCTCATTTTCAATGCCTCTTCCATGTAATTATCCTACACATGAAGATTACTATAAGAGGTGACAAGATTTTAAGTCTACATCAAATTGATCAACACTATACCTGGTTCATATCAATAGTTTGCAAGCCCTCTCCACGGGTAAAGATAATAGCATGATTCTGATTTTCAGGCTTGCCTTCACCCAATAAGGCTGGTCCAGGAAGTTTAATTCGATAAATAACCTGCATGTGAAGACAATGTGGATAGTTGACAACAAAAACTTTCTATATACAACAAAAGCTCACTCACTGAAAGTAGATAGCAATGTTGAATCTGTCACTTGTTTCTCAATCCAATAAGCCAATACAATACATGAGCAAACGTAAGCTCCTACCGTTATGTTGGCCATAGTGGGCTCATTAAATATGCTATCGTATCAACGATCTCGGAACAATGGTGGCAAAGATTGTTAAGGGAAAGCAATGAGAGGGTTTTTTGTTCGCCAACAAGTTATGCGAGTGTAGGGACATCACACAGTACTTAAACATGCTAAGGTGACTTCATGGTCCTAGAATGGAGGATGGACAAGAATCTAAGCACTAAATCATATAGTTTCTTCATACAGTCTCCTCTATGATAGTAGATATCAGTTGAAAAAGATTACTCTTAAGCTTGACATACACCATGTTCTCTGTGACTCTCTATAATAGCTCAACATCTAAAATGGCTGGCTTGGTTAGAGAACTTGTTAACAGAGTTACTCAAACGTTTTGAGGTTCAAGTCTCACTTATTGCATTTGTATCCATCTCATAATGCTTTGATTAGAAATTTGTTTTTGAGCATATTGAAGAACTTCACTATATCTCTCCACACGGACATACGGATTAACCATGCACATTGAAGCTTTTAGATAAGTTGACTGCCTAGATACAAAAATTGAAGAATTTACTATCCACAGTCATGAAGCACATGCACCATGCATAAAAGAGATCAATCTACCCATCCCAATCAGATACATCAATCAAATAAATAAGATAATGGTCTCTAGAGAATGAGTTGACCATCATGGTGAAGGGTTCGGCCTTGCATCGAAAGCAATAGCAGTGAAAAGTTTGGAAGATAAAAATAGGAGCGTCGTGACCTTCAGGCGAGGGGGTTCGAAATACAGAGAGCCATAAATATTAACTTCCTATATAGAACCTATTTTCTACGCTTAAGTGTTCATAACTGCAACAAGATTGCCTTACAATTTTTATTTCTGTTTTGGTTTTTCTTCTCTGATAGAATGATTGGATTACTGTTGTAATCCTCGAAGCGCGATTGCCCATAATACTAATCATGCTAGTGACCATCTCACTGCAATAATTTTTTATATTTCGAGAAACATACAAGTTACTTCACGTTTTGAAAAACGAACTTAATCTCACCTGGTCCAAATTTTGCCCCGGATCTGAAGAATTTGATTTTGGCATAGCCGCTTTCACAAGAGCTGAATAATAAACCTTCTGATTGATCTTTTTAGATGTATCTTTGCTTGGTTCCTCTACCTCATCGATGTAGGCAACACGAAGAGATGGGTACCTGTTACAAAGAAAATTACTACATAGTTGAAAAAGAACAAAGGAATCGTAGAACGTAGCATGTTCATATCGCACATACACAGTCATAAGCCTAAGAATATCAAGTGCACGCTGGTCCCCAGATCGCTTGTGAATACCATACTGCTGGCACGATACCACATATGTAAACTTCATATCCGCCACAGCTTGACACTGTGCCCACAGAGATCTTTCTCCTTTTGTCTGATCCTCATTTAACTCAATGGCCTTATAACCTTCCATCAGATCTGATCAAGCACCATAATGGGTAGAGGAACAGATTAACATTTATTCCAGGTTAGAAGTCAAAAGTTGTGATGAGTAACTTATTAAAGTACTAAGCAGAAAGCTAGGTACCTTCATCCTTAGCCATATCAAGGAAGGCCTGAAGTTCCAATGCTTTGCGGTAATACATCATTCCTCTAACTACACCAGGAAAAGACCATCATTTCAACAAAATGTAAGAGATAGTAGGTGGCTTTGTACTGAGAAGCATCCAATTGGGTCAATTATACCAGTTTTAGTCAATGTTTGGCCTCTATATGATGCCCAAAGTCGTAGCTGTTCTTCTAATTCTTCCAATCCTTTAAGGTCTTCTTCATTGTTGCAGTTCATGCGCTCAAGAAAATTGTTCCACTCATCTGCATGTAATCATAATCCAGTTGAATATAATAGGGGAAAATTATGATGAAGCATCCAAGAGAGAGAAGAAACAAACCTGGAAATATCTTCTGCAAGTAAAAAAGAATCGAAACTCCATCCTCGTTTGGAATTTCCAGATCATGCAATGAGAAGAGAACATCCTCCGTGTAATAAGGAGTCAGAACGCTACAGAAAATAAGACGATTAGCGGAAAGTGGTAAAGTGACAATATATCGGGAACCAACAACAATCACAAGTACAAGAAATCCATACATAGTATACCTCTCCTTGGGCTCCTGGCCTAAGCTATAGACGTCAACGAAACACATTTAAATATTAAAGAAACTATTTCACCAGCAATTGTATACAAGTGTGGGCCTTCTCCACATTTCTCTAGTTTTGGGTTTCAAGCTCAGATTTGCATAAAAGCTGTATTCATGTGTCAACTTGAGAGGGAGGTGTCGATTAATATAGCATGCTTATGCAATAAGGGTTACGAAACAAACATAATGCCATAGCACAGTTGAAAAAAAAAGGGGGGGGGGGGGGTCACAGAGTAAGCTGGATGTGATCGACACAAGCATAATAATCTGTTACAATTATTTCCTATTTCCTTACTTTTTGATACGTAAATATGGCCCCTTGGTTTTGTGATCACTCTTTGACATCATGTTCCATATAATAAAGCTACGTTCTATAGGACCATCTCGCTTAAAAGCCAAAAATACAACATAAGTAGGAACTGCAAATACCGAAATCAGCTTAGAATCGTGAAATGGAGAAGTTAATAACATCAACGCAACACTATAAAAGGAGGAAAATATAAAGAAATTTCACTTGGTGAAAACCACTTTGAAATTGTGACACGAGCTACAAACCAACCTTATCAGCACAATCCATAACAAGATCAATCTGATTTCAATTACCAAAGTTAACATACTATTAGCTCCGTCGGGAATAGACCACCCACAAAATCTCAAATTGCTGATGTGAAAATGATTACAGTGATGCTCAAAAAAATGAATAGCAGAGATATAATTAAAAATTAAAGAAACAATATTACACCACAATCGTATGCCATGTAGGTTAATGGAAGTCCATCAAAGTTAAAGCAGTATATTGCTTTGTAGTTAAATAACATGAAGAACATAGCTCGAGCACAGAACAAGAAAAAATACGAAGCTATTAGAACATGAATATCAAAGGACTTACGAAAAAGAAAGCATATTCCGGACTTTGGGTGCTGAAGGCATGTTCATAAACAATGAATTGGAGAAGAAGGACATGCGCCTTCTAGCCTCTAAATTTGACGGAACATCCATAGCAGACTCCTTCACTGTAAGCAATAGATACAATCTTTTGATCTGAAAGAACAGAAAAGATCAGAAACAAATGAAAAGAAAGGTAAAAGCAGTAGAAAGGATAAGCAGTTTAAAATTAAATGGTGGTTCGCATGATTGGTTGGTTTCAAAGGTGGGTTTACAAAGTGAAACCAAGCGCGGAGAGACTGATAGACAGAAGATGGTTGACCTTGATTTATTTTCAAAGTGGAAGTATTTTTTTAGCTAATTAATCTGGCTTGGTATTCACATGACAATGTCTGTCAAACAAAGTAGCCTATCCATTAAAATAGTGATCGCATGGCAAGGTATGACAATTGTCCGTGATAATTTGGAAAAAGGAAGTTATCATTCCCCAAACCAGACATCATAATAAGTAGAGTGACCTTTGTATGGCTCTATATATTACTACCAACAACTTCTATGACAACCTAAACCAAGCTTACTAACTTTTTCTTTCCAAGCTTCTGACTCTGGAGTTGGAAATTTAATTGCTCCTGCAGACGCAAATAACTGATACTGTTGATCAAGAGGCGTCATCCCTTCATAACCTGATCCACCATGGATTGAATCTACCAAGCTGTAAATCAACAATAGAGGATGGGAGGATGGAGTCAAAGCAATATCATAATGGATCCACATAACATAAGTTCAGGAAGAGACAGTCACATGAAAAGGCTTTTACCTGGATGTATGATCCTCCATCATTATATCTCTTGATACGACCTCTAGCATGTCCTGGAAAAGAATCACAACTTGATCCCGATCCTCCTGCTTATTCTCTAACTGGAGAAATAGACAAATGAGTACAGACTCCCCTGAATCCATTTAACAGCAACTGAAACATAATTTACGCACAGACAAACATACCAAGTACTTGATAAGCTTGACAAAGTGGTCATAGAGGCTAGGAAGAGCACTCATTTTGAATTCTCTAACCAGATCACCCGCATCCACATGCTTATCAACCTCGGAAAATATATAGCCAATAACCCTGAAATGAAAAGAAAAAATCTCTGAATTTTAAAGAAAGAAAAAAGAAAAGGAGGAAACAGCTATTAATCCTATTGATATGATGTTAGAACTTAGAACGGCCTTAATATAATCTGTAAAAGCTATCAGATGAAGAATACCAACTTACTCTTTCTCACGGTTGCCTCGAACCAAAAACTTAATGATGTTCCGAAATGAAGCATAGCATTCACGTACAGCACAAGACATGTAATTGTCAGTCTCAATCCGTTTCTTCAGCTCACGGTCCTTTCCATTGCTGTCCTTTGCCATGTCTAATGCTATAGGAATCTACCCCATACATGCAAAAACGATGCATGACAATCAATGATCTTCAAAAACAAATCATGCAGCGGAGATTTATATTTATATATATATATATATATATATATATATATATATATATATATCGTCATCATCATCATCCATGTAATAGGGCTTTTTCTTTCTTCAATTCAGTGGTTATTATGGTTCATAATAACCTACGAGATGCCACGAGATATACAAAAGGCTCCCTTCCGTTAAAAACACATATTGTCCATCTATGATCGTCTATGAGGTTACCGTATTTAAATCTTTGTTCAAAAGATAGCAGGACGCCACAGAGATTGAAGGTTGTCAATATTCTGGTCCCGAAATTAACCAAATAAAGGTTCTACTGGGATCTGGACAATCAAGTTGTACATATCTATTCACCAAGCTCATTTCTCCTAAAAGCTTTCTCTAAAATACTACACTTAAAATCAAGTAGAAGCAGAAATCATACTGGTTAGCAAAAACTAAACAAAGAGCAAACCTTGCTTGCAAGCAAAAACGGAGGCCACTGTGTGAGGCCTAAGTCACGGTCAGCCCAATATGGGACAAGCAACAGGTCCATTTCCCTGACAAAGTTGAAAAGGTTAATATTTTAGTTACAACCTTAGGCACCAGAGGCGAGGAAATCCATCCCAAAGCTGTGTCATAAGGAATTCCATTTGGTGTTTATATTCACACGTACACTTACCTATTACTAATAAGATCTTCCTCTCTAAAACTTGTAATAATTTTGTTCCATAGCTGAGCAAACCTTGCTGCTTCTTTCTCTTTATTAGATGGGATCTGCTGCATAGTAATTACACATACAAACCTCATACTTAATGATCGTCAGCGTTGTTAGATAAAGTAATGAACATCAAAAGCTATTTTTCAGTGTAAGAAAAAAGAAATGTTTATAAACATAAGAAATTAAACCTCAGCAAAGTTACGTGACAAGGTAGCCTTAAGTCCTTTCTTTTTGGCAGGCTCGTTTCTCTCCTCTGGGGTTAAGCAGGCATTAAAGGCACCAGGCAACGACTGAAACCGGGATCGTAACATTCCTAGAGTTCGAATCTGAGGCAGTACAGTTGTTAGAGCAATAATTAAGCAATATTTCCAAGATAAGGTAGGCACTTTTCAAATTGAAAAGCCAAAGAAGTTCCTAATTCAACTTTTAATTGAACTTAAAAAGAGATTGGAAAAGTTGAAATGTGCAGGAGTAACAGATTACAACTACACAATAAGATAAGATCCTATTAAACACTTTATAAATAAGATGCGTCAAGGAATTATGTTCAAATTATTCTGTTAGTCTGCGGTTAGTAGCATCATGGTAACACCAGGTTCTGGGGCAAGACCATGTCTAACGATGAAAGCAACTCATGACAAGGTAGCTTAATGAAACAATATGAAATGTAAGAAATATGATTAAGTGCCAGTCCAACTAACCTCTCCAAGACGACGAAATGCACCGTAGATTCCTCCAAATAGCGTGGAAAATATGGCATACCAAATCTGGGTGTCCATGAAATAGACCTGAAGATAATCCATGAGTTAAGTTCCAGCAGGTTAATAAGCATTAAATACTGAAATGAGCACAATCCTACCAGGATTATTGGAGCCCAGAGTGCAATCACAACGCCAATGTTGTTATTCGCTGCAAAGCATAAATGTTAGCGTAGCGTAAGAAAAAAAAATCCTGAAAGAGAAATTAACTTCTTCCAGTCTTGTTTGATTGTGTCCATTACCATGAGGGAAGAACTCATGCCAAGCATACGTGTTTATGCTCACACTCATAATAGCTTTTGTTGGAGCCACAAGGGGTTTGATCTGCAATTGACATATTAGCAATGTTAACTACAGTAAAATAGAAAGGAAATTAATTCAAACACTCCCATGTATATAGTATTTTTGATAAACTTGATACTTGTAGATATTGTCTAGTCAAGAAGAAAAGGACTGTAAAGTCCTATCCAAACCAAAATTGCATAGTGAATGATTGGCCGTTATTATCAACTTACCTCTTTAATACAAGCATTATATATAAGCACGGTTTTCATGAAAGGACAAGAAATGTACCTCTAAGTAGTAACTAAATGCCAGTTTTGTCATTATAAGAAGAACCCAAAACATTGTGTACCTGATTTGCAAAAATAAGCAATCAAATATGTGAAAATGAGAGTCTATCAAGATACACACTCAAATTGAGGAACTAACTTGAAAAGAGAAAAAGCGCTCTCGTGCATTCCCCTCCCAACATATAGCCGAGGCTGCAATGAAACGATACTCAAAAATCCATATTAGGTTGCCCGACTGTTCCTCAATTACAGAATAAATATTTGTGAGAGAGAAAATTGTTGGTATGAGTACCTGAGACCACCACATCATTAGCATAACAATTCTGTAGTTTGACCTCTCAAGGAAACGACGTAAGATGGGGAAAAGAAACAAGGCTCCGGCAAGCATGTTTGGTGACAAGTAGATAACAACGGCCAAAATAAACAACGACGGAGAGCTTGAGTTACTGCCAAACCATCCCTTAATGGTTTGAGCAAATCCAGGTGGATTTTCCCATGTGTAAGCATAAGAAACTGGTAGAATTATCACCCACGCAGCTGCTGAAACAGCCTTCAAAATGTATCTTAATTTGACATAGAATGGCATGCATTGCCTTGCTTTCCAACTAAGTACAACATCAAGCAGAGCTGCAGAAACATGAAGGTAAGGTCATCCTACAAAAGTGATCAACATACTCAAATTTGCCTAATGTTGCAAGCTATTTTGCCAAGCAGTATTGAAGAGCAAAATCTACTTCAAAGGAATGTAAAAGTTCCAGATTACGCGACTTTGGGAGGAGCTTTAAGACCACTTGAGCTAATAGAGAGTGTAATAATCTTCATATCATGATGTGAGAAACAGTCATACTAAAAAGATGGGAATAAGAACTTCTCATAAGAATCCATATGCAGATGCTAAGGCCTGAGCATTATACGCAAAAAGTTATCTATGGACTAAATGTAGTACTCTTGGAATATGGTTAACAGTCTACATGAAAGGGATGGCATTATAAATAAATATAACACTTTCTAGAGTACCTCATCACAGGCTCTAACCATGAAAACAGCTTCTTCTAACATGAAATACTTTTATATGTCAGAGTCTTCCTCGGTGACACAGCCAAGGAGCTTCTGAAACTTCCCTTTATATTTAAGTCTAACATAATACAAGCACACCTATTTTTTGTACAAACTATTTACCTTCATAAGCAATCAACCTCAAGTAATCTATAGATTGGACATAGTAGGGTGTATATATAGACAACGAGCCTACGCATTATATAGAAAATATCGCTGCCACTTAAGACACATACTACCTAGTCGTCAACAATACAAAGTACTCCCATTCCCAGTATTATGTTATGCTGAATTGACTATTAGATTCCAGTTAAACATCCTTAAAAAGAAATACAAATATCATGACGTGACGTGACAGGAGTCTTGAGAGATGAAAATAAACCAGGAGACTACGAAAAATCTATCGATATTCCATTGAGCACTTGACATACATATGGAAAGAGAAGTGCAAAAAACCATAGCAGTGGCCATAAAGTGATAGCACCTGATAGATATGAATTATTCTTGTACCTTGTCCAAACTTCAATATAGCAGCAGTTATGAAGACGCTCAGTACTTTTTTGAAAATGCTTGCAGTAAAGATTGAGCTCGGTTGCCCAGAACCATTCCAAGCAACAATTATCATGGCCTTTAACAGAAACAGATCACTGTTACTGATATCTGGTATAAGAATAGAAAAGCAACTTACAACACAATTACTAAACAGCTACCTGCAAGCACAATATAAAGAAACTCCACATTCTGTCGAAGCTTCTAAACACATGCCAATATGATCGTATCTCAACAAAATTAACTTTCCCAACCCAGCGATCTCTGCCTGGTGGCTTGTTATCCTGGACAGGCCATAAATTTTAGTTTAAGAAACAAGAGTACTTTAGGAAGGTATTAGCTTAAAACGAACAGACTAGAGAAAATCAATTGACACGTGGCAAAGAAGATCAATTTTCAGCCAGCCCAACAAGCTAAAGGTGAAAGGAGCTCAGATCAGAACTCCAAACAATGAAACGGCGTGGCGTTCTCATCCAATACTAGAAAAATGGAAGAAATACATGCATGTGGGTGTAATTTCCAACTTTAAAGAAAAAGGCCAGAGAAAGGGGACCGGCCCCAGACATCAAATAGTAAAATATCGTTGTATTGGATGCAAATAAATCATTAAAAACAATGCCGCCTGCTAGAAGATAGGATACATGCCTTTGTGGAGGCTCAGTACAGCTTACTAACATAAGAGGAAGAAATAAATGACATACAGTCATCTCTCAGGTCCATATCCAAAGTGTCAGATGAACGTGTACGAATATTGATGACCATGAGTCAACGGCTTACAACACGAGAAGGATATACTGTAGTCTTCGAGGAAAACATCACAAGCACTAGGACCAATAAATAATGCTAAGGAATTGTTTAAAAGATCAATCACGCACATCAAGAACACTCAAATGTGTCATTATTAACAAGTCCATCTAAGTTTGGTAGCAAGAGCGTTTCTCGTCATTCTCACTCCAATTCTTTTCTCTTTATTTGTTTGTTCAGATTTAACAGATATGATCAATTTCTCATTGTCAAAGAAGTTCATCATATTCATAAGTAAAGATAATAGGAGAATAAAATGAGTTAGTCCAAGTAAAAGCAAATTTTGTACAGAAATGTCTAAAGAGCTAGCACAAGAAAACAAATGACTAAACCATTAAAATGAGTTAGTCCAAGTAAAAGCAAAATTTGCTCACAAAATTCTAGTTGGCGGTATTTAATTGGATGTTTGCAGGCCCAACCATTAAACGATTTAAATCATTGCAGCCACCAATGATTTCGTCAGAAAGATTTTGTGACTACTTTGGGCCCCTAGCATTGTTCTATGTGTCGACTAAGGTCTTGAGTCGATGAGGTACGCAACAGAGACCGGAGTATGTCGACAAAGATCTTGTGTGCTTTTGCACGGCCACCGCCAGCAGTTACTTTCTGGTTGCCAGAGGCAACATTGCCTGAACTCCAGCAGGCCAGCCAAAATTTTTGGTACATATTAAGCACCTTGACCTGCCCATTCTGAATATGGGGTTATAGGTGCTTTTGGAGGGCGTGTACTCAGTTTGATGCTTGTAAGGTTGTCCTATTTTCTGTGAGGCCATTATCTTGGTTTATAATTGTTAATGTGCTCCCCTCCCCCAAAACTTTAGTGGAAACAGGAATGATTGTACCAAGCTGGGCATGTATGAAGGGGAGCTCAAAGGCAACAACGTATATTCATGTTAATGTATATAATACCATAGCCTAACCAATTTGAGGTTTACAGCTTCGCAAATCCCTCTCCCTCTCCCTCTCCCTCTCCCTCTCCCTCTCCCTCTCCCTCCCTCTTTAATATGTTAACATGGTATCAAAGTTCTGGCTTGACAAGGTCATGGGTTCAAATCAGCCTGATTGTATTTGTTACCCGAAGTATTATGTGTGTATGTTGTGGGACGATGCTAGTTTGAGTTCCTATCTTAAAGCTTAAAATTTTAAATGAGTTGGTAACTTAACAAAACTTTACAGATAGCCAAGGTAAAATAATTTTGTATACAAATGTCTAAGATCTAGAACAGTTTTGACAAAAGGCAAATGATGAAAGTCGGTTATAGCTTACCCCATTTTTCTCAAACCTAAGCTGTTCTAAAGGTTGGCAGAAAAAATCAGCATTAGCACGCATCGGCCAGCCTAGCCGGAAACAATCCACGGACCTGCAATAGTTACAGAAAATATGAAGAACTTCTTTTCAGATCTCTATATGCGAAGGACTGGATAGTGTAATACCAAAAGTACTCATTTAAATCATCATAATTTCTCCATTGGGAATGCTTTGATTTTCCTCTTTGGCTCCTAGCAGCTTCCTGTAGGACAATGGTCAATAAGTATTAACTCGTGACAAGGTCAAAATTCAATAATATTTCTACATTTGTGTGACGGTGAACAAATAAATAAGTGCAATACCTTCGCAATCACATCATAAATGGGAGTAACAACTTTTCCTAAGAATGCCTCCTCTTCTCCTCCATATGCTGGTTTCACATTCTCACCCGTCATGGGGCTAACATTGCCAGCCAGCATACCATACAGTTCAAAGGCCATCTGAAAAATATGAATAAAATACCTATTGTTATTACTATTATTGCCAACGACCACAGCAGAAATATTCCATATAAAATAATAAAACAAAATGTCTGACCAGAAATAACCTTCGAAAGCATGGACAACTAAAAGAAACAGATCAAATACCAGGAAAAAGAAAAAAGCTAGACAAATGCACTTGCAACTTTACATATGATTTCAATCATCGATTAAACAAAACTAAGAAACAACGGGAAGTTGATGATTTGTCGCATTCCTAAAAGATCATCCATAAGAACAGTAAAGCAGATGGAGAAGCGGATACCACCATGTCTTGTCCCCTCTATCTGCCTCATGCAGACCATTGAGCAATAAAACACCTTGCACGTGAATGAACGTGCTCCATGAACTTCCTCATTGCAAAAGAAGGGGCATAACTGAGCAGTCAACCAACCTAAAGATCTTGGTTCTTCCCATAATCATATTTCTAGCAACGCCTCCAAGAGCCCCAAAAAGTGTACAACGTCACCTTCGTAACACCAGACTGATTAGCGAAAAATATGATGAAGAAGAAAATGTTTAATTAAGTCTAGTTTTTTGCTCAGCCAGCCTTGAAGGAAATGGTTCATTCATTTCTTGAAATTGTCTACTACAGTCAGCCTTACAGTAACCGTGGTAAATAAAAATTCCTTAAGAATATAGATCCTGGTGAGTACAAAGTCTTACTTCCTCACATACAAATGTTCAAAGTGTCCTTCAAATGAATCATAGTGGATAGACATCAAAAGTGTACATATAACCTTCTCAGCTGCCATAAATGAAGAATTTATTTTGCACTCAAATAACCAAGAGCTAGATTCTTCTGGAAGGAAAATCGCAAAAGGCAAGAATTAATGCCCAATCCTGGAAGTGATAACCAAGGGTCCTTCTAATCATTAAGAGACGTAATTTCAAATGAAAGGCATTAAGGTTAGGGTGATGCACTGATGCTTCCAGCAATTGTAGTTAAACATATTTTGCAGTACTCAGGACCTAGGGATGCAAATTTAATTACTCAGTCCAAAATCAACAGTACCCATCAACTACTCTCAAAATTAAATCACCAAAATACAGCGCTTTTTTTCTTCAACTTTTATTTAGATTTAGCACCTAAACTTTAACATGCATTCGTTCTAATTTCGTAATACTCTTGGCTCCTATTTCAAGAGATCAATCCATAGTAGTCTTCAACACCCCAATCATAACAATGATACATCATGCAGCAGCACTACTTGCCAAAAGGGCCCATACAATTGTCTATGTTCCAAATCAAACACCCCTCTGTTCCGGAAAGTTTATCCATTTTGACTTTTTATGGTCAACATAAATAAACCTTGACCAAGCACTGGTGTCAATCTAATGATCACAATGAAATTTTAAAAAATTGTTATTGATAAATCTCTTAATGATTTGTCAACTACAATTTTTAGAATTTCACTAGAATGATTAGATCGACATCAATGTTTGGTCAAAGTTCATTTATGTTGATCATAATATTGCAAAATGCGAGAAACTTTCCAGGACAGAGGGAGTATCTGCATAGAAGTCTTAAGGGATCTTTTACGGTATTAGCATTTGACATAGTGTCAAGTTCGTATTTGTGGTTATTGCATGTCTCTTCGGAACATTCACACATTTTTCTATGTAAACTAAGTATACGAGCAATGAAAATGCAATCAAGATCGCACTCAAGACAATGCATGAATAGATTTTGCAAGAGAAATGACATCTCCTAGCGAAAGAAGAAAAATTAAACGAAACATCACAGAACATACATGATGATATATGTAACAGAGGCATTCTGGCATGAATCTCAGGTTTGCAGCTTCACCCCAAATGAGAAGATAAAGACCCATATATAATAGTTTGCGCTGCTGAACTTCCTGCTGTATTGTTGGTAACCTATAGTTGGTTAAAAAAAAAAAAAAAAAAGGTGTAAGAATATGTTACTTTTAAGATAATACTTGGAATACGAATAATCTTTGTAACTATCATGATTCAGAGACTAATGTTACTTAAGCTTGCCATAACCAGAATATTAATAGAATATATAAGATGCCTAGTTCAATTAATGGCACTAGTTTAGAAACCTCACCATAGACTACTTTTGCGATCCAAGTACTTGCACCATTTTTTGTAGTTTTTGAAAAGTTTCTTCATCACTTCATTCAGAGCACGCTCATCCAGCTAAACAAAATAAAAGGAAGTGGAAAGGTCAAAAGAAACATGAGCCCGAAATTGAAAGCAGAAGCTTACGTACAATATAAATTCATTACGCCATCTTTTCCTTTCAAACTTTGGAACTCTAAAATGCTTTTACCAAGATAAAAATTTTTAAAAAAAAAAAAAGGGGTAAATATAAAGTCACAAAAAAATCACAAAATTTGGCTTACAAAATGAGGTGTCGTGATTTTTAGTGGTGCTTTTAATTAGAGTGCGCCGGGTCCACAACCGATGCAACCAATAAAATATCGCCACTTCATTTTGTATCCGTCATTTTGTAAACTTCTTTTGTGCCCCTAGCATTGCCCAAATAAAATTGACCCCTAAAATCTATATGGGCTGATATATTGTAAGAAACATTCCATTAGTTCCTTCCCTTTTTCGTAAAAGTGAGCAAAACAGGAAAGAGACAGTGGTATATACAAAGTTAAGGAAATCTTTCTTTCAGATTTCTGGTACCATATGTCACTCCAAGTTTATGATCTACAAAAGAAACCTAGCAAATTCCTGGTCACTTGCTTACATCGCAACACAAACAGGATTGATAAACAAAGTAATGCTATATTGGAAAAATGTTCTGTGGCATCTTCTTTATTGAAGTAACTTTGCCTTGAGCTTTAACCAACCTTGGGCTGTGGATCCGGCTTTGGGATCTGCCGGATATGAACATTTGCAAGTAATAAAATAAGATGCTCTCGTTGATTTGCAACATTATCCTTCTGCAGATGGTATGACAATCAAAGTCAGTGATGCCATAAAACCAAACCATAGAAGTTCTTGTAAAGCCACATTAAACACAATCATACAGGAGCTGAACCACAAGTTAAGTTATTTCACCTGAAAACCGAACATTGCTTGAAGCCAGTCCAGAATATCTTCATCTTTTTTCTTCTTGTAGTCCCTGGACCACGGAAGGCCCCTTGTGTTGCGAAGAGCAATGACAGCAGCTTGAATCTTCAAATAAGTAAGCAATTATAAAATTTTAACTTTAAAAAACAAAAACAAAAAAAGCCAAACACATGCAACTGGGACAAACAACGATACATTAAAAGTCAGAGGATAAACAAACCTCCGGGTATCTCATGATAGCCTGATTAGCACTATCAGGATCAAGAGGAAGTATATTGTAAGGAAGGTATATCTCCGTCTTTTCAGCAACTTTATCATGCGCTTCCAAAATCTGAAGTAACATATTCCAGCATTAGAAATGAGGGAAAAGACAGTTTCGATAAGTAGTTCGAGTTACAAGCACCTAAGATTCCAATGCAAATCAAGGGTCCAAATAGCAGGACACAAAACAAAAGAAACCTTCATTAGTACTCACCTCGCGATCAACTTCCACAGCCTGCGTCTGATTAACAGCTTTTAAAACCTCAAAGAGAACGTTAGCAGTTTGGTATGCTTTTGTGAGCTGTGCACTGAAGCATTATAAACATTGAGTGCCATATATAACACAACGCCTTAGCAAGCAGAAACAGATACGTGAAAGCACTTTCATATCCTTGAAATAGAAAAACTCACCGGTCCGCTTTATCAGCAGCACTTTGCAATGCCTGAATATATTTTTTGTAATAATGCTGATAAAAGCTCTGCATTTCACGGGCATCACTTTTTTTTACTCTTCCCATCAATGTCGGATCATTTTCCTGAAAAGATTGAAGTACTCTTTTAATGTGAAAAAGGAAAAGAGACGTAAGAACATGGAAAGATAGTCGCAACTGGCGCCTTCCTCAGAAAAATGAAGATTATCCATCGATAGCACTTGGACAAGGTGGGAAACTAACATTCACATTCAGAATGGTAGTAAAAAGAACATAAGGTGTTGACTTATATCCAAAGTAGAAATTCCATCGATAGCACTTTGAAATACACTATGTAAGTCTTGCTATTTTTGAAGAATGCATAATCATCTTTCCTCATTTTTCTCTTGCCACCCAACCCACAACACACACACACACAGCACTATCTTATAATTTTCATTACCACATATTGTGATTTCTAATACTGTCAGAAACATTTCACTCAGTAATTTTGATGATACTTTCCCTGAAAAGACTTGATATATATTAATAGATTACTACTCTATTTAACAACCTAAACTTTAAATGAATTGGTAAATTAACTTACATTTAAAGCTTGGTTAAGTAAAAGCAATAACATAGGTTTCACTCATCGGACTTGCAGTTGTTACCCCAATACTATTGGCAAACTCAGCACACTATTTGGCTTTTGATCTTCACATTCAAACAGGGAATCATCCATGATAGTGAGTGCTAACTGTTTTGTGCTATCTCTTTCAGCTTAATCTTTTACGATGTTTTTTGAGCGTCCCATTGATACGTCCCATTTTCCCGAAATGAAAGTTTTATGATGTCTTTTTATTCAATGGACCAACTTGTCATACTCATAACAACAATTCAATACTATTCACAGCCCCACTTTCTCTCTCCTACATCACTTTCTATACTCATAACACATACTACTAATCTTTTGTAGATAATATATACTCATTCCTTAATTCCCGTGCACACCAAAAAGTTTGCACATTGTTGTGGGACGGAGTATAAAACATCATAATAATAAAAACTAGGGCATTGTTTTGCCGTGTTATCAAATAAATACTTATGCATGAACTAAATTGAAGAGTTAAAGGAGCAAAGCTAACCCTTTCAAGTCGTTGAAGAAGTGCTGTTTTAAATTGACGAACACCACGTCCACTTGAAGTGGGGTCCAAACGATGAGCTTTCTCAAATGCATAAAACCGACCTACAAGCAAAACTACCAATTATGGAAGGACAAACAAGCTTGACATGAAAGAACAAAGAAATGACTACATAATGTAAAAAGAAACAACCGCAGTCACCTAGTCACTTTGGTTTAACATTCATGACTTCTGAACTACCCCACAACCCCTCCCTCCCCCCCCCCCCCCAAAAAAAAAAAAAGAAAAAAAAAAAGAAAAGATAAAGAAAACATTGCACAGAACAAATAAGTACTAGGTTTAGTGGTAAGTCAGAGGCTCACGCCCACTGAAATACTCCCACATAGCTATCCCCTCACGTTTCTGTACAGGAGGCACTTCCACTTTATGTCAGCTTATAATGGTTTAGGGTCATACTGCTGGTCAGCTGTTATCGTCTTCAAGAACACCAAATTATTAGGAGGGCCTTCTCCAGTATAAAATCACATGATATGGACCAACACAGAGCTGTGCAGAAATTCTTTAGCATCGGACCGTAGCAACGGAATTGGACCGAACTAGTCAAAATTGGACTTAACTAGTACTAATGATTTGATCCTGGTTCAAGATTTTCATAGACCACGTTCAATTTGTTCGGTTTCGATATTGAAATTTATGCAACTGGTGGGAACAGGATTAGACAAATAATATATACTATGAAACGTCTTACATGTATATACTCTTTTAAAAATCTTCTCTTTTTATTTGTCTTATTAAAAGTTTAATGTTCAACTTCTATTAACTCTCTTTTTCTTTAATGAATTGGCTTGTATTCTTTATATCTTCTTGTAGTTAAATGCTTTTAATTTGTTTAAGGATATATTTTATTGTTCTACTCGTAGTGGTTTAGTAAAGGATGTATCACACCCGAGTTAAAAATCTGAAGAATTTTTTTATAATTATTTTTGGCCGTTGAAAGCTCGGGAGCAACAAAAGCCTGCAACATACATACTTTGATAGTTAATTGCATAAAAACATTGCAACATTTCATCAAATATTGCAACACAATTATCAAAATGAATTAATCCAACCATTTGCAATCACTGAATGTAGTACTTCGCTTTACCGGATTTAAACACTTGATGCAATTCCGGAAAAAGAAAACTACACTTCAATATACTGAATCTAGTACTTCTTACCAGTTTTTAATGCTTGATGCAATTCCGGGAAAAATAACACTTCAATGTAGTAATAATATAGGTACACCAAACCTCCCAAAGTAAGAAAAGGATATCACCCAAAATATATACATTAGCAAAAACCAATTTTGAGGCTGCACGAAAATAAAAATTGAAAATGTTCCGATGGCATGCTCATTTCCTTTATTTTCAACCAAAAATCAGCAACAAGTCAAGCATTCTTTGACTAAAAGTGCTCCAAGCAAGAAAGGAGGTTCTTTCCTCTGTAACCAGTACCAGATTAAGAATAAGCAGTAAAGCCATTAACAATTGCGGTAGAAGAAATGCAACGTGTAGATAATTTTGCTTACAGAGATAAGCAACCCGGGGGTTGCTGGGCTCAACTTCATTAGCAACACGGAGAATGGGGGCAATCTCAACCAACGACGAGGGCAACACCTCACTATCAAATATAGATTCTCCCAAATTCCCCGCCGTCATCGTCCTCGTTAATCGCCGCTGCGGCGGCGGCGGCTGATCGGAGCCTCCAGCTCCTCCTCCCCTCGCCGACATTATCACAAAAACTCAAATTTCAAAACCCCCTGATCCAGCAACATAACCAAATTACACCAAACATTAACAAAAAAACAAATTTAAAAAAAGGGAGAGAGAGAGAACAAACAGGATTTCTCTCTCTTTCTCTCTGAGGAAAAAAAAAATGTAGGGAGAGAATGGAGTACCAGGCAAGAGGTTTAGTTGGGAAATGAAGAAACTTGTTAATGGGGAACAATGGAGGCAGTTTGGAGATGCATTGATGGGTGAGATTACTGTGTGTGTGTGTGTGTGTGAGAGAGAGAGAGAGATTCAATGACTGTGGTAGCACTAGTAAGCCCTAGGAAAGAGAAAAAAAGGTAGCGGAAGGAGGCGGTGGTGGTGGTGGTATGGGAAAGATAATACTACTACTACTGTCTGCAACTTTAAGCTACTTTGTACGAAAGAAAGTAAAAGCAAACTTTCTTGGAAAGAGAGATTAGATTGAATGGAACCAAGAAGAAATAAGAGGTAAACAATTGGGTCTGGTTGTATTGTGTATTTACAAATTTGCCATTTGCATTCGTAGACGATGGTTGGTGGACCCGGAACCGCTCCACCCAAGTTAGCTCCACCCCTTCACCCAATGGCTCCGATCAAAGCCACATAGGCGAGCGGTTTGGGTGTGCGGCTAAGATCATTTTAATTTTTTGTGAGTCCCACCAAATTTGAACACATCTCAGCCGTTGGGTGAAGCTAAAATGAAATGGCTCCAATCTCCACCATTGGATGCAGCGGTTCGAAATCCGATGGTTGGTGGCGCAACTGACGTTCGTACAAAGAAAGAGAGAAAAGAATGATGACCATGATGAAAACTTAAATCGCGTGTTAATTACTTACGCCTATTTACCTACTTACTTATGATCATTTTGCTTCTTTTTTTTTCCTTTTTACTTCCCCGATCATATAATAATGGAGTACATTTTTCTTTTGTAACACAAATAAGTATTTTCCTTCATTAGGTTATTAAATGTCATATTTTTATTTATTTTAGTGAATTTTTATGGGTAAGTAATACTCCCTCCGTCCCAAAATACTTGCAGTTTTAGGATGAATATTTTGTCCCAAAATACTTGCAGTTTTGCAGTTTTCCATAAAACATTGGCACATTTTCTCTAAACTGCCCTTATTTATTACAGGTAGTTGTGATTGTAAAATCACTTAATTGTCTAGGTAGTTGAACTATTCAAAGGGTAACATTGTCTATTTGACATGAAATGATTATTTTTCTTAATATGTGTGTAAAGTGCTAGAACTACAAGTATTTTGGGACAGATGGAGTAACATGTTTTAAAACAAATTGTTACATTTTTGTGTTGGGGAATTTTGTGGTACCCCTATGGCAATTAAAATAAAAAAACACGTTACCCAGAAGCAAAATATATGAGACAATTACACACAAGAACACAATAATTGTTTACCCGGTTCGTTAAATACATGAACTAAGTTCGGGGGCAATTGCTAAATCAATATTATAGTGAAGACTCTTTAATATGAAGTTACAATGTGTTCTAGGTCGGAACTATGTTTATATAGGTGTACAAGAAAGCCCTAAATCTATTTGGAAGAGGTTACATTGAATTAGGAAACAAATTGAAATTTCAGCTTCTGGCCCGTCAGAGGTGTGCGGCCGCGCATTTTCACATGTGCGGCCGCCCACTCCACCCAAAATTGTCCAATAAACCTCTGACCAAGTGTGCGGCCGCGCATAACAAAGTGTACAGCCTCCCACTATCAGTCCGTTCGAAACTTCCTTTTTCCTCCTCCGTTTACAACTCGATCTCAACCCAAATACTCTTTGGACCTATACATCTTTCCTCCATTGCTTCCTTGTCGTTTTAGGACTTCAATCCTAACAATCTCCCACCTGGAGACTAAAACCATAAGCATAGAAACACCCGTCAACTCCCACCATGGAATGATTCTCTTCGAACACATTTTACTCTCATTTTTTACTTGACATTGTTGAGCCTCCCTGCTCAAGTGCTAAGGTGAGTTGAAACAAAGCGACGCTTCAACCCCTTCGTGTTAGATTATTCTTGCCTTCCCAAATCAGCTTCTACTTTGATTTCTCTCCGCAAGTCTAACTTCATCTTGTCTCCCCAGACCCACCTTCCTTGCAATGCTCACCCATAAAACTTAGACACGCCTTGTTTCTTGCACTATCATCTCTTGGTCTGCTCTCGTTCTCTACTAGGGCCACTTGACTTCCACAGCGCATTGATCAACTTTGTGTCACTATTCCCCCTAATACACCGTACGTTGATGTCTATGTCCTTTCTACACCAACAGGCCGGTCTTCTGGCCTCTTTGGAGGGCAATTAATGACGACGTCGTTTTTTTAACATAGTGGACTCCTGGTTACACATTCAATACGTCGAGGTTTTGAGCCAAAAAAATCCACTTGGGCACTCCTTTTCTAGATAGTAAGTCTTGTTTTCTACCTAAGCCGCCTAGTCAGAAAATCTGTTAGTTTTAGGATGGAAAAATAACGGTGGCCAAATATAATACATTATTCTTGAGTATATGGGCGAGGGTGGCAATTAATTTTTTAAGGGCATAACTGCATCTTAGACTACATGGGCATAAATTTTTATTTTTCCGCTAGTAATATATTCCCTTCGTCCCATTTTAAATTTCAAATATAGTTGGGTACAAAAAAAAGGAAAAAATGTGATGTGTTGTGAGTGTAGATGGGAGGGAAAGTGAGGTAAGAAATAGTTAGTGGATAATTGTTGTGAGTATGACATGTGGAGTGTACAAATAAAGAAGTATAGAAAAATTGTAAGTTTTAGTTTAAAATAGAACAACTAAAATAAAAAAAAAAAATTAAAGTTTAAAATGGGACATTTTGACTGATAGAAAAAAGTACTCCCTCCGTCCCAAAGTATGAGTCCTACTTTCTATTTTGGTATGTCACAAAGTAGGGATGGAAATTTGGCCGAACCCGATCCGTTCCGAGGGTGTTCCGATCCGAAAATTCCGGGTTCAATATGCAATTTCATGATCCGTTCAGGTTCGGATTCGGTCAGGACCCCTGATCCGATCTGATACGCAACTTATATTATGCTTAAAATGGCCTTGTTATACAAAGTTGTATTTCCACGGTTGAAACAAAAAGAAAGATCATATAATTGTTTACCGAGTGAGGAGGATTGGAGAAAAGTGGAAAGAATTACCGGAGATTGAAATTGTTTTATGATGTGACGGTAATGTTCTCCGCAACTTCTTGTCCTACGGCTAATGAGTTTTTTTTTTTGGAAAGTTTGTAAAATCAAATTGGCATTAAACACTTTGGTTAATGATTCCGAAATCTTTATCTCGGAAATGGCAAAAAGGATGCTTGAAAAATATAATAAATATTGGGGTGTTTGCCATGAGCTTCTAGGGATTGCATGTGTTTTGGATCCAAGATTTAAGTTGAAGCTTCTTGAGTATTTTTCCCCCGGTATTTATGGTGATTTGGCTTCCGTTGAGATTGATAAAGTTCGAAATAGTTGTTACGATTTGTTGAATGAGTACCAAAGTAAGGGACAAGTAAATGAAAATGTTGTGGGTGGGACATCTTCTTTGACTGGGTCGAATGCAAGTGACACTCTTTCGGATTATGACATGTTTGTAAGTAGCACTTCTAGTCAAATGGATGTAAAATCAGAATCGGATCATTATTTGGAAGAAATAGTGTTGCCAAGGAGTTCCAACTTTGATATTTTGGGGTGGTGGAAGACAAATGGTCTTAAATTTCCAACTGTACAAAAAATTACTAGGGACATCCTAGCTATTCCGGTTATAAGTGTTGCATCGGAGTCCGCTTTTAGCACAAGTGGAAGAGTTGTTAGCCCACATTGGAGTAGATTGACATCTAATACATTTGAAGCATTGATGTGCCTTCAAAATTGGCTTCGGAACGAAAAAAATGGTAACTATTTGAATTTACTTTTTTTTTTTTGCAACATGTTAATTTTGTTTGTTATATAAACACTTTTTGTATGTAGGAATTTCTTTGAAGGTGAAGGATGAGCAAAACATAGCAACTTGCAATGAGGATGTTGATAAGTAATTTAGTAGGTATAAGTTGCTTTAGTAATAATTTTATTACCAATTACCACTTAATTCAAGTAACATAGTTGGATTGATTAACACTTGTTATCTATTTGTATTTGTATAGGTTTGTTGCTTGAATGTAGAGGGTAGATTCAAGTTTGTTAGATATGGTGATTGGTGAAGCTTGAAGTATGTTGCTTTTGAAAACTTAATTTATGGATTTAGAACATTTGTTGGAATGTAATATGTAATGTTCAACTACTTTCTTTTGTTTGTTTGGAGATTGTAATAACTTTTTCAATGCTTTGAGATTATAATATGTAATGTTTAACTTTGTTTGGATGTTGATTTTATTTTATTTTTTTGGTTGGAACAGCAGCATGCTGCTCTGTGATCTGTCTTTTTTTTTTTTTTTTTTTATTCAAGCAGGCTGTTCTTGCTGTTGCTGGGAAGGAATGGGCAGTTCGGATCGGGTCTCGTGTCGGAGCAGCGGTCGGGTCAAGGATCAGACCACGGATCATGGCAGTTCGGATCGGATCGGGTTCGGTCACACAATTTCATAATTCGGATTAGATTCGGGTCGGTCATGATCCGATCCGAACCCGACTCGTTGCCATCCCTATCACAGAGTAAGAGTCACTTTCCTAAAATGGCAAAGAATCTTTATTGTTCATCCCATTCATTCTCCTCATACATTACTTTTATACCCACAACATCAACCAACTTCATATTCCCTCCCACTCATTCACTTTTCTACTTACTTTTACACTCACAACTCTTATTTTACTTTTACTATTTCTTAATTTCCGTGCGAATGAGCGGTGAGAATTTTACTCGAGAAGGATGGAGTACTAATAAATATCTTTTGTTGGGAGGGCCGGAGGGGTGAATGGGAAGGCCAAATCTGTGAACCCGTCATCAACAAAAATATTGTATTAATAGTAACTATCAACAACACCATGGGTTTATTTAAAAGGCAATTTGAAACTCAGAAGCCCTTATTCCTTTAAATCCACCAGGAAAAAAAAACGCTATAAAAGTAGCCGTACACAATATAAATACGAATAGTCGAATTTAACCTCACCATTCAGCATAAACTACCGCGATTTTATTGCAATACGACCTGCGTACTATCAATTTATTGCATTCTAACCTTCGTAATGTCTAAGCGCTCAATGTCACATGCGTACTTTTGTTTGATATCCAATGTGACCAAGTTTTCTAATGGGTGTTAAAAACTTAATGGCTTTATATACATATTTTTCAAATGTGGTCATTGAAGTTTTATTTTCTTCAATACCTCAAAACTTAGCAATTAAATGGACTTCAATACTTCAAAATCAATTAAAACTTCAAATCAGGTGAGAGATTGGGAATCGGGTGAGAGAGAGAGAGTACAAACCGGATGTCGCCCAAACCCTAATTCCCAAATTCATGTTCTTTTGGGTCAGCGTGCAATTCTTCTTCCATTTATTTACTTTCCTATCAGCAACCTCCAACTCCGTCAACGCTTCTAACGACGAGTACAAACTAGACGTCGCCGCCAACAATCTCTCTGTCTTATCAACTCTCCGCTCCGTTCTTCTCGTGTAATCCAGTTTTCCCAAATTGATTGTACCCAATTTAAGATATGTGTAAAACATATCTTCCTTCGGATTCAAATACGAAACCCCTTGAAATTTCATGGTGCCGATTTGGAGGTTATAAATTTCAGAATCGGAGAGGAAATGTAGAGGGAGAGAATCTGGGTCATGGTTTTCGCCATCTCAAAAGCAAGAATCCCATAGTGGTTGTCGACAAAGCGGCAGTGGCGGTGGTGGACTTGAGGTGGTGGGAACGGGTGGTTGATCGTTTGAGATTATCAGTCATTTCGGATATCCAACACAGTGTGGTGGTGGATATTGTAATAACGACGGGGAAGGATTTGGGGATTTTGCCACAATATTCTTGCTTTCTGAAATCATACTTTGTTATGAGTTCTGATTTTCTTGAAGGTTTCCTTCAACTTGGGAACTAGGGTTTGGGTGTTTGTTAAATTTGAGTTAATTCCAACAAAGTATTCAACGAATGTTAGTCACGTAATAGCACTTGACAAATTCTAGTTAAAATTTTGATAATTCTATGAGAGGTATGAGGACATTGAGAAAAAGAAAACTTCAATGACCACATTTGAAAAAATATGTATACAAACCCGTTAAGTTTTTAACACCCGTTAGAAAACTTGGTCACATTGGATATTAAACAAAAGTACGAATGTGACATTGAGCGCTTTGACGGTACGAATGCTAGAATGCAATAAATTGATAGTACGCGGGGGTAATATTGCAATACACTACTCTTCAGTCCGTATTGCTACAAAACAAAGGTCAGTTTTTTATAAAGTTAAATACTTGTACTTTTTCTATCCTAAAAAATTGTCATATTTTTATTTTTTGTTAGCATACTTAATTGTACATTACTATCAATTTAGTGTTCGGGACAACTATGTTGGAGTAGAGATCCCTCAAAGGAACAAGGAGAAGAAAATCTGGAGCAGTGTTCCAGGCGGGCGCATGGTATTGACCAGGCGGGCGCCCGGTTTGGACAGAAGGTCTGGTTCCTGGAATTGGCATGTAAGCGGGTGCCTGCTCCCCTTCAAGCGGGCGCCTGGAATGCCGAGAAAGTGCAGATTTTCAGGATTTCTCTTATGTTTAGGTTTAGGTCTTACTCTTGGTTTGCTATATAAACAATGTTCCGCCCCCATACTCATTGTAACTCAGATTTAACATATTATAGTGCAAGATCCTGGCTTGGTAGTGCCCCCAGACGTAGTCAAACATATTGACGAACTGGGTAAACAATTTCTGTGTCTTTTCTTGCTTTGATTTCTTGTGCTTTGTTTGTGTGCTTTTATTGTTCTTGTGATTTGCTTGGGTAGTGGATGGCCATATCCACAACAACTGGTATCAGAGCTCTGGTTGGAGATCAGGGTTAATCGTAAGATTGGTTTATCAAGCGATTGGGTGTTGTCAAGCAATCAAGAATGGGCAAGGACAAACAGGCGGTTGAGAAATTTGATGGTTCTGACTACGGGTTTTGGAGGATGCAAATAGAGGATCTCTTGTACAACAAAGATCTCTATAAGCCTCTAAAGGGTGTCAAACCGGAAGGAGAAAAGCAAGAATATTGGGATCTCATGGATCGGAAGGCCCTAGGGGTAGTTAGATCTACTTTGTCGAAGTGGATCGCGAAGACTACCAAGAAGGCGAAGACCACAAAGGAGCTATTGGATTATCTTACTGAGAGATTTGAAACTCCATCTGCTGCAAACAAGGTTGATTTGATACGCAATATGGGCAGTCTCAAGATACAAGAGGGAGGATCCTTGGCTAAACACATCGATGAGTTTATGGATGTTATAGACTCATTGACTGCGTTGGAGATTACGTTTGATGATGAGGTTCATGCGTGCTTATTGCCAGCGTCTTTACCAGGAAGTTGGAGCGGGACGGTGACAGCGATCAATGCTTCAGCAGGTAAAAACAAATTGAAGTATGATGATGTTAAAGACTTTCTCTTGGGCGAGGAAAATCGCATGAAGAAGTTGGGGACATCGACTGCTTCGGGATCGGCCTTAGCTACTACTAGCAGGGGAAGGCCGGGTACTAGCAAACAAGGGAGAACTGAATCTAGTAAGGGCAAGGCGGTGGAGATCAGAGATAAACCAAGGGTTGCGAAAGGATCGATGCAGTGTTATCATTGCAAGGAGTTAGGTCACTACAAGAAGGATTGTCCCAATCGTGGGGGCAATTCGGTGAATGTGACAGTCGAAGGTGATGATGTACTGGTTATGAGTGTTAGTAGTGCACTAGAATCATGGGTGCTGAATTCGGGGGCATCATTCCACTCTTACGGGCATGCAGAAGAGATGGAAAATTATACTTCCGGTGAGTTCGCTAAGGTCTATCTGGCGGATGGCGAGCCTTTGGAAATCAAGGGGAAGGGGGATCTCAGAATAGGAGCATCGGACGGGAAGGTCTTACATCTGAACGGGGTCAGGCACATTCCGGGTTTGAAAAAGAACCTATTATCAGTTGGGCAGTTGGACGAAGAAGGTTACAAGGTAACATTCGGCTGCGGGAACTGGGTTATTACCAAAGAGGATCGTGAGATCTCTCGGGGTAATAAGGAGGGGACATTGTATTTGGCGAATAACACCAAGGATAGTATCGCGGTGGCGTCAGCCAAGGGTTATACTGATTTGTGGCACTGTCGATTGGGTCACATGAGTGAGAAAGGGATGAAGGTACTTTGCTCAAAGGGACTACTACCGGGTTTGAAGACAGTCGACGTGGGGATCTGCGAAGATTGTGTGTTTGGAAAACATGCGAGAAGTAATTTCTCGAGGACAGGTAGGGCTTTGAGGGAAGCAAAGTTAGAACTGGTTCACACGGATTTGTGGGGACCATCTCCGGTAACTTCTCTGGGTGGTGCGTCATATTACATGACCTTCATTGATGATTCAACAAGGAAGGTCTGGGTTTATTTCTTGAAACACAAAGATGAGGCATTCGAGGTGTTTAAGAAATGGAGGGCCTTGGTGGAGAATCAGACGGGACTTAAGCTTAAGTGCTTGAGGTCAGATAACGAAGGGGAGTATGAGCTCGGGGAGTTCAAGGAATATTGTGCAGCGAATGGCATTCGCATGGAGAAGACTCCAAAGGGCACACCACAACACAACGGGTTGCAGAGAGGATGAACAGGACATTGAACGAGCGGGCTAGAAGTATGAGGTTGAAGTGTGGACTTCCGAAGACGTTTTGGGCATATGCAGTTGACACAGCGGCTTTCTTGATCAATAGGGGACCATCGGTACCATTGGGGAATGGAATTCCAGAGGAAGCATGGAGTGGCAAGCAGGTAAATCTGTCCTTTCTTCGCATATTTCCTGCGTTTCATATGTTCATATTGATTCTGCTGATAGAACTAAGTTAGATGCAAAATCTGTAAAATGTACGTTTATTGGGTATGGTGGGGATGACTTCGGGTATAAGTTTTGGGATGACCAAAACCATAAATTATTCGTAGTCGAGATGTGGTATTCAATGAACAAGTATTGTACAAGGACAGAATGGGGGCATCTGATGATATTAGTTCGGAACCGGAGGTTGTAGAGGTGGATATTCCAGACTCGGGTGGGAGCAGGACGGTTCATGATGACCAAGGTCAGGGGGTCACTGAAGATGAACCACATACTCCGGAACCGGATACTCCGCTGCGTAGATCCAGCAGGTTGCATGGATCACCTGACAGGTATACTCCTTCAAATTACTATTTGTTGTTGACAGATAGTGGGGAACCAGAATGTTATGCGGAGGCTGTTCGTAGTTCACTTTGTGATAAGTGGAAAGCTGCGATGGATGATGAGATGGACTCATTGAAAGCCAACAAAACTTGGGAGTTGATTAGACTGCCTAAGGGGAAGAAGGCATTGCATAACAAGTGGGTTTACCGGATCAAGGAGGAGGCAAACGGCAGTAAACGTTATAAGGCAAGATTGGTTGTAAAGGGCTTTCAGCAAAAGTACGGTATTGACTACACCCAGGTATTCACTCCTGTTGTGAAGATGACCACTATCAGAATGGTTTTTAGGGATAGTAGTGGTGGATAACTTGTTGGTGGAACAGATGGATGTAAAGACGGCCTTTCTTCATGGTGATTTGGAGGAAGAAATTTACATGGTACAACCAGAGGGTTACTTGTCTAAGGGTAACGAGGAACTGGTTTGCAGGTTGACTAAGAGCTTGTATGGCCTTAAACAAGCTCCTAGGCAGTGGTACAGGAAGTTCGATAGATTCATGCACGATATTGATTTTATCAGATGTGAGGCGGATCATTGTTGCTACTTCAAGAACACGGACAATGGGTATATAATCTTGCTGTTATATGTGGATGGCATGATAATAGCGGGCTCTAGCAGTAGAGAGGTAAACAGATTGAAGGCTCAGTTGTCAGAACGGTTCGAGATGAAGGATTTGGGGGAGGCCAGAAAATCTTGGGCATGCGGATTGACCGGAATAGGGAGTTGGGTAAGTTGGTTCTTTCACAAGCAGAATACGTTGAGAAAGTCTTGGCAAGGTTTTGCATGGAAGAGCCGAAGCCAACAGGTGAGAGATTGGGAATCGGGTGAGAGAGAGAGAGTACAAACCGGATGTCGCCCAAACCCTAATTCCCAAATTCATGTTCTTTTGGGTCAGCGTGCAATTCTTCTTCCATTTATTTACTTTCCTATCAGCAACCTCCAACTCCGTCAACGCTTCCAACGACGAGTACAAACTAGACGTCGCCGCCAACAATCTCTCCGTCTTATCAACTCTCCGCTCCGTTCTTCTCGTGTAATCCAGTTTTCCCAAATTGATTGTACCCAATTTAAGATATGTGTAAAACTTATCTTCCTTTGGATTCAAATATGAAACCCCTTGAGATTTCATGGTGCCGATTTGGAGGTTATAAATTTCAGAATCGGAGAGGAAATGTAGAGGGAGAGAATCTGGGTCGTGGTTTTCGCCATCTCAAAAGCAAGAATCCCATAGTGGTTGTCGACAAAGCGGCAGTGGCGGTGGTGGACTTGAGGTGGTGGGAACGGGTGGTGGATCGTTTGAGATTATCAGTCATTTCGGATATCCAACACAGTGTGGTGGTGGATATTGTAATAACGACGGGGAAGGATTTGGGGATTTTGCCACAATATTCTTGCTTTCTGAAATCATACTTTGTTATGAGTTCTGATTTTCTTGAAGGTTTCCTTCAACTTGGGAACTAGGGTTTGGGTGTTTGTTAAATTTGAGTTAATTCCAACAAAGTATTCAACGAATGTTAGTCACGTAATAGCACTTGACAAATTCTAGTTAAAAATTTGATAATTCTATGAGAGGTATGAGGACATTGAGAAAAAGAAAACTTCAATGACCACATTTGAAAAAATATGTATACAAACCCGTTAAGTTTTTAACACCCGTTAGAAAACTTGGTCACATTGGATATTAAACAAAAGTACGAATGTGACATTGAGCGCTTTGACGGTACGAATGCTAGAATGCAATAAATTGATAGTACGGGGGGTAATATTGCAATACACTACTCTTCAGTCCGTATTGCTACAAAACCAAGGTCAGTTTTTTATAAAGTTAAATACTTGTACTTTTTCTATCCTAAAAAATTGTCATATTTTTATTTTTTGTTAGCATACTTAATTGTACATTACTATCAATTTAGTGTTCGGGACAACTATGTTGGAGTAGAGATCACTCAAAGGAACAAGGAGAAGAAAATCTGGAGCAGTGTTCCAGGTGGGCGCCTGGTATTGACCAGGCGGGCGCCCGGTTTGGACAGAAGGTCTGGTTCCTGGAATTGGCATGTAAGCGGGCGCCTGGTCCCCTTCAAGCGGGCGCCTGGAATCCCGAGAAAGTGCAGATTTTTAAGATTTCTCTTATGTTTAGGTTTAGGTCTTACTCTTGGTTTGCTATATAAACAATGTTCCGCCCCCATACTCATTGTAACTCAGATTTAACATATTATAGTGCAAGATCCTGGCTTGGTAGTGCCCCCAGACGTAGTCAAACATATTGACGAACTGGGTAAACAATTTCTGTGTCTTTTCTTGCTTTGATTTCTTGTGCTTTGTTTGTGTGCTTTTATTGTTCTTGTGATTTGCTTGGGTAGTGGAGGGCCATATCCACAACAAACTATTCACTTATTATTTTTCTACCTCACTTTCTCTACTCTTCCCACTCACAACATATTCTTTTCCAACATACTCCCCATGTCTCTCTTTAGTTTACAAAATAAGGCTTGGCACAATAATTAAAAAAAAATGATTGAAAATATAATGTGTTGTGAGTGTAAACAGTTGGGTAGTAGAGACAAATTGAGGTAGAGATTAGTGAGTATTAGTTGTGAGTATGATAAATGGATCTCATTATTTTAGAAGTGTTTAAAATTTTCTATTTTTGGATTTTGTAGATTAAAGTGAGACAACCACAATGATTTTTTTTGTAGATTAATTAAATAGAGACGGATAGAGTATTTTCTGAATTCACGTTACTAAAATTATCTGAAAAGTTTGTTTTGGAATGGAAGGAGTATAAAAAATCAAAATGAAACAAAATGTTCAAGACAGAGGTAGTATTATTTTGAAACAAAATATTGAAGTACATGTTTCTTTTTTTCTTTTTCTGAAAAATGTAATAATAAAGTCACAAAATTTAGTCCATAAAATAATGTCATGCTTTTGTTAGTGCTTTTAATTAAAATATGACAGATCCATAATCAATACAACTAATAAAATATTGTCACCTCATTTTAGGTTCATTTTTTTGTAAAATATTTTTTTGCTCTGACGTTATCCTATTTTGAAAATAGCGGTCCCTTCGCCTCAGAGTAAGAGTCCACCTTTCTTTTTTAGTCTGTCCGAGACTAAGTATCCCTTTTTTAAAATGACAAATAATCTTTACTATTACTCCCATTTACTATTTATTCTATTTTAGTTTCACTCACAACATTAATAAATTTACATTTTTCTACTCCACCTCCTCTCTCTTATTTAACTTTTTATACTTACAACACTTATATCACTTCTACACGTTTCTTAATTTTCGTATAAATTGAAGGGTAGACACGGATTTCGAACATGTGCACCGGAGAGTTAGCTCCACCCAATGGTGGAGATCAATGCCACCTCATTTTTCCTACACTCAACGGTTCAGATAGAGTCAAATTCGGTGGGACCCACAAAAGTGGGAGCTATCTTGACCGCCCCTTGATTTGTGTGTGTATGTGGCCTTCATCTTAGCCGTTGGGTGGAGAGGTGTAGCAAATTGGATGGAGCGGTTCCGGATCCGGTAGACACTTACTTACTCTGAAACGGAAAGAGTACGTGTTAACGATGGTAATTGGCGAGTGGGTGTAATTTAATGAATAGTGTGAGGTTATATAAGTCATTTACACCATATTTGTAGTCCTGGAATGTTAAGTGAATTACTTGTCGGTTTGTTTTATCCAAAGCAAATTTTCTACAGTAGTACCTCAGCCATGTGGGACCCATTTTCGGCAAAGAGCACCCCACTCCTCTATGCACCACACGTACTATGATTCCGCCCCTATGCTAGTATGTGACACCGTGGATAAAAAAAAACTCCTCTTTTTTTTTCTTTTTAGAAAATACTTCCTCCGTCCTGGTTTAACATTCTTAATTTGACTTTACACGTTTATTAAAAAATTAAGACAAATTTGAGTCAACAATAATAATGTGTGAACTTTATGAAGTAAGATTGTCCAAAACATTATTCATGCTTTGTCATTTAGAGAATAAAGCAACTAAAAACCTTAAATTGGGATATACTCCCTCCGTCCCAGACTAAGAGTTCTACCCCTCATTTGCACGCTTATTAATAAATATTGGAAGTGATGTAAATGTTGTGAGTGTAAAAGTAAAGTAGGAGAGAGAATGAGTGGGAGAGAATAGTGAATTGATTGGTGTTGTGAGTATAAAAGTAAAATAGGAGAGAGAATGAGTCGGGTGAATAGTAAAGATTCTTTGCCATTTTAGGAATAGGACTCTTAATCCGGGACGTACTAAAATGGAAAGTAAAACTCTTAGTCTGAGACGGAAGAAGTACTAAAAAAGAAAGTAAAAACCTTCAACTAAGACTAAGACAAAAAGAGTATATTTTATCCATAAAAGATAGTATTCCTTTTGTACCATACGTGATACGACTACACTAAAGATTACTTAATTTGCTGATGAGCCTTTGGCTCAATAGTATATGCCTTTGACTTCTCTTTGAAAGGTAAAGAGTTCGAACCTCCTCCTTGTATTGCAAAAGTTGTAGTTTGATAAAATAATAATAAAAAAAAAAAAAATACTTAATGTTTGTAAATACTTAATTTTTGTGTGTGTGTTTCGTAGTTAAATTAGGTGGAGTTCACTTGTACACTCACAACATTACTTGCTACTCCCTCCGTCCCATTGTAAAGTTTTTACTTTGGCTATGACGAAGATTAAAAAAAGTAAATGTTGTGTGCGTACAAAGTAAAGTATAATAGAGAAAGTGGGTAGGGAGTTCTTGTTTGTGAGAATGACAAGTGAGTCTCATTTTCCATTTTAGGTAATAAAATAAAGTAAGTACCTTAAATTAAGACAGACTAAAAAAAAAATGGTAAATCAGGACAGATAGAGTAATTTTTTACTCTTCATTCTCACTTTTATTTTATTTTTGGAAAAATTGCATCTAAAGTCACCCATATGTTCGTCATGAGTGGTTATGATCACCCAACTCATTTTTATTGCATTGAGTAGCTTAAACTATTTTTTTCGTGCATCGATGATCACTAGGACTAATGGCATCCAAATTTTTTCGTTAAGTTTCCATGTGCAACTCACACGACTAAATTTTGAAGGGTAAAATATGAAACTAATGAGTTTTTAATTCATTTGGTAACTGAATATATATGATATTTTTGGTTTTGGGGGAGGCGAGGAAGAAAGAGGCGATTGCTAGTTGTATAAGGTTGTTTTATTGTTTTATTGTTTTTTTTTTTTTTTTTTTTTTTTTTAGGGTATTAATTTTCACTATTTGTAATTTTACCCCACGTATTTGCAATTTCGTGACTTTTAACTGCTTTTAGATTTAACACTTTAGCTCTATCGTTATTTTCCCGTTTTACCCTTAAAAGTTCAGTCTTGTGTAGTGCACATCGCAAGTTAAAAAAATTGGATGTCGTTAGTCTTAGTGATCATGGATGCATTAAAAATTAGTATATGCTACTCAATGCAATAAAAATGAGTTGAGTGATCAAAACCACTCATCACGAAGAGTTTGGTGACTTTTGATGTAATTTTTCATTTATTTTTCATACTCACAATACTCCACTATCAAGACCATACTCCTTTCTTCTCATAAAAAATGATCTATTTTGCCATTTTAAGTATACCATTAAATAATCTTACTCCATCTGTCCCATCTGACTTAAGACAATTTGTCAATTTGGGTGTCCCAGTGGCCACTTGACTTAGGACGTCCAAAGTGGCAAGTTTATATTAGTTTTATATTCAATGAGATCCACTTTTTATACACACAATAACAATTCTCTTACTATAGTTCCCACTCATTTCCTCTCTTATTTTATTTTTCATACTCACAACACCTTCTCCACTCATTCTCTTTCCTCTTAATATCATAGTATTTCTTAGGAAAAATTTCTGATAAGTCCTTAAAACAAAACATTTTTTTTAAATAGGAGAGACATTTTCGTTTATTTTGTCTAGGTCTACTAAAAGGAACGTTTATTTCTGATAGGTCCGTGATTTTTTTAAATAAATAGTGTAATCCCGAAATCACCCCTCCCACCCAACCCTAAAACACGTTAACCCTCCCCTCACCCACCTACGATTTTTTCCATTCTCTCTCTAAAACGAAATCATCCTTCGCTCAATTCTTCTGGCCCCGACGTCCGATCCACCTACTGCTCCGGCGCCGCCTTAATCTTCTCTCTCAGTCTCCCCCGATCTCCTTTCACACCGCCTTCCCACCACCCCCACTCTCCCTTTCCCGACGGCACCTTTCTTCCCCGTCACCACCAGTAGCCAACCAATTTAAAGATCTCTAACTCTCTCTCTCTCTCTCTCTCTCTCTCTCTCTCTCTCTCTCTCTCTCTCTCTCATAGGCGGTATCCACCCCCTTCAAATTCTCTCTCAAAAATAGGTGGTCTCACAATTGTCCATTCCTGATCTCAATCCCACCACAAAATCTTCTTGCTCTGTAACTAGAATGAGATTATTTCTGAATTGTCTTATTAAATCCACCATGGTAAGCGTGAACCACTTCGTCAACAACTTCCTCAATCAAACATCAACCTAGCTCTCGTGTAATACCAACCATCCAATTAAGAACATTTGGGATTTTGACTAAATTTAGAAAAAATATGGGATTTCAGCTAATCTTGTTGCGTTAAGAACGAATATGACAAAGTGGGTGTTGGTTGAATCATACAGAGAGTGAGAAATGGATGGACCCATTTGGGCTTTTGGCTTAATTGAGAAAATTTAATGACATTATATTTTCATTTTCCATTAATTATAGAAAAAAATTAATACAAGAATAAACATTTAGTTTTCCATTTATAAATGATACAAATAAATATGCATTACAATTTTATTATATTAAAAATTAATTTAGTAAAGATTTTTAGTACTTGGGTTGTGAGAAACTTCAGGATAATATGCTTGCAATGGGGGGGGGGGTTATTGTTTTAGTTTATAAACCAAATATGAATCTCAACCAATCGGCTATCATGGTATATAATTAATAATTTAAGATTTATTTTTTCAAATAATGTTGGTACGTGATATACCCAACAAGGTCAAAAATGCATACCGTATGCCAATCGAATTTACAAAATTAGTATTGTATACCAAGCAAATTCAGATATTTGTAAAATATACCAACTTTTGGTAAACCAAGTACACGTAGTACACGTAGTATGGTTGGTATATGGTTGGTTGGTTTGGATTTCTGCCATTGACCACTCCTATTTGAGACTAGTGTCTCAGTTTTCTATTCCATCTAAGACTTCAATTTTTTCTTCAATCTCTCCATCTTCCTTTTGTTCTGAGAGACAATTAACAGTAGCATTTTTCCTATGAGAGTTTAGTCTCAATGTTTTAATGGGCATGGGACATGTCTCTCAATGTTGTTATAGGTCTGCGACATGGCTCTCGGTGTTTTTTATAGGTGTGCGACATAACTCTTAGTGTTTTTATAGGTATGCGACATGTCCCTCGGTGTTTTTATAGGTATGCGACATGTCTCTTAGTATTTTTTTAAGTTTGCGACTTGACTGTCAGTTTTTTTATAGGTATGCGACATATCTCTTAGTGTTTTTATAGATATATTACGGGACATGTCCCTCCGTGTTTTTATCGGTCTGCAACATGTCTCTCAATGTTTTTATAGGTCAGTGACACGGCTCTCAGTGTTTTTATAGGTCTACGACATGACTATCAATGTTTTTATAGGTATGTGGCATGACTCTCAGTGTTTTTATAGGTCTGCGACATGTCTCTCAGTGTTTTATAGGTCTGCGACATGTCTCTCAGTGTTTTTATAAGTCTATGACATGATTGTCAGTGTTTTTATAGGTATGTGGCACGACTCTCAGTGTCTTTATAGGTCTGCGACATGTCTATCAGTGTTTCTATATATCTGCGACATGTCTCTCAGTGTTTTTATAGGTCTAGGACATGATTGTCAGTGTTTTTATAGGTATGTGACATGACTCTCAGTGTTTTTATAGGTATGGGACATGTCTCTCAGAGTTTTTATAGGTCTGCTACATGTCTCTCAGTGTTTTTATAGGTCTACGACATGATTGTCAGTGTTTTTATAGGTATGTGGCATGGCTCTCAGTGTTTTTATAGGTATGTGACATGTCTCTCAATGTTTTTATAGGTCTGGGACATGTCTCTCAGTGTTTTTATAGTTCTACGACATGATTGTCAGTGTTTTTACAGGTATGTGGCATGACACTCAGTGTTTTTATAGGTCTGTGACATGTCTCTCAGTGTTTTTATTGGTCTGCGACATGTCTCTCAGTGTTTTTATAGGTCTACGACATGATTTATCAGTGTTTTTATAGGTATGTGACAAGACTCTCAGTGTTTTTATAGGTATGGGACATGCCTCTCAGAGTTTTTATAGGTCTGCTACATGTATCTCGGTGTTTTTATAGGTGTACGACATGATTGTCAGTGTTTTTATAGGTATGTGGAATGCCTCTAACTGTTTTTATAGGTATGTGACATGTCTCTCAGTGTTTTTATAGGTCTGCGACATGTCTCTCAGTGTTTTTATAGGTCTACGACATGATTGTCAGTGTTTTTAAAGGTATGTGGCATGACTCTCAGTGTTTTTATAGGTATGAGACATGTCTCTCAGTATTTTTATAGGTTTGCGACATATCTCTCAGTGTTTTTATAGGTCTATGACATGATTGTCAGTGTTTTTAAAGGTATGTGGCATGACTCTCAGTATTTTTATAGGTCTGATACATGTCTCTCAGTGTTTTTATACGTTTGCGACATATCTCTCAGTGTGTTTATAGGTCTACGACATGATTGTCAGTGTTTTTATAGGTATGCGGCATGACTCTCAGTGTTTTTATAGGTATGAGACATGTCTCTCAGTGTTTTTATAGGTCTGCGAATGACTGTCAGTGTTTTTATGGTATTGAGACATGACTCTCAGTGTTTTTATAGGTATGTGATGTGTTTCTAAGTATTTTTATGGGTATGAGGCATGTCTCTCAGTGTTTTTATAGGTATGTGACATGTCTCTCAGTGTTTTTATAGGTCTACGACATGATTGTCAGTGTTTTTAAAGGTATGTGGCATGACTCTCAGTGTTTTAATAGATATTAGACATGCCTCTCAGTGTTTTTATAGGTCTGTGACATGTCTTTCAGTGTGTTTATAGGTTTACGACATGATTGTCAGTGTTTTTATAGGTATGAGACATGTCTCTCAGTGTTTTTATAGGTCTGCGAATGACTCTCAGTGTTTTTATGGGTTTGAGACATGACTCTCAGTGTTTTTATAGGTATGTGATGTGTTTCTAAGTGTTTTTATGGGTCTGTGTTATGGTTCTAAGTGTGTTTTTTTATAGGTATGTGATATGGTTCTGAGTGTTTTTATAGGTTTGTGATATGATGTTAAATGTTTTTATATGTATGTGATATGGTTCTAAGTGTTTTTATTAGTATGTGATATGGTTCTCATTGTTTTTATAGGTCTGTGATATGACTTTCAGTGTTTTTATAAGTCTACGGTATGACTTTCAGTGTTTTATAGGTCTGAGGCATGACTCTCAGTGTTTTTATGAGTACGAGGCATGAATCTCAGAGCGGGTTGAAAATATAACCTGAAAATATGGCCTGGAAAGGGGGAGCACCATTATAAGGGGTAGTTAGGGGTATTCATGTCTATTTTTGTCCCTTGGGTTTTTGAGCAATTAGAAAAATATTGTTCCTTCTTTAGAAATAAAAATTAGAATGAAGGGCTTTTAAGAAAATATCCCTATTTCTTAATCCCTGTGTCGAGAGAGAAAATTCTAAGTCAAATGGGATAGAGGGAGTATATTCTTAAAATAAACCTTTTATAATATTATTTTATTCATGAGACACACTTGCCATACAACAACTTTTCATGTTTCCTAATCCACTTCCCTCTCCTTTATACTCACAACACATAATTGTATAATATTTTTTACATCCTGGAGAAATATAGTTGAAAATGTCACAAGAACATGCAAATAATAAGACAAAAAAATATTAATTAGCAAAAGATAGATAAAAACTTCAAAACATAAAACTGATATTTGTTTTGCTAAGATTCAAAACTTTCAGTTTCAACACTCCACACCACCAAGGTGACATAACAAATATTTAAAGAGGATTTTTCATTAAATTTATACTAATAAGAAATGTCGATGTTTGATACGACCAAATAATTATATTTAAATCAAAACAACAACGCGGATCTCAGAGGTAAGCGATGTCCAGCCTGACTAGTCAGCTCCTAAGGCGCTTAGACTGCGATTTTTTAATTGAACATATTTCTAGAAGGATTTGAAATTAATCGCGGCGCTTTATAACCGACTAGCGCCCAAGCGAGCAACTTTTATAATAGAGATTTTAAAACACTTTCTCTTAATTTTTGTTCCTATAATAATGAAATAGATCATTTAGTATGGGAATATGTTTTTTTATTTTTTTTTAAATTCTCGCGCATTGAGTTTTTATAACCTTTGTTATGAGACGGAATGTGGCGGAGATTGTTACAAATCAACTTAGAAAGAAGTTTGTATTTAATTTTATTCATTTTTATTGTAATTTCCAAAATTAATATTAGATATGTAGTATTTTGATGAGTTGAAGTATATTAGTACGTTATTTTGATAAATTAAAAGTATATTAAGTTACTATGTTGATTAGGAGTATTTTAAAAGTAATTGACTTGTTTTCTAAGTCTTAGGATTCCTTTAAAAATAGGTTATGATATAATTTCAAAAATTAGTCTTTGATTAATAAAATTTTGATATTGAGTTTTACTCATTATTTCCTAAAAGTAAATTTGTTCTTTTTAAATGTCAGTTTTCGGTAATCGTGTGAAATAAAACGAGAGTTAGAGGACTTGCACCAGTAATCGAGTGTAATTTAACAGTTTTTGATACAATTCTTCCAGCATTATTGCGATAACAACGAAATTATAATGTTTATCATTTTTATGCTTCCGCTTCCCGCATCAGAAAATGTAACAACCCGAGATTTCTAATTCCATAAATAACAAAATAGTACAATTTACATCTCTAAAATACTATACAAAGCTTAACTATAATCTCAAAAGCTCTATAAACTGCTCCGAATCAAATATCCCATCTCAAACCTCGGTCAACTACAAAAGTCAACTAGAGGGGGGGTGAGTTGGGGGCTCAGTAAGAAATGAGATGCACAGTATCACAAAGGTCAATAGAACACAATATCAAATAACTATATCCATGAAATTACAAATATGGACATCCCAATAAGAATCTCATTTCATAAACCGAACAAACAAATCATACTTCACAACCTGACGCACTAATCATATTTTGGCCTAGTGGCTTAACCAAATTAACAGTTTCATCGAAATCTTGGGCAATGTCGGATTCAAGAGGTGACTCCCACCGCCTTTTGCGATGAAGCACTTTGTTCTGCACAACACTTTGTTCTACACTTTTTATTGGACAATGTCGGATTCAAGAGGTGACTCGTATGGATTCAAGAGGTAGCTCCCACCGCTTCTTGCGATGTTGCATTTTGTTCCGCACAACACTTTGTTCCACACTTTTTACCTCGGATTCAAGAGGTGACTCGTACGGATTCAAGAGGTAGCTCCCACCGCTTCTTGCGATGTAGTATTTTGTTCCGCACAACACTTTGTTCCACACTTTTTACCGGACAATATCGGATTCAAGAGGTGACTCGCACGGATTCAAGAGGTACCTCCCACCGCTTCTTGCGATGTAGTACTTTGTTCCGCACAACACTTTGTTCCACACTTTTTACCGAGAACCGACACAGACACAAAACCAATAACCGAGTCCATTGCGACCGTTACATAATTACCTACATTGCAACTGTTTCATATAACAAAACTCATATTTGAGAACCACTAACTGTTAGGATTGAAGTTCTAACAATTACTTATCTTGCCAAGATCAAAGCACAAAATAGCAAAGAGAAAGCGAAATTGAAAAACAAAGAACACAGAGATTTACGTGGAAAACCCTTCTAAACAAGAAGAGTAAAAAACCGCGGGCGACGGAGAACAATCCACTATAACCAATCAAGAATACAAGGAGATTACAAGGTGATGATCAATCACACAATCTCACAATCTCTCTACAATTAATAACCTTAGCTTTCTCTCTCTAGAAACCCTATCAAAGGCTGCACAACAAAAAGTGAATAATCATAAGACAGATTTAGGTTTTAGTAAAAAAAAACCTCGGAATTCCTCTTTCTGCGCGAAATCACCCAGCCCGGCCCGCACTTGTGCGATCGCCCAAAATCACTTGTGCGGTCGCCCAAGCCATCAGTGATGAATCCGGCCTTGAAGATCTCCACATGTGTGGCCGCCCATGGCACAATGTGCGGTCGCCCATCTCCTCTGTCGTCTGCCACTTATGCCCAGGAATAATTGAGAGTCACCCAACAATTCTCCACCTCGATGATCAATCCCGAAAAAGCTAGTAAACAAGGGAATATCCCTATCTCTCTCCGTTGACCCACCCCAAAGGGCATCAATGACTAGTAACCCCAACTAAGGTCAAGCAATGCTCGAACTTAGCAATCTGCAAAGGCTTTGTCAACATATCGGCTGGGTTGTCAACTGTATCAACCTTTTTCAGGACCACATCACCATTCGCTATAGTAGTCCTCACGAAGTGATATTTTATGTCAATGTGCTTCGTTCTCCTATGGAAAGAATTCTGATTCTTTGCCAAACAAATAGCACTTTGGCTATCACTGAAAACTTCAGGAGCACCTTGAACAACTCCAAGTTCACGAACCAAACCACCAAGCCATTTGGCTTCCTTGACCGCCTCTGTTATAGCCATATACTCAGCCTCAGCAGTAGATAATGCCGTGACTTCCTGCAATCCAGATTTCCAACTAACCGCGGAACCGCCAAGACAAAACACATACCCCGTTGTAGACTTTCTGTCATCAAAGTTTCCGCCCCAATCTGAATCAACATACCCAACAAAACCATCACTGTTTTTGCCATATACAATGCACAAACCTGGTATACCACTCAAGTATCGCAGAATCCACTTGATAGCATTCCAATGCTCCTTCCCCGGATTCCCCATGTATCGACTCACAACACTCACTGCCTGAGCGATATCTGGTCGAGTACAAACCATAGCATACATAATACACCCAACAACATTTGAATATGGAACACCTGACATATAATCCATATCACCTTTAGACTTGGGACTATCTAAAGAAGATAACCGAAAGTGAGATGCTAAAGGAGTACTTACAGATTTGGCATCCTTCATATTGAATCGTTCCAGAACCCTCTCCACATACTTTCTCTGAGACAAGTACAAGAGTCCCTTCTTTTGATCCCGTTCAATCTCCATGCCAAGAATCTTCTTCGCAGCACCTAAATCCTTCATCTCAAACTCACTTTGCAACATCAATTTCACTTGGTTGACATCATTGATATCTTTTGCAGCCACAAGCATGTCATCGACATATAATACAAGATAAATCAATGTGCCATCACTACAACCCTTCAAGTAGACACAACTATCAAATTCGCTCCTAGCAAAACCATGAGTTACCATAAAAGTGTCGAACCTTTTATACCACTGTCGAGGTGACTGCTTCAAACCATACAAGTATCTCTTCAACAGGCAAACATGATCCTCCTTACCCTCGACTACAAACCCTTCAGGCTGGCGCATGTAGATATCCTCCTCAAGATCCCCAAATGTAAAAAAGCCGTTTTTACATCTAACTGCTCAAGCTCTAGATCTTGCATCGCCACAATGCTCAACAAGGTGCGAATAGATGTGTGTCTAACAACCGGTGAAAATATCTCATTTTAGTCTACACCTTCAACTTGAGTAAAGCCCCGAGCAACTAACCTTGCTTTATACCTCGCTTCCTATATACCCGAAGTACCTTCCTTGAACTTGTAGACCCACTTGCATCTGACTAATTTCTTCTTCGGTGGAGGTCTCACAAGTTCCCATGTCTGATTTTTCATAAGAGATACCATCTCCTCTTCCATAGCAACCGACCACTTCGCAGAGTCATCACACGACACAGCTTCCTTGTAAGAGACTGGTTTATGCACATTTACTGTTTCAGCAGCTGACAGTGTATAAGCCACCATCTCTTCAAATCCATATCTAACCGAAGGTCTTTTATCACTCTTTCCTCTACCAAGATCACTGGTAGTCTCGACCTGCTTGTTGGCCTCCTCCTCTTGATCTGGAGAATCAATAGGAGTTGCTTCATCAGACATACCTTTTTCATCTAAGTCTAGTTCCACCATTTCTGTATCATCTCCGTCTGTCTCCACCTGTTTGTGTAACCGTTCTGCAGAACCCTTTTTCTCATGGAGAAGTAGAGATTCATTAAAAGTGACATCTCTACTTGTCAGGAACTTAGATGCAGCTGGATCCCATAACCTGAATCCCTTCATTCCAGTAGTATAGCCAACAAAGACACATTTTTTGGCTCTTGGCTCCAACTTGTTTCCATTGTTCACATAAGCATAGACGGGACACCCGAAAATACACAACCTCGAGTAATCTCCTGGAGAGCCTGACCACATCTCCACCGGAGTCTTCATCCCAATACTAGAATTAGGAGAACGATTAGCCAAGTAAGCAGTCATACCAATCGCCTCCGCCCAAAATTCTTTACCTAACCCTGCCTGTGACAACAAACACCGAGCCCTTTCTAACAACGTGCGGTTCATCCTTTCTGCAACACCATTCTGTTGTGGTTTCCCTACACAACTTCTGTGTCGACCAATACCTTCATTTTTACAAAATTTAGTAATCTCTTTTCCGACAAACTCAAGGACATTATCTATTCTCAGTTTCTTTATGGGTCTACCTGTCTGTTTCTCAACTAAAGTTTTTCATTGCTTAAAATTCAAAAGCACATCATTCTTATGTTTCAAGAAATAGACAGAAACCTTTCGCAAATAATCATCAACAAAAGTCAATAAATAACGAGAACCACCCTTAGATAATTTCCTAGACGGACCCCACAAATTAGAATGAATGTAATCAAGAATACCTTTAGAGTTGTGAACTCCCTTCCCGAAGCTAGACTTAGTCTGTTTTCCAAGCACACAATGCTCACAAAAGTCCATAGGCCCCGTCTTCTGTCCATCCAATAAACCGCGCTTTGAAAGTTATGTTATCCCCTTCAAGCCAATGTGACCCAGTCTCATATGCCACAACGGAGTAGCCTCCGCCTCAGTCATAGAACCCTTTGCAACAGACACATCACCAACAACCGTAGACCCAAGAAGCTCGTACAATGTCCCCACCTTCTTTCCCTTTAGAGCCACCAAGTCACCTTTGATAGCCGATAGTTCACCATTCGCAATGGCTAAGCTATACCCAAGACTGTCCAAAGTGCCTAAGGAAATTAGGTTCTTCTTCAATTCAGGAACATGTCTGACATTCTGCAGTTTTCTCACAACTTGACACGCCCCAAGTCCCGGGATCCCCTAATAGAACCTCGAATAATAGAACATGTCAAACAGACTCGATTAGTCAATCCACTATATTGGTGAAACTTGACATATCCACTAAAATAATAGAACTGGTCATATCCTCCAGATCACTGTAATACTAGTCAAATCCACTAGGCAATCTCAGATACTGAAGTCGTGGTTATCCATCGTTTCAATAGTCAGAACTGACTTTACGTATATCAATCCATCAAGATAATCCATCAAAAGATGTAGCTCTCGGTGTCAAATGGTTAACAATGGAGCTGCCTTCGAAATTCATTCATGAATCTCTAACAAGACCACGAAATCTCAAGAACATACGTACCTTGGTTGTTTCCACTTATAGGTCAACACAGATACTCACTTCAGACATCCACTACAAGGTAGATATATCCTCTATCAAGAAATTCTCAAGTTGAATCTTCAACTCGTTTAACTCAATCGATGTCAAGAACATTAATCCAGATGTCAGCACTGTATTCGCACTGTCACAACTCAAGATAATCCAAGTTTCTCATCAGGAATGGATACATCCATCTGGTTTGGTGTAGAAACTCCACTGTCAATCACATAGGTTAAATACCCAGTACAATCTCAAGAACCCTTTCTAGACTTTCAATGCAGAACATAAAGGTTATGCATAAATCTATCATGCTCACATATATAGTCAAGCATACTAGCATAGAAATAATTACCATCAATTGTGGTAAACAAGAATGACCTAACACATAGAAAGTCAAGTCATGACACGTATCACATCAATGTCCCATACCGGTGACACGACCAAATTAACATAGAACGTATAGGGTGTTATCACCCACACTTCTATCAAGCTCTTATTCATAACAATATCAAGCACGTAGTCTCTTACTAGAGAATACACTTCCACGCAATTCACGAGATAAGGACAAGCATGCATATATAGCATGAAACAATGTCCACTAGACAAGATAGATACGCCTAAGTCTTTAAAGACTCGCGCTCTCGATTCTCAAACCATCTAATCCAATTGGATCAACACTATTAATACCAGTCCTATGCCTGGTATAACAACAAGTAACGAAGCACTCGGCGTCGAAAACACACCCAAGACTAACCCAACCTAGGCCATAGACCCTATCCAGGCTAAGAGCTAAACCATAGCTCTGATACCACACTGACACGCCCCAAGTCCCGGGATCCTCTAATAGAACCTCGAACCTGGTGCGCGTAACTAACAAGAAACAAGAAACTAACGGGAAACAGGAACAATACCTGTTAGAAACAAACTGACATGATATATATACTCAAGAGTAGGGAGCTAAGATAGCTCACACGAGTTCTAGACCAAGAAAATTAACCCAAACAAGGTTACATACAGCGGAAGACATGCCTAGCAAATAAGCTGGCATCAAGAACTGTCTAGGGACAACAAATACTACCCCAATACAAGCCCAGAGTTTAATTAACTCATACAAGATCGTCCTTACCAAAATATAAAAGGACACTAACTTCGAACCAGAATATCCTGCTGAGTAAGTTCCCAGCTAAGTCGAGCCTCACTACGTACTATCCCCTGCTTTCCTGGGGGGGGGGAAACAATTAAACAAATAAAGGGTGAGATAAATCTCAGTAAGCTATTAACATGCAACTATATGTCATGTTATCATGCAATACAAGTAGATACTCAACTAAACATATATCAAGTATCATCAAGTAACAAGTATAGGAGAGGCTAAGCCAACCCAACAAGTAATCAAGCTCAAGATATGATCAGGTAACAAGTAGTCAAGTAGTGCGAGAGGCTAGACCAGCTTACAAGATGCACATAGGCCTATCACGCATTGTACCTGAATCCTTCCTTATTCCTCCCAAGAATACCATTTGTTGTCGATGCTTTTCTAGCTGAGGACAACCAAGAACAAGAACAAGAACAGCTGTGCAGTATATAAGAAGACCTGGTAACCAGTGTCATCCACAAGAACAAGATCCAAGAGGTGTTCAAGACAATCGCATTCACTTAGGTCAGGCTTATTGCTCTAACCAAGGAAGCTATGCCCTTACTATGGCCGGTAGTAAGGGGTCAAGCGGAAATACATAGGGACCCGATTGTCACTTAAACCCCAGCTCTCGCGACAAGCGTGAACCTATATATTTTGGAACAAGCAAGGAGAACCAGCTGGACTCACACAAGAATGCACAAGTAGATGTTTACTTGAACTACGAGAACAAAACTCAGTCCCTTATTAGTGGACTATTCTTTATGCACCATGTAATCATGTATCATGTGCTCACGAGAATATGCACCATGTAATTATGTATCATGTGCTCACGAGAATATGCACCATGTAATTATGTATCATGTGCTTACGAGAATACAAGTACACGTACGCAATTATTGCGAATACAAACCAAGATAACACTGGCACATAAGGTGTCCATGTAACACGATCAATCCAAGTAAGAGTCCATTAATAACAGACTTCAGTCAAGTAGTAGGGTATATCACTTTGTCACATGCCAAGCTTGCACGTACATATTTATGTCACGTTTAACACATTAAGGTGTCTATCACGATACCCTTACTATCAAGTAGAGACCAATACCTTAGACTCTAAACACGTAGTAGAATAGGTCACATTGTACCTAGACATAGTCATACTTCACGTATATGTATCGTTAATAATCGAATACATTTTCTAACACATATTGTGTTCTATAACCATTCTTATTAATTTAAATCGTAGTATTCACGATTATATGAATTATCTTCATATTACACTAGTCCCTATTTTCTTTAGGAACCCATTTCCAGACAAGATATCTTCTTTATTCTTTATATACTTCATTGAGTATATACACGATTAAAACCAATCACTAGCACTTTAGTGTTTGTTCATAACACTTACAATACACACGTATCAAATTCAAGTATGTAGTAGAGTTAATCATTCTCTATCTAGTTCCATAACCCAATTCTTGGGTTATTCATACCATGTACCAATCAATCAAGAAACCACATTCTATCAAGTAAATATATGCAAGATTGCATATACACATCAAGACTCTTTCAAGTTTGTTACCATACACCTATATTGGTGTCAAGGCACGTACAAGATTTTATAATCTTATATTCAAGTCTTAATCCAATTATTTGGATGTTCAAGTCATGTACAAGATTTTATCACCTTGTATCCAAGTTCTCAATCCATTTTCTTGGATGGTTAAACATGTACAAGAGTTAATTAACTTATACTTAAGTTATCAATCCAACTCTTTGGTTATTAAAGACAACTACAAGATTTACTCATCTTATATTCACGTTTTAATTAAGAAGATGAGCTATACATCTCCCAATCAAGTTCACGATCCTATTCCTAGGATATTCAAGTTCAAGGCATAGCTTTAATGCCCTTAAGTTGTAAAATCTTTAGATTCAAGACACGTAGAAGAGTCCTTACTCTAACACTCAAGTTCAAGATCAGAAGATGAATTATACATCTTACTCGTACAGGTTTTCAAATCATTTTCTTAGGACATTCAAGCTCAAGACATTAGTTGGTGCCCCTAAGGTACACAAACATTAACTTTAAGACACATAAACGAGTTACTACTCTTATACTCAAGTTATCATTTAATTATGATTCAAGTCCACATTTTATTTGTTCACAAAAGGACTATTTTTCAATACTAGAGTGTTCTACAACACTTATCTAGGCCATCTAGGGTAGTACCCTAAACCTAGACCAAGAATACTTCGAGTTCAAATTAAGTAAATGAGCTATACCACTCATACTTACAAGTTCATAATCCCCTACATAGGATATTCAATCTCAAGTCATTGTTTTAATGCCCCTAAGGTGCACAATCATTGGCTTCAAGACAAGTATAACACATAAGTGCTTGTTCATAGCACTTTCAAGACATAAAGAAAAGTTCTTCCTTTTATACACAGGTTCTCATTTTAATTTAATGAGTAATCATGTTCAAGACTCACTTCTGATACCCCTAAGGTATCACAACACTTGCTAGGACATCTTATCTTAAGGCTATATGCCTTAACAAGAGATAAGCTTTCAATTTAATTTAAATTTAAAACACTATGGTTGGAACAGGGGACCGGGCGGGCGCCTACAAGGTACCGGGCGGGCGCCTGTTCTAGCACTTTAGAAACCCAAACTTTCTGTTGAAAAGGGCGGGCGCTTGGTGGGTAACCAGGCGGGCGCTCGGTACGATTTTTAGCAAATACCAAATTCTTTCCCAGGCTTGGAAATCCCCGTCCCAAGCGTAGGAGTAACTTTTATTAACTCTTAGGCAATACCCAAAACATTATTTCAGGCTCAATTCATTTCTTTTACCGTCCCACAAATAATAGGACAATTTCCTTTTATTCCCATTTAATATTTCACCGTCCCCAAAAGTATAAGTACAATTTTATAATATACTACTATAAACATTTAGGGATACTTCCATTCATTTCCCCGTACCACAAATAATGATACAATTTTCCTAATAATATTTAAATCGAGTTACTATTTTACCGTCTCACGAATAGGAGTATAATTTTTCAATATATTTACAAACCCATTTAGTATTGAGCTTCATGTTCTATGTTCTCTGTAGAAATACTCCCTTCGTCCCAATTTTCCAAGTATCACTAAAATTTCTCAAAACACAATTTTAACAAGAACAAGTAGCGGGAATAACATATATGCATGTTATTACAAGTAAGGGGGAGTCAATAGCTTACTTAGTCCGAAATCAAGTTGACCCAAATTAATTTATGTTCGGCAGGAAACGCTCTATTCAACGCCACGAATATTTATCTGGGACCAGAATCACGAACGGAGGAATAATTAATCGCGAGGAGTCGAGAATAGGGTAAAACTGAACTCCCTATTATGAAACAGAGAGAAAGAACGTACGAGAAGAATTGAGAGAAATGAATTGCCTTTCTTTCTCAGGCAAACAACACAATTTATACTTGGAACTTTCCAAGAATTGCCACTAGGCCCCTCAAGTTCTAACTTTGACAAAAAGGCCCCTAAACTTTTAACTTTGACATTTAACCACCTTAATTTTCTAAAGTAGTTAAATAATTAACTCAAATAAAATAGCATATAATTATGCTATTCAAGAATTTAACAAGCAAGTCAAGAATTTAACAAATAATTCAAATATTTAACGAGATTAAGGATGTGCGTTACACTACTCCATCAAACATTTTAATCTTAATTGTCCCAACACCAACAACCTTGCATGCAGCGTTATTACCCATCAAAAATACTCCACCAGTAGTAGCCTTATAAGAACAGAACCATGCCCGGTTGGGACTAATATGATAAGAACAACCCGAATCCAAAATCCAATTATCACGAATTTTGGTACCTGAATCACAAGCAGTAAGCGCATCACTGTCACCGTCATCACTGGTGTTCTCAAACACCACTCCAGCTTCACCCTTCTTACCGGTTGTATTATCATCCCTTTTATCCCTTCTGTTGGGATAAAACCTTCCGATGTGTCCTTTCTCCTTGCAAGCATGACATATCACATCTTTAAACTTTCCACTTGCACTGGGTTGACCCGAGTTCTTTGCACTCGTTCCCTTTCCTGACTTCCTGCCGCTTCTAGCTACTAACCCATCACCTTGAGATTCAGCACTTGGAGAAGTCAAGTGCGTCTCAATGACTTCACGTTGTAGCAAAGCATTCTTGATCTCTTCCAAAGAGATCTCATCCTTCCCATACAAAACTGTCTCATGAAAGTGCATATACTTAGAGGGTAAAAAACATAGCAATTTAATCGCCAATTGCTCATCATCAATCACAACATCTACATTCTTCAAGTCCATGACAAAACCGTCAAACTCATCAAGATGGCTTTCCAAGGACTCACCTGATTTGAGTTTACATTCTTCGAGTTTCTTCATCAGTAGCAACCGATTACTAATGCTCTTCGTCATGTAGAGTTGTTCAAGCCTAAGCCAGAGCCCTGCAGCAGTCTTTTCGCTCACAACCTCCCTCAACACTTCGTCTTTGAGACTTAAATGCAAGAGAGACAAAGCCTTCTCGTCTATGTTATCAAACTGTTCATCAGTCAAACTTTCTGGTTTCTTTGCCTTACCAAGAAAAGCCTTGACACACTGTTTTCCCACCAAGATTGCTCGCATCTTCACATGCCACAAACCGAAATTGACCTTGCGATCGAATTTCTCAAGTTCGTATTTCCCTGACATCTTCTACCGATAAGCAATACAAGAACCTCAAACCAAGCTCTAGATACCAATTGTTAGGATTGAATGTCTAACAATTACTTATCTTGCCAAGATCATAGCACAAAATAGCAAAGAGAAAGCAAAATTGAAAAACAAAGAACACAGAGATTTACGTGGAAAACCCTTCTAAACAAGAAGAGTAAAAAACCACGGGAGACGGAGAACAATCCACTATAACCAATCAAGAGTACAAGGAGATTATAAGGTGATGATCAATCACACAATCTCACAATCTCTCTACAACGAATAACCCTAACTTTCTCTCTCTAGAAACCCCATCAAAGGTTGCACAGCAAAAAGTGAATAATCATAAGACAGATTTAGGTTTTAGTAAAAAACCCTCGGAATTCCTCTTTCTGCGCGAAATCACCCAGCCCGGCCCGTCACTTGTGCGATCGCCCAAGCCCTCAGTGATGAATCCGGCCTTGAAGATCTCCACCTGTGCGGCTGCCCATGGCACAATGTTCGGTCGCCCATCTCCTCTGTCGTCTGCCACTTTTGCCTAGGAATAATTGAGAGTCACCCAACACTAACACATAAAGCATGTTTTTCAAATAACAATAACAATAACCGAGCAATTTCAATTCTAAAGCAATTATCAAATGAAACCGAACAAACGATATACGTATCAGTAGAAATATTTACGTTACGAACCAAATCCAACATCAACTCAGTAATCAAGTGGGACCAAACCAACAATATACGTATCAGTAAAATTGAGTACTAAAATAAAATGGGTATAAAATAAGATAATAACTGACACAAAATCAATAGTGCGTAGTCTCTCTTACCTTAAATATTGCTAAAAAGCATCACCAAATTATTCATCGAATTTGAACCGCAAAGGAACAATATTTTCTTGAGTTCTCTCGGCTCTTCCCTCCCCTCCCCTCCCCTCCCCAATAAAATGATCCTGATGGTTTATATTTGAGGAGTAACTTGAGATGAGTCATCTTTCAAAATTCTATTATGACCCACCTCCTGCTAAATCATATTTTGCCTAGCAAAAATAGGACGAGCCTATTTACCCACACCTCATGCTTAATTAACTTGGTGTCAATTTCTTTCATGCACAAAATGGGCCCACACATCCTAACTATCTCGAAAATTCTCCCTAGTCCGTCTCTTGATTTTCCATTTCCTTATTTTCTACTCCATCCGTCTCACTATGTTTGGCCACAAGATAAAATTTCGTAGTTTAAGAAACCTCAATTAATGATTTGTTCAACTTTTATATTTCCTAGTATACCCTTCTTTAATAATGTGTACATGAGAATCCGTGCCTTGTTTTTATACTAATGAGTATTAATTAGCTTGCAAGATGTTAAACTTAACGAAAGGTATAATAGGAAAATAATATATAAATTTACAGAAAACCCTAATCATACTCCAAGTATATGAGACATCCAATCTTAGTACATTAACATGGCTTACATGATAGATCCAATTGCCGAAGCATATGGAATTCTAATCATGTACGTTTGCTCATTAGTCTTCCAATAAGACTAAATCTTGCAAAGATTAATGCCATTAGACTTTTGCAAGTAGCCTCTCCAAGAGTCTTTCATAGTGAACTTTTCACTATCTTATCTATATTAGTACTTTGACTTCAACCAGTCATCCTTTCAGATTTATCTCCATATATCTAAATTTCAAGGATATAAGCGGCTTTATCCAAGTCTTTCATTTAGAAACTCTTTCAAAATGAATTATATGTCGACCACATATATTAGACTAGGAATAATGTTACGCTCCCACTAAATTCATTGTAATCACAAGTTTCATCTTTGATGCATTCAAACTCGTTGAATATTACTTCAAAATGAAATTTCATTCCAAGTAGTTTGTTTCAATCCATCTCATAGTCGGCAATTGGATCTATCATGTAAGCCATCTTTTGACTAATTTGACCATTTTAATTTTTGAGCTTAAATTTCGGGATGTTACATTAAACCCTATATTTTTTGACCTGGTCTACTGCGAGAACAACATATACCCGTCTCATAGTGAAGACGGGTTGACTTGGACCCTTGACCCGAAGTTTTTTTTTTGTTTTTGTTTTTGTATTTTTTTTTCATTTATCAAAAGTAATACTTACTGTAACTAAATGTAACAATTGTGTTACTTATATGCAATATTGTTCATAAGTAAATGTAACACCTGTTTTACTAAAACAAATTCGTGCATTTTACTCATATTTCAACTGTAATACTAACTATAACTACGTGTAACACTAACTATAACTGAATGTAATTTTCTTTATACTGAAAATTAATACTCCATCCATCCCAAAGTATATGTCCACCCTCCCATTTACACGGAGATTAAGAAATTGTGGAAGTGATGTAAGTGTTATGAGTATAAAAGTAAAGTAGGAGAGAGAATGAATTAGAGGAATAGTAAGTTGATTGGTGTTGTGAGTATAAAAGTAAAATAGGAGAGAGAATGAGTGAGAGAGATAGTAAAGATTCTTTGCCATTTTTGGAAATAGACATATACTCTGGGACGGCCTAAAAAGGAAAGGTGGACATATACTCTGGGACGGGGGTAGTGTTTTTGCAGAATAAAAGAATTAGAGTATTTTGATTTTATTATTTTGAAAGAAAGCAACATTTGAAAAATAACAATTTATACACATGAATATAATTGTTTGTATTGTTAAATAGAATTAGGGTTAATTGCAATTTCGGGCCTAAAGTCAAGGGGGTCTTCTAAAAGGGGCCCAATAGTTTTTTTTTGCCAAATCAGGGCTTGAAATGGAATTTTTTGGTTAGTTAAGGGTTTTTTTTGACGATTTTCGTTAGAAAAGTCAGTTAACTATCATGTGCATGGCACGTGATCGACTAAATTGATGGATTTGTAATTGATATTAGATAGTAAGGGCTTTAGTAAAATTTCTGAAACTCATATAACTAAAAACAATATATTAGGGGATCAATATGTAAATATATATCCCTTCATCTTCAACCTTCTACACAATCACACACCACCACCACCCAAAACCAGTACCACCATGCCGCCGCTGCCTTGCCGCCATCTTTCCGTCGCCACCACCACCATCCTTCCACCACAAACAAATTAAACGCTTCATTTTTTTCTCAATCCAAGCAATAAAATCAATGAAGTAATTTTAAAGTAACACCAAATGACAATTACACCCAATAATTAAATAGCAACATAAAAAAAGATTGTAGATTAAAGATTAGGGTTTCCGAATTTGAATTTGGGAGTTTGGAAGATGTTCTTCAACTCTAACTCCAAATCTAAACAAGATTTCGAACCCTAAAAGAGTTTAGTTCATCCCAATTTCGAACCTTAGAAGAGTTTTACAGATGAACCGAGTTGTATTGACCAATAATAGTGATGAAGCTGTCAACAATTTGCGTGGTCAGAATAGGAGTTGGAATATAGAGTCGTCACTGGCATAAGAGAAAAGCCCCCCCCCCCCATGTTTTTCGAAAGGATAGATCTAATAAAATTCCGACGTGATGGGCAACCGACAGAGGGAGGGCTGTCGAAGGTAGCCAGAGGTGACGAGGGAAGGTAGAGAGAGAAAGTGGACATGAGTAAGTTGTGTTGGGTTTCAACGGATCATGCGCAGCGGGAGACTTTACATGAACAAAACCCAAAGCCAGGATCCTCTATAATCAAATAATTTATAATAAAGACGAAAAGAATTCTAACCTTGTTTGCTCGGAATGAAACTTTAAGGTCTTAGGTATTAAGAAAAATACCCTCTCTTGGTATCCACACTTCGAACGGATTCAATAACTCCTTCTTGACGCGATTGCTAGATCCTTTAGACTTCAAAACTTTGGCTTTGAAGAACCCTTCTTCAAACTCCCTTGAATGAATATTATGGTTTGATAATTGAGAATAATCAAACCCTAATAACCTTTGAATAATGTGTATTTTTCTTTCACAAAAAACCTCTCTTTGATTTCTCAAATCAATGTGGAAGCTTATGTTTTCGGCTGCTGAAAATCATCCATTTTATCCAAGGAAGAAACCTAATCTCATTAGGAAATAGGTTTTCTTGATCAGCAAGAAGTTTCCTAAAACTGTTCCTGCCGGACAAACCATCCGTACAGATCAGTTTGGTGGCTCCCAAACCATCCGTATGGATCCTCCAGTAGGATCCAATTTTTCTCGTTTTCCGTGCCTTATTCGATCCGTTCTGTGTGTGTGACCCAATATGATTATACTAAGTTGGCAACAAGCCCGAACCGTTCAGATCTCGTAAATCATAAGCGGACTCTAGCAAGCCATTATGATTACCCAATTAGTATAACTTTGAAGATCCAAAGTTTCCTATATCATAGAACATATTACAATCTCTTTGTCTCACGATGTCAATTAAACGTAAGCCATGGTCAATGGTCAACTTACCTTGTTCAATGCTTTCTCGATCCCGAATGTATTGATAATACAAATGACATTGATCCAATCAATTCATTTGGGCATGTCCATGCATTTCATCAATACCATTCATCGAGTGGCCAAAGATTGACATCTCTCTTGACGAGGAACAAATCCCTTCTTGGCTTATTACCTTTCTCTACATGATTCCGATTACCCCAATCATATTCTTTATAGCTACCCGGTTAAGGGTAACGTTTGAATATGTCAAACGTAATGTTCATCATGTGGAAGACTGTAATAACCTTAGGTCTAAAGATTCTAGTGATATAACTATTTGAGACTTAATTATGACATTGTGACCATGACATAAATCTCATAGAGGGTCCAGTATTTATTCTCCAACAAATACCCATAAGTCTAATTGTACCCCATACACATAATCATCATATGATTATCTATTAAACTTATACTAATAATTAATCATAATTATCAGGGACATAGATTATTATAATAAACATGCAAAAGATATAATAATCAAACATTCAATATCTTTATTAAAGCATAAATCAAATGATAACATTAATCGTTCAAATAACGTGCCTAGGGAATACACACCAACAAGTTGGGTATGAGAGGAGTCGCTGGAAGAGGGAAGGGTCGCTGGAGTTTGGAGAAATGGGTTCCCTAAGGTAAGAGAACACAAAATTTGGGAATGTGAATAGATTTGGGACTAAATATTAGTAAAAATGCCGGACTGAATGAGTAATGTCTCGCCGGAGTTAAGTTTCTGACGCCGTAGGGGGAGGTGGTCGGAGAAGATAGAGGGGGTTGGTCGGTGGTTGGGAGGAAGGCAAATGGAGGTTGTCGGAGGAGGCTGACGGAGGTTTGGGAGAAGAGAGAGAAAGTAGAGAGAGAAGGGACGTGTTTAGAAGTTGGGGGGTGGTGTAGAAAGGTAGGAGGGGGTGCAGTTATGACATTTTAAAGTGGCCCAGATTATATGGTTAGAAAAAATATTTTATGGTACTAGGTCGTAAATAAAAAATGTCCTTGTCCTAAGACGTAGATTCGGTTTTACTCAAGAATTAGAACGTAATTTTCTCTAAATTTTAATAATTTTTGGTGACAGATTTTATATTAAATATAGTTATTACTACCTCCGTCCCAGAGTAAGAGTCCTATTTTTTTCGCTGTTAGCACGAAGATATTTTGAGCAATAATTTTAGGTTATTTCAATTATATTAATGAACATCGAGATATTGATATTGGTAGTACATATAATGTAGTATCAATAACAAAATTAAAATCTTCATTAGGATAATCAGATCAACATAAAATTATTGCTCAAAATACTTTCGTGCTAACAGGGAAAAAAATAGGACTCTTACTCTGGGACGGAGGGAGTATAAATTTAGTTTATCTCATAACTTTGAAATTTGTTTTATTAATTTAATTTATATATGATAATTAATTGTTTGATTATAAGTATGATTATATAGAAAAATGATTAATTTTTGCAAAAAAAATATTTATTTCATTTTTAAACATTTTAAGTTTTACAAATTTCACTAAAGCCCTTACCATCTAATATCAATACAAATTCATCCATTTGGTCGATCACGTGCCATGCACATGGCATTTAACTGATTTTTCTAACAAAAATCGTTAAAAAGCCCTTAACTTACCAAAAATTTGCATTTCAAGCCTTGATTTGGCAAAAAAAAAAAAAAAAAAAAAAACCGGGCCCCTTTTAGAAGACCCCCACTTGACTTTAGGCCCGAAATTGCAATTAATTGATGTAAAGACGTAGCGGAATTGTAACTAATAATTGATCTAAACCAATTATTCTGCAAGGAATAAGGATTCCCAAGAAGAATTTCAATGAAATTCTTGAATAAAGAAATAACGGAGGTTGAAGAGGGATAAATAATTGCAAAGCAATTCTTGAATTAATAAAAACCAACTTGTCCCAAACAAAAGAAGTGAAAGAGAATTTATACTAAAACAATAAGAAAAACCTATTCTAAAAAGGACTTCAAAAATAAACCAAAACAAATAAGGAATAATAATAAAATCCAACTGCCGAAATCTTCACGTCGGAAAAGAAGACGTAACGTCAAAACCATGGTCCGGTCGGGTGTTCATCAAGGTGCGGCCGGACCATCTTTGCGTTGCGCGGGCGGGTCCTGGAGAGAATCCGGGCGGATCTTTGAGCTGCTTGGGATCTTCTTGCTGCATCATACACCCCCTCTTCAAAAGAACTCGTCCCGAGTTCATCTCCAATGTTTGAAAAGCGCCATTCCATTGAAACAGATATTTTGAATAAAGCAACATCATTAAGTGTGACGGCCAAGAAAAAAATGGAATTTTCCCTACCCAGCGAAACAAATACGTGGAGCAAATATGACCACGACATACAACCTCGGGCAAACGAATATCAATCGGATATAAGTGTATATCATTTGTCGCAGCCTTCTTATGTTGATCGTCATCCCCGGCCTCCCCTTGATCAACGCTACGCACAACATCCGCAAGTAGAGAAATAACTTCCTCTTTGTTGTCGTTGACAACTATAATCTCTTTGAAGTAAAAAATAATATACATCTCCTCCGAAGACTGAATAGGATTAAGCTGCTTGAAAGTTACTTCTTTGGAAGTGCTCAAGGAAATAATCTTCTCGCGAGGCGCTTGTTTTGTAAAATTTTTGTCTTTCAAAGAGCATAAACGAAAACGAACCCCATCTTTTTAAAAACTCAGGATATTCTCTCCTTCCCATCATAAAGAACACCAAGATCATATTGCCAAGGTCTTCCCAACAAAACATGGCATGCATTCATATCAACAATATCACATAATACCTCATCCTTATAACGACCAATGGAAATAGGAATAGAAAATTGCTCATGTACCTTGATATTGCCGACATTATTAATCCACCCCACAGAATAAGGAGTAGGATGTTTGCGTACCTCGAGCTTCAACTTATCGACCAACCCACGTGACACCAAATTTTCACTACTACCACTATCAACAATAATTGTAGAAGCAAAATTATGTACCTTTCCTTTGGTGTGAAAAATATTGTGCCGTTGAGAATCCACGTCGTTGATTGGAGTAGTCAACATAAGCGTACGAACCACATATAACGCATGATCATCACCATCATCATCTTTTTCAAGATTAGGTCGTAGCAAACTTCTTCACTCTCGTCTTCTTCATCCTCCTCAAGATACCCATCACGCTCCACCATATGGACCTCCTTATCTCTACCACTGGTACAATTACTAGAGATATGACCTGGTTGACCACACTTAAAGAATTTATTCCCATGAGGCTTTGCATATGTTTTAGAAGTATTGGGAATATTATTATTACGACGAACCAGTTGAGTCCTTGTTGCAATTGGTTGCTTTCCACCATCATTCGTAGCACCCGCAGCCGGTGTTTTCTCCGAATCCCCATCATTATGAGCAACATAATTTTGGTCCTTGGTGTTAGAAGAAGAGGCGCCACCAAACTTTTAAAAAGTTGTAGGGGAACGAAAAGAAGAGGCCGATTGATTCTCCACCTTTTTTGCTCTAGTAATAGCCCCGGTCACACAAACGAAGAAAATAATTCGACTTGATTTCTGATACCAAGACGAAGACCCCCAATAAACCTTGAAACCTGTTGCGCTTCCGTCTCATACAAATCTACTCTTGCATTAATGGCCATGAAATCATGAGCATATTCCTCCACCGTATGACTGCCTTGTTTACAATTAAGGAGTTTGGTGTAGAGGATTTGCTCGTAATCATCAGGTAAGAAACGAGCACGCAACTCCCTTTTCATATCCCTCCAAGTACGAATTGGTGGTTCATTCATACGAGCTTTTAATCGTAACAATTGTCCCCACCAAGCAGAAGCACCACCTCTCAATTTGTAAGCACATAAGTGACCTTCCGTTCTTCCTCAACTTGCATCAAATCAAAGAACTTCCCGACCTCTGCAAGCCAATCCATAAAATCTTCAACCGATAAATCACAATTAAAGGATGGAAATATCTGCTCGAATCTTAGGGAGTGGGGGTGCTCCCATGACCCCCTCATCACGAATATTACGATTAACCCTACCGTACGGATCAACGCGACATAGATCTTTCTCACGCTCGCCGTTTCGGTTTCTGGGGTTGACATCACCACCACCAACTGCTAATCACCCAATCGCTGTCAAAATCTCATCGTGTCTCATTGCTTGTGCCGTCAAAAACGCATCTTGACGCGTTGCTTGTTGCTCAAACAAACGTGCTTGTTGTTCCATCGAACGTGTAAGAGCGGTGATATTAGCGAGAATGGCTTGTTGTGTGTCCTCTTTGTTTCATCCCTCGTTAGCCATCGTCCAAGGTTCGTCCTTTTCTGATACCAACTGATGTAAAGACGCAGCGGAATTGTAACTAATAATTGATCTAAACCAATTATTCTGCAAGGTATAAGGATTCCCAAGAAGAATTTCAATGAAATTCTTGAATAAAGAAATAAAGGTGGTTAAAGAGAGATAAATAATTGCAAAGCAATTTTTGAATTAATAAAAATCAACTTGTCCCAAACAAAAGAAGTGAAAGAGTATTTATACTAAAACAATAAGAAAAACCTATTCTAAAAAGGACTTCAAAAATAAACCAAAACAAATAAGGAATAATAATAAAATCCAACTGCCGAAATCTTCACGTCGGAAAAGAAGACGTAACGTCAAAACCATGGTCCGGTCGGGTGTTCATCAAGGTGCGGCCGGACCATCTTTGCGTTGCGCGGGCGTGTCCTGGAGAGAATCCGGGCGGATCTTTGAGCTGCTTGGGATCTTTTTGCTGCATCATTAACCCATAAAATTATAACATATTTCTATAGATAATGTAATGCATTTTTACATGTATCATGATAAATTGAACAAATTGTAACTTATTATTAAAAATATATCATATTATTTAAAAATGCAACATTTTACACTTCGGTAAAAAAAATATATAATAATTTTCTATATAACAGTGTTACATTAATTTATAGAGATTGTTACTTTCTTATTTTTACAATGTTACTAAAACAAGTGTTTTTAGTTCTAAAAGTGTAAAGGGTTGAACTATTAATTTTTTTATACATATGTATTACATTTATGTATAAACAATGTTATATATAAGTAATACTTTTGTTACATTTAGTTATAGTAAGTATTACTTTTGGCAAACCGAAAAACTCCAAAAAATAAATAATAAATAAATAAATATTTCTTTGATTTTTTTTTATACCCCCGGGTCATGATGAGTTAGGTTTTTGTTGTAAAGTGTAAAGGGTTGAACTATTACTTTTCTATACATATGTATTACACTTATGTATAAACAATGTTACATATAAGTAACAAGTTTGTTACATTTATTTAGTTATAGTAAGTATTACTTTTGGCAAACGAAAAATCACACAAAATAATTGATTTTTTTAGACCACGGGTCAACCCGTTTTTTACTATTACTATGAGACCGGTTATTGTGTTCTCATTTAAGTTTTTGTCATATTTTTAGTTCGTACAGTTTTAGTTCATAATTCAAGTACGTATTGAAGATTATATAACTATCTAAAATTTAAAAGTGTTTCCGTTAAACTTGTTACATCTGTTTTTTTTTTTTTTTTTTTTTGAAGCTTCACACAGATTCTGCAACAATTTCTGGTGGATGTGTTATTTAGCCACCTCTAGGTATAACACAGTAGTCGCAGATTCGGAAGTTTTTTCTTTATGCACAAATAGATTATAGAACTTCAAAGAAAAAAATGGGTTTTTTTTTTTTTTTTTTTTATCAATCAATGCTATAACTTGGCCTATGAATAGGCTAATACAAATCTCTCTAACGAGATTCGAACTATAGAACTTCAAAGTGTAAATTATGAAGAAGAAAAAGTGCTTGTTATTGTTATGACACTCAAACTCACTTTCTCAAAGTAAATAATCTCACCGCTGAACTAGACACACAATTTAATTTAATGGGTGCACTTGCACTCATATACAAAAGCTTAGATCCACCCCTTATCACGACTCAGCAACTCAATATTTGATCTAAAAAGGGAAGATGGATTAGTAGAACTTAGATACAAGGAATGAGTTTAGAAACTTCTAGAAGATCTACCTTAGCAATGCATGACCAAAAGAACATGAGAAACCCGCAAGCACAAAAGGCTTGAATAAATACAAAAAAGAGAGGAGAATTTGCAGGTATTGGTTTCATAATGTAGGAGGGTGGTCCTTGGAAGTTGTATTAGGGTTTTATGAGGTTGTTGAAGAGTATTCTAGGTACGGAGACGTTACACAGATCACCAGAGAGTGATAGAGAGGAGGAGCGAGAATATGAACAAGATTCAAGAAGGGTTTCAGGAATAGACAAGTAATGCGGAACTTGATCTCGTAGAGAGAGAAATTATGTGGTATGATATGATCAACCCCTTGTTATCACAAATGAGTCCCTTCTTATGGTGTATTTATAGTGAATGGGAAGTAAGGCCATGTGCCTTGCACATGCACTACAAGGTGTGATGACCATCCCGCAGTTCTCCCGTTTAAACCCAACTAGGCCGCGTGTAACCCTACGATTAGGCCACGATCTTCCTATTCTAGCCTCCAATCCACAACTCCTCAGCGATCCCAATGGAAAGAAGACTTCCCCGACCTTGTCAAATAGTAGGAAGTATTTAGAGGATATTAATCCGCATATCAAGGGAGAGAAGGCATCCGCGGGAGAGATAGATGAATCCGCGGGATAGAGATGTGTCCGCGGGAGAGAAAGGTGTACATCTGCGGGACAGGAGTGTAACCGCGGTAGAGAAAGGTACAACGTTTGCAGGAATGACCGGACGCGGGAAAAAGGCGACACGTGCGAAGCACGCGCGCTATACATATGCGTGCGGAACATGTCTATCCCACACATAATAATAAGCACATAAGGATCTTTCTGTTTAGAATGTTCCAAGTATTACCCACAACCATACTTGTCAAAGGCGTCGCCCGCCTCGCCTTTTTGGGCGCCTCGGAGGTTTTTCGCCTCAGCAATTCAAGGCAGGCGGATGATAGCCTTTCTTCCCCAGGCGTCGCTTTTTTGGTTAAGGCGAGAGGCGAAGCAGGCGTCGCCTGGTTGTAAAGGCGAACAAGGGGTAATTTTAATGAGCCTACGTCATTTTGAGTCAAGTCGCTTGGTTTTCCAAATACGATTGTTTGTGCCCTAGCTTAAAAGTCGACAATCAGTCAAAGCGAAGAGAAGAGAGTTGAAGGGTTAAGGTCGCGACCTGAAGACGACGCACTCTCCACCTCTCCGACTAACGACGGTGACCAGTTGACGAGTTTTCCAGGGGACGGCGACGCGAGAATCAAGTAATATTTGTCTCGAATTTTCAAATTTTCCACTTAACGATTTATTGATTTTTTTTTTCTGTCCAATTTTATTTTTCTCCCCTGTCTTGGAATCCCTACTTTGTTTTAAACTTTCAGTTATGTTAGTATATAGTATTACTTTCGAAAATAAAATTGTTAGTATATTATGTTTCTCTCCAGTTTTGTACTCTTGTTTATATGACTTAGGGTATTTGAACCAATGAACGTCGCATTCATGCGCCTTTTGGTTAGAAACTTCATGTTTATTTCACTTTCTCAAGTTCATAACATGTTTTAAGCTTTGTGTATATGTTACATGCATATAGATATTTTTTTTCTATTTTTTTCTGTTTTTTCGGGTTTTGGTCGCCTTTTTGCCGCCCGCCTCTCGCCTCGCCTTTCGCCTTGTTCAGGTACGTCTCGCCCGCCTCTCGCCTTTGACAAGTATGCCCACAACCTATTCCCCAACTGGTTTCGTCTTCCTCCCAAGAACATAGGCTTTCTGGAATCTGGGCCCACCCATCCTTCATTTCTTAAACGCCGCTGTGAAGATTGTGCTGCTTCATACACTTGAAAGTAAAAAAATCCTCCCTCCATCCCAAAATGATCTTCACACTTTTTTCGAATAGTTGAGACTCTCCGTTAAAGAGGAAATAACGAGTAATTCTTGAGCATGTCGATCCTATTGAAAGGTAATTTCACTAAATACACGTTTAACACTTTGACAGTTACAGTGATACAATTTTATACTATACTCACAGTAGCACCATCTCGTATCCAAGTTCATAGAAATATGGAGATCGATTACGCAGGTCAACATGAGCAGCATCAGCTCCTATTTCCTCCCGTGTTCTTATTAAAACAGGGAGGGGCAGTTACTGATACTGCTTCTCTCAGATGCAATTCACGAGCAAGCCAGTAAGGTAACTCTACTTTTTGATCTTGTTTCCACCTGATAAACGGACACAAAACCATCAGAAAACAGTTAAGGATTTCTCTTTCCATGGAAGCTTTATGAAAAACATACCTTGTTTGCATCATCAATTGAATCAAATAGACCAACTCCATTCGCTGACTCTTGAAATATAGCTGGAACAAGCTACAAGCAAGCACGTATAAATAGTTGGCACTAGTCAGACGAAAATATGCATCAACAACGAGGACAGACTGAAAATTAACCTTATCCTCTGCAAGGATATCATCAATGTCATAATATTGCACCATTCTCAGAATGGGACCGCTTGCTCTTCTAGTCTTCGTCCTCCCTTCAGATGAACCCAAAACTATACGTAAACAATCAAGTTAAAAGTAAAACCGTTGATATCAATATTCAAATTCTAAATCCATATCAAATCCAGTATTCTCCCGATAGCTGATAAGGGCACACAAGCCGAAGAATATTTTGATAGCTTAAAAGATTTCGTCAATGAACACTGGAAGAGATGTGACTTGGACATGCATGAGAACCGTTACAAGTATTTACTATTGCATAAAGCCAATGCTTTTAGTTAGCAGAGTTTCTTAAGAACAATTGCAAATGAGACTTGTGCTGTAGTAAAAGATAAAAATCTTCCTGGAAATGTAAATCCCCAGATCCGAGATCCTTATGCTGTTCATGAATCAGCTTCTAGTTTCCTTTTCAAGTCAACAGAATTAAAAAAAAAAAAATGGATTCATTATACATGATTTGCAGGTCGAGTCCCCCTAGAATGACTGAACATTTCTACAAACAATTGGTGTGCAGAGACGTTATTAAACATCAAGATGAGAAACAAATCTTTGCATAGTAATAAAGTAAAATCACCCTTTTGCCTGATTTCTCAATTAGAGTTCAAGAAAAAAAAAAACCCCCAAAATCATAAGAATTTTAGTTATCAACAACAACAACAACATTACCCCAGTGCCGCAAAGGCTCCCACCTATGGTGGGGTAAGGGGGGGTCGGATGTACGCGGCCTTGCCCTTGTATTAAAGTACAGAGAGACTGTTTCCAGATGACCCATGATGAAAATTGCGTCGAAAATTGCATGGACTGACTGCTGCTTTATCACAAAGAAGCTCAGACAGTTTAGTGACCCATTTTGCTTTATTCCATCATATTCCCAAGCCAAAAAATAGTGAGACTTTGGCTCCATCAGAAATGATGGAAACATAAGAATTTTAGTTATAAAAAGAAAAAACTTTTCTGGCAAGAAGGAATGCTTTTCACATTCAAGATTCAAGGCAGACAACTTTCAAAACACTTTTCTTAGTAATAGGAGCTAGGTAAACACATTTTAGTTGATACTAGGAAGGTTCCATTACAACTTACACAAGGACAAGAAGAGATTTGACACCTCTTTCTTTTACCCTTTTTACAAAACATATTAAGAACACATCCCTTCATTTCAAACTACAACATACTAGCTATTTTTCCCATTAACATACCAAAATAACTTATTATTACCTCATTCAACAACATTATTATTCCCAACCGGCAGAACGCGGTTTCTCAATACTTATTCTTGTACCAATACACACCTTTGTTAGGTGCGCCCTCATCGGGCTCGACGTAAAGACACTCTCTAGCCTCCCTCCACAAAGCAACATAATACGGCGTATCATCAAACCGATAGTATTCTCCAAGTAGAGGCTTGACCGCTTTCGTAGCTTCCATTGCATGATAATGAGGCATGTTTGAGAAGAGGTGGTGCACAACGTGCGTATCAGTGATGTTATGGAACACCTTGTTGAGTACACCGTAGTCTCTATCAGCAGTCGCTAGTGCACCCCTCAACCAATCCCATTCGGTCGAGTCGTAGTGTGGCAACGAAGGGTGGGTGTGCTGCAGGTACGTGATCAAGACAAGGAAAGCGTTCACAACCAACAAAGGAACCCCGTAATGGCATATCAACCAAGTGAGACCCTTGACAAGGGCAATACGGTAAATTACGTAAGTAGCAACAGCTATGCCAGCGTCAGAGGTGAAAATTTGCAAACGTTCACGGTCGTTGTAGATCGGGCCATAAGGGTCGTAATGGCACGCGAAACGATCGTACACCCTACCAGAGACATTGAAAGCCAAGTACAAGGGCCAACCGAGGGTAAGGGTGATGATCAAGGTTACAAGACGGCCAGGAGGGTTGTTTAGGTATTTTGAGTACCATGGCATTTTAGCTTTCGGTTTGGGAACAAAAACTTCATCCCGTTCCAAAGAACCAGTGTTTGAATGGTGCCGACGGTGACTATATTTCCATGAAAAATATGGGACCATGAGAGCGGAGTGGAGGATGAGGCCAACTGTGTCATCGAGCCACTGGTAGTCACTAAATGCATGGTGACCGCATTCATGGGCTAGGACCCACACTCCAGTCCCGACACAGCCTTGGATGAACCAGTAGATAGGCCAAGCCAAGCAGGAGTAGGGGGTAGGGAGGTGGTGGAAATAGGTGGTGGCAATGTAATAGAAGAGAGAGAGAATGGCAAGGTCGAAAAAAACGTAAGAGAATGAGCGGAGAAGGGAACGGTCGAAGCAGTGGGGTGGGATGGCCTTTTTGATGTCGCTTACAGTAAATGGAGGCTTAGCACAAGGGACCCTTTCCAAAGGGTTCTGTTCAGATTCGGTTTTCGAGACTACCATGCCTCCCATTTCCGCTGCAGATGCTACACACCCCTGCAAAATTAATCAAAGAAGGAATGGATTAAAGGAGTAGCCACATCAAAATATTCAATGGACTATCGGATAAATAAAGAAGTTGAAAACTGTAGAGCACAAAACAGGGTAGTGCAGACAAGCATCATTGTATCAATGGACATGACTAAAATATTAGCAGTGACTAGTACTTGAAACATTAACACTACAGTGACTCCAAGATAGAGAAATAGTAAGGAGTTAGGCGTTATGAAACAAAACATCAACTTCAAGTTTACCAAAGTTTTGGTAGAAATGGTGACGGGTCAGACACTAATAGAAATCAAGAAATGATCTGAAGAAGATAAGAGCTTAAAACGAAGTAAAATAATGGGATCCACAGAAATTTTTGGACACAATACTAATCAAATCTTTAATGTATTTCGAGAGGTAACTGTCATATACCGAAAAATTAGTTAAGTGTAAAGTCTTTAATGTATCTCAAGAGGCCACTGTCATACCGAATTGTTAATCATCTACTGTAGTAATAACCTTCCTAGGGAGAGGATCAGTGTGTAGGTTAAGCAGGTTGATCTTTCAATAAACACCCAACCAAGCAACACGGTCAAATAAATCAATGTTGAATTCATCCAACAGAGAAATAGAAAGTAAATTTCAAGAAGCAACCCATTGAATTTTCAAGAAACAGGAATTGCATGCTCAAATATAGCTACATTCATAAAAATCATTTATTTGGAACTTAAAACATAGGGCAAGAAATGTACCTTGAAGGTGCCTGTCTCTCTCTATTAGCTGTGTGTGTGTTTGTAGTATTGTTCAAGGTGACTGGGAATGGGGAAATTCAGTGCCTATTTAAAGAGTTGCCGCCATTGAAGGAGGAAGGGGAAAATGGGACCCACTTTGGATTCTCCATCTGCCAATGCATGCACGCTTTCATCTCCACTCTAATCATACGTCGTTTCGTTGATTTGGGTGAATGGACGGTCTGATCTTCGCATGTGCTGGGGAAATTATTTGATGACGAGCGTATGCGATTGTGATTACAAAGGGGGGCGTGCGTGGACTCTTTGAAGATAAAATGCAGACAAGTCCTCTCTTAATTTATCTATGGGCAGATAAGCCCCTTGCAGTACAGCTTTAATCCCTGACGAGCTCTTGTTTTTCTTCAAGTTGTTAACAAAGTTTCTTAAATGTCTTAGTGGTAAAGTTAAGTCTCGTCTCACACACTCGAGGAGGCTTAGGATTTGATCCTTTTCCTTGCCCAAAAAATAAAAAATATGACGAAAATATTATTGACTTTTAACCTAATCTTCAATGCTCCAAGATCACAATGGAGGTTTAACAATTGCTTTCATGTACAACAACTTGGGATTATAGAAGCATCCAGGGTTTGGGGATAAACAAACGAATCCTTAAATTCTCCACAACAAGTTAACATTAATGTATTAAATTTCAAATGCAAATCAATACTCCCTCCGTCCCAGCATAAGTAGGACTAGAGGAGTTTGCACACTAATTAAAAAAAAATAATAAATGTGTGGTAGAAAATGAAGAGAGAGAATGAGTAGAGTAAATAGTAGTGTAATTGGATAAATTGAGTGGTGGAAAATGAAGAGAGAATGAGTAGTAGTGTCACTGGATAAATTGAATGGTGGAAAATGAAGAGAAAGAATGAATGAGATAAATAGTAGTATTTATTGAGTGGTGGAAAATGAAGATAGAAAATGAGTTCTGTTGAAACATTTCCATTTTAGGCAGTCTCACTTTTAGTGGGATATCCCAAAAATGAAAGAAGTCTCACTTGTACTGGGAAGGAGGGAGTATAAATCAAGTGGGGCTAAGAAAATATTAGAGTTAAAAAAAGGTCAACATAAGTGTGTTCAAAGGCCAAAAAAAAAAAAAAAAAAAAAAAAAAAAAAAATCAAATGAAGAGTGAATACTTTTTGAAAAAGGGTCATCTGACCCCATTTCAAAAAAATGGGCCATCTAACCCCATAACGTGAAAAAAGGGCCTTGATGATAAAATCCGAGGTTTAATCTCAAAATCAATTGGCAATAGAGGAGTAGCTCAGAATTTTTATATAGTCAATGCATGACTAGTTAATTCCCGATGTGGGATAATTGTCTCTAACACGCCCTCTCACGTGTAGTCGGACTTTGCCAAGGCTTACAACGTGGACTTATCAATCGGGTGGCACGGAGCAACATCGTGGACCAGCACATGTAACGGCCCAGCTCTGATACCATGATATAGTCTGAGGTTCCATCTCAAAACCAATCGGCAATTGAGAAGTAACTCAAAATCTTTATATAGTCAACGCATGACTAGTTAATTCCCGGTGTGAGATAATTATCTCTAACACTTGACTAGTTAATTCCCGATGTGAGATAATTATCTCTAACACTTGCCATTTTTATGATGTGGTTTTTATCATGGTAGATGAAGGTGAAAATAGAGATTGAGAGAATCGGAGCTAGGATTTTGAAATTTGGAAGGTTGAAAGATGAAAGTCGATTACTTATACTAAGGACTTGTGTTCATTATGGCGGAGCTGCTTGCCTTTTTCAATGACCTCTAATGGCCCTTGTCATTTCTAAACTCTAGGTTGAACTGGATGGAAAGGGAGAGATTTCTTAGCCAGGTTTTCGAAAACTGAAACTTGAAAAATATTAGGAGTGAATGATGGTAAACTTCATGCTAATGGGCGCTGATGACGCCCTGTGAATCTGGGGTCACGGAGATAGAACTCCCATTTAGCTGTCTCTTGATCCTGATCACAACACAGACAAGAACACCGTTAAGACCAAGGTCGGGTTGGAATCCGGCTTAGGCCCTCGGGTGTGAGAGTAAGATCTCTGAGGAAAACCTAAGTGGAAGGTTCAATGAAGACCTTGTGTGTGTGAATAGGATAGAGCACGTACATGGCCCTTGGGGGGCGGATAGGAGTCTTTATATGAGTAGAAGAAGGAGGTAGGTTTAAGGTACTAACCGCCCTGGTACCGGATAGACACGCGGCAGGTCCTCGTTGGTTCAGCCAGGGGAGTGGCTGAGAACGTGGCGTGTTGTCAGGGAATCATGGTTCCACTACCAACCGTTATGGTATGTCAGGTACGGACAGGTAACGTCAGTTGTACGTTTGTGACAGCTGGATACTGCGAGCTCCGGGCAGGAGGTTGAGTGATCAACACGGGACCCTTAGGATAGCGGGAGGCAGAGCCATCTTGGTCATGGTCAGCAGGAAGCCCGGGGTTCTCGGGCTTGCTCGCTTGCGGGCTTATCCGGTTCGGTGTAGTCGAACTCGCTTGTACTGGCTTTGAACCGGGTCCGGTCCGGTCTGTGTTGCTCGGTCTCATCAGTGGCCCCTAACTCCGAGGGTCAACTTATTTATGAGCGGCGCGAGGAGTTACATTTCCATGGCTCGGTTTCTCGAAAAAAATTCCCGATCCGGAAGAGGGCCGTGAGTTAAGCGTGGCCATGGAGTCTTATCTTGCTCGCCACGCAAGGAAGGTCATGGGGGAGGATGGGACAGTGGAAGCCGTGGTCCCCCAGGTCTTCGATGTACAGGCCATCATAGATGATGAGGATCTCTTGATTTATGCCGGGGTGGCCCCGAGTCGTACTCCTGATCGCAGGCCCAGGGTTGATATGGTTCCCTTGCTGAGAGATCCTGATTGGAGGGTTCATCAGTCTTTTGTTTTTGCGTCTGAGTGTTCGTTCTGTAATCATGGGGATGCGTGCTATGATCCTGGCTTAACCGGTCTCTCTTCGTTACTTTTTTGCGTCTGTGCTCGTTTTGTTTTTTTGCTATCTGGAGGGGGTGCTAAATTCCCTTTGATTTCAGGTCCCGAATATACAATGCCTCCCAAGAGCGTGGCTGCCCAAAAGCAAGCGGCAAAGATTCAACTGGAACGGGAGAAGAAAAGGAGAGGGGACGAGCTCAATACAACCGAGGCTCCGGGCATCAGGCTCCCGGTTACAGATAAAACGGATAAGTCCGGTGCCGCTGTGGCCGCACAGCCTGCTCTAACTCGCAACCTGCCCCCTAATCCCCGTCATGTAGTTGGGAGGGGCAAAGGATTGATCGGCACCGGTCATTCACAGTCTTCTCCAGACGCGGGCACGACTACCCCGGAGCCGCAAAGAAAGAGGTCTGCAACGGGAGACCCTCCTCTGCCTCCGAAAGATAAACAACAGAGGACCGAGGCCCCTTCGGCTGAATTTGCCGTGGTGTCCCCCGCCCGAGGAGGGATGTGTGCTACTCTCTTCCCCGTGGAGCTTATTGATGATAGAGAGCGGGCAAAAGAGTTTGGTCTTAAGGTTGCCCGAGCTCCCGAACTTTTTGGGATTGACCTACATAGCCGCCGCAGCAATAACGCCTATGTTGGTGATGGGTTGCTACGCCGGTTAAACTTTCCAGACTACCAACAGAGGGTTCTATCTACCTCCAATCCCGCAACCGCGGTTGGCCACGCCGGGCTGGCCCTCACCGAGGTTCGCTCTTTGCCTCTGTTCCAAATTGTCCCACATTCATTCATTACCCTTCTGATTTTTTATTTCTTGTTTGCAGATAGTCAATGACCTCCTCTACTTAAGCGCCCAGGCTAAGTCTGATGCTTCCACCATTGCCACCAGGAATAAAGAGGTTATGGAGGCAAGGGAAGAAGCCGGTAAGTGGTCAAAAGTCGCAGAGGGCTTACGCGCCGAGCTCAAAGAGAAAGATGCGGGGAGCCAAGGAGCGCCTTGAAGCTGAGAAGCAGAGTCTGAAGGCCCGCTGTGCTGAATTGCAAAAGCTTTTGGACGAGGGGAAGGAGACCATTGATAGGTTGTCAACAAAGGTGGACGAGTTGGATGGACAGCTGCTCGATCGGGTGCGGTTTGATACTGATCGGGAGCGGGTGCTGCAAAAGGAGAGGGAGAAGAGCATAGATGCGTTCAAAGAGTCCGGTGAACAGTCCGTGATATTAACGGACCAATACAACATGGCTGTTCATGCCGTAGCTCGGAATTTGGCTGCCACGGGCAAATACACGGCGCAGGAAATAGCCACTTTATGTTCTATACTGCCTTCCGACCCAGAGTGCTTTTCCAGCTACAGCCTAGTGCCATTTTCGGACGACCAATTGCTGGATCTCCCCCAGCCCGTTCGCACTTTACTTCCTCCTGTCCTCCCGGTCACGGTCCCAGAGCTATTGACCGCCATTGATGACCTGCGGTTTCCCGCGAGCGGGAATGGTGTCCCTTTGGCCGCGGCTCTGGAGAAGGTTTTTGGCCCTGGTGGCCCCTTTGTTGAAGGTATGGTTCTTTCTTTCTCTACTTTTGCCTCTGCTCTCGCCGAGGCTTCGAAGGTTCCACTCAATTCGGCTGTTGATCCTGACGCCTCTACTGCTTCTGTTCCAGAAGTGGAGATCAATCCTCCTCTGGCCAGCTGAAGATCAGACCGGGCTGCGCCCTGGGACTTTTTGTAATAGTCTTGGATTTAACAGACTTGAACATTTAATTGTATTTTGACTTGGTTTTGTTATGTATCTATTTGCTCTGCTCTTGATCCCCATATCCCTCTGACATTTTTTGCCGTCGTACTTTGTTGTCATTTTGCTTATTGCCTTGAAACAGCCGAGCATTCATTGTTTTTCCTTGATCACTTTGTTTTGTATCTCTTCTTTGTTTTTCAAGGCTATGGCCCCAGCCTGATTAATGTAAATGTGCCTTGAACTTTCTATGTCTGGTATTCATGATCATTTCCCTCGGCGGGCTTATGGTCTAGCTCGGGGGCGTATGACCGTGCACCGTGCATGAAGGTTCATGCAACGGTATTTCCCTTGACGGGCTTACGGTCTGGCTCGAGGGCGTATGACCGCGCATCGTGCATGAAGGTTCATGCAACGGTATTTCCCTTGACGGGCTTACGGTCTGGCTCGAGGGCGTGCGACCGCGCATCGTGCATGAAGGTTCATGCAACGGTATTTCCCTTGACGGGCTTACGTTCTAGCTCGAGGGCGTATGACCGCGCATCGTGCATGAAGGTTCATGCAACGGTATTTTAGGCGCGGGGCCTTGGTGGTTTGGCACTTTGTCATATCTTGCCGAATACATGCTTTTCTTTTCGGTATCTATCTATGATCTTTCGTTTCAATGGGACAAACATAATATTATTAATCTTTCATCTTTTTTCCGCTCATAGAGCCGTACATCAAAATTATAATGCAGAAAATAGAAACACAGGCGTATTTCTAATAAAAAAGGGGAATACAATCTTTAAGGGTAGTACTTTTTCAAGTGGTCGCTGTGCCAAGCGTTCTTTAAGTCCTTCCCTTCTTTGGCGAGGAGTCTGTAAGTCCCTTCTTTGATTATGCGGGCTATCTGGTATGGCCCCTCCCAATTGGGCGCGAGCTTGTTATATCCGGGCTTTCTCCCCGTGACTTCAACTTTTCTCAAGACCCAGTCTCCCACGGAAAACGACCTCTTGTTCACCCTTTTGTCATGATGAACTTTGGCCTTCTGTTTGTAATTAACCATCTTTGCTCGCACTTCTAACCGTTTTTCTTCGAGAAGGTCTAAGTCTTTTCTCCAGGCTTTCTCATTCTTTGTTTCATCAAAATGGGCGACCCTGTAGGTGGGTAGGGCTGCTTCTACAGGCGCGACCGCCTCTGATCCATATGTCAAGGAAAAAGGAGTTTCTCCCGTTGAGTTCCTCGTTGTGGTTCGGACAACCCATAGAGCAGTACTGAGCTCTTCCATCCAGCGACCACTCCTTCCCTTCAAATTTTTGTGTAAAGCGGTCATAAGCAACTTATTTGCGGCCTCGGCCTGTCCATTTCCCTGCGGTCTTGCGATGGAGGATTGCCGATGTTCTACGTTGGCCGATGTTCTACGTTGAGTCTCTTACATTCCGCCGTAAACTTGCTTTGAAACTGGGGTCCATGATCGGAGACAATAGTCCGCGGCAAACCGAACCGGCAGAATATATGGTCGTAGACGAATTTGATAATACTTGCTTCAGTAGTACTAGTTAGTGCCTTCGCCTCCACCCATTTTGTGAAATAATCTACTGCGACCATTACCATTTGTGCTCCCCCGGGCGCTTTGGGATAAGGCCCAATCAAATCAATCCCCCACATATCAAATGCCCTAAGTTGGGACTACCAGACTTTGCTCCGTGGATGGCTGCCTTGGTATGTTGGCGAATCTCTGGCATTGATCACATTTGCGGACATATTCCTCTGCATCTCTTTTCATTGTCGGCCAGTAATACCCGAGGAATCTGATTTTATCGGATAGTGTCCGGGCTCCGGGATGCCCTCCACATACGCCCTCATGAACTTCGTATAACAGGTTGGTGACGGTCTCGGATTTCACACACCTCAGTAGGGGTTTGGTGAAAGACCTTCGATAAAGCACGTCGCCAATGACCGTGTATCTAGCGGCCTGTCTCCTCAAAACTTTTGCTCGATCCGGATCGTTGGGAAGGATTTCCTTTTCGATGTATTCCTTAATCTCGTCCACCCAGTCCTTTTCGGGATCCCCTATTTGGTGGATCTATGTCCTTTCAATGGCCGGGCTCTCCGTAAATTCTATCCAGCAGTCTACGCTAAGCTTCGCAATGTCTTCATTTGTGATTCTTGAAAGCAAGTCCGCCTCGGAATTTTCAGCCCGGTTAACTTGGGTTAGCTCGTGGTACTCGAATTCCTTTAACAGGCTTGCTGCGAGTTCCTTATATTTGAGCAACACCGGGTGATTTGTCTCATATTCCCCTCTGACCTGATTTACCACTAGCTGTGAGTCGCTCTTCACGATCAAATTGGATACCTTCATGTCCCGGTCTAATTCCAAGCCCGCTATCAATGCCTCGTACTCGGCTTGATTGTTTGAGACCGCGAACTTGAACCTCAAAGCTCGTTTAAACCATTAACCTTCTGGGGCGATCAAGAGGATTCCGGCGCCACTAATAGTTTTTCCCGAGGATCCGTGGACACTTAACGACCAACAATTCTCCGGTCTCTCCCCATCATCTATGGCCTTCTTGCCCCGCTTTTTCTTTGCTTTAGCGGGCTGGATTTTGTCCGCTTCGCTTTCCTTTGTCTCAAACATGGTTTCTGCCACAAAGTCCGCCAGTGCTTGTGCTTTGATGGTCTTTCGCGGGGAGTAAGTAATCTGGAACTCAGTCAGCTCTATAGACCATGACAGCATTCTCCCCGAGGATTCGGGCTTATGGAGCACTTTCTTCAGAGGGGTATCCGAATAGACCGTGATAGGGTGGGCGATGAAGTATGCCAGCAGCTTCTGAGCGGCTATAAGCAGGGCGAAAGCCAGCTTTTCGATGTTCAAGTAGCGACCTTCTACTGCGGATAGTGCCTTGGAGACATAATACACGGGCTTCTGAAGGTCGCCTTCTTCCCTTACCAAAACCGCAGCCACTGCGCGATCTGTTGCGGCCAAGAAAACATAGAGTTCTTTACCCAAAACAGGGCTGCTCAACAGCGGCGACTTTCCCAGGTAGGCTTTTATTTGCTCAAAAGCATTCCGGCAATCCTCGTTCCATTCAAAACCTTCCTTTCTTCCTCCTTTCAAAGTATTAAAGAAAGGTAGGCATTTTTCTGCTGACTTGGCGATGAACCTCCCTAGGGCCGTGATGCGGCCATTCAGCTTCTGTACTTCCTTAACACATCTGGGGGTTGCATATTTATCAACGCCATAATTTTCTCCGGGTTTGCCTCTATCCCTCTCTGGTTCACCATAAAGCCCAAAAACTTTCCTGCCTTTACTCCAAAGGCGCATTTGGATGGGTTAAGTTTCATATTGTTTCTTCGGAGGCTGGTGAAGGTTTCTGCTACATCAATATCATGAGAGGTTTCCTTGGTCTTGATAACCATATCATCGATGTACGCTTCTAGGTTTCGGCCCAACTGATCGTCGAAAACGATTCCCACCATTCTTTGATATGTACCGCCCGCATTCTTGAGACCGAACGGCATGTTGTTAAAAGTGTAAGTTTTGCCCGCACCGTAAAAGGCGCAGGACGGAACATCAGCCTCCTTCATTTTGATTTGATGATAGCCCGAGTATGCATCTATAAAGCTCAATACCCTATGCCCGGCGATAGAGTCCACCAACTGGTCGATCCGGGGGAGGGGATAACAGTCTTTGGGACAAGCCTTATTTAGATCCGTAAAATCTACGCACATCCTCCATTTCTCATTCGCTTTGGTCACCATTACTACGTTGGCTAACCACACCGGGTATTTGATCGGGCTTATGATCTTCGCTTTCAGCAATTTATCCACCTCGACCTTGATCGCCGCCTTCTTCTCCGGGGAAAAATATCTTTCTTTTTGAAGTACCCTGGTGAATGTGGGATCGATATTCAGTTCGTGCTCGATCACCTCTCTACTTATCCCCTCCATATCTTCTACGGTCCAGGCGAACACGTCCAGGCTTCCTCTCAATAATTCTATCAGAACCTTCCTTTCCTCTGCGGGGATCTCTAGCCCGACCTTTATTGTCTGCTCGGGGTATGCCGGATTTATCACCACATCTTCCAAAGCATCATTGGGGCGAATATCTGTAACTTCTCGGTCATGCAGCGAATCAATTACAATATTAATGTGCTCGGTTTCCGCAGCTATACGGCGGGCTCTCCTGCTCCGCTTGAATTCTGCCCTTGTTGAGTGGAAAGACAACGTCCCGATCATGGCCGCGTCTGCGACCTCCTTTTCACTTGCCTTGGCTCTTTTTGCCTCCATCGGGCTTCCCAGTTTTTGCTTCGCTGCGCTTTCCTTCCTCTTCCTCTTTATTACTTTGAGGAAGAGCTCGGGTTTATTCTCAATACACGCGGTCCCCGCAGGGGTACTGAACTTGATTTTTTTGTGAGGGATCGAGGCCACTATTCCAAGGGCAGCTTGTGCGGTTACGCCCAGTATCGCGTTGTATTGGGATTTCAGATCGATCACCATAAACGTAACGCGGGCTGTTTTCTCAAACGGCATTTCCCCGATGGTCACTTCGAAGTCAATTGTCCCCTTGGCGTAGACTGTGTGGTTTGTGAACCCTTATAACAAACCCGCGTACGGAGTTAAGTGTGCCTCGGACATTCCCATTTCTTCCAGGCAGTGGAAGTACAATATATCCCGCGAAGCCCCGGTATCAATGAGGACTCTTCCAATGTCCGCCCTTCCTATAGCCATTTTGATCGTTAATGGTTTTGTTGAATGGAAAAGGGTGGATGCCAATTCACTCCTTTTGAAACCGATCATTTCCTCCTGTTCGGGCGGGTAAGTGGGTATCAAGAATACTTTTTCCAGTCGTCTGATCTGGATGGAAAGCTGGGTGTTGCTTGGGGCTTCCTCTCCTATGTACTGGATGTCATAACGTCCTTCCCCGTCTACATCATTGTCTCTGACGTATTAAACATTTCCCCGCGGGGCTTCACCTTTACTGCTGGACCCCGTGATCCATTTCTTCAATTCCCCGGCCTCCACCTTTTGTTTTTCTTTAACTGGAAACAGTCATCCGTAGTATGCCCGTGGCTTTCATGGTATCCACACCATTTCTTTTTGTTCGCCTCGTAAGGTTTCCTCTCCAGTGGAGGTGGGGGGGGGGAAGGCTTCTGCCCGCAATATCTCGGCTCTTGGTGCGATCAAGGGGGTGAAAGCACTGTCATCGCCTCTTTTAAAATTGGGCATGCCCCTTGGTCTGCCTCTACCTCGGCCACCATTGTTTCCTATATAGCCTGAGTGGTGACGGGGATCATGGGCGGGCTCGATCCTTTCCCTTACGCTCCTGCGGGCGTCAGCCATGAATGCGGGTTCTACTCCGGCCATAGCGATGGCCCTGTTATACATCTCTTCTGTTCCCTCGGGTTTTCGGCAAGCAAACTCCTGCCTCAAAGTGTGGGATGTTAATCCCCCTAGGAAGCATAGTTCGACGTCGTTCTTTGTTAAATCCACAATCTGCTCGGTCATTTTTCGGAACCGAGTGATGTATGCTTCCGTGTTCTCCCCGGGATATTGCTTAACGCCGCACATGTCCGATTTTGGTCTTGCGGCCTCCACAGCGCCCGCGAACGAGTTCAAGAATGAAGTCCGCAATTGCTCATAACTGAAGATAGAGCGCGGTTTATGGGCTAATAACCATCCCAACGCCTTCCGTTTAAAGGTGGAGGCGAGAGCTTTGCACTTCACGGCCTCATCTGTTGAAAACAGAGCCATCTGCCCTTCAAATCGCCCAACATGGCTTTTTGAATTAGATGAGCCGTCGTACGCGTCCAGCGTGGGTACCTTTCCTCTTTGGATTGGGGAATCATTGATCTATGATGCGAAAGCATCCATGGGTCCAACGCACTTTGTTACGTTTTGCTTGGACTCCCATAGCTCCGCGATCATTCTTTGGAACTTTTGATCCATTATGTCCCCCGTTTTAGCCCTTTTTACTGTTTCTGTAATTTTATCATCGTTTTTAACAACTGCCTTTCCTTTAGATTGGCCTCTAGGCTTTCTGGGCTGTGATTCTCCTTCCTCACTTTCCCCCTCTTCCTCTCCCTTTTCATCGTCATCGTCATCGTCCACAAGGATTGTCCGCCTTTTTTCTCCTACAACCCTGCTGGCTCTGCTTTTAGAACTTGTCAGATCATGGGTTTTTGATTTTTCAGGGGGGGCTTCCAGCATTGGCCTCGGCATTAAACAGCTCCTCCAGGGCTAGATTCAACTGTAGCCCTTCCGCTACCAGATTCTGCCTGTCTGTCAGGATCTGGATTTTTTTTTGGATTTGATCAGGAGTGAGGGGAGTGACGGGAGTTTTTTGAGTCTTGAGAGCTTTAGAGGTTTCTATACGATCTCTCAGATCCGCCTCTCTCCTTGCCCTTTGAGAGGGGGTATAGGAGTTGCCGCTAAGAGTCTTATTTCCCAATCTGGCGAAGACTGATCCCTATGGCGCTTGTCCCGAAGGGCTAGCATTTGGGTTCACGATTTCTTTCCCAGTCATTGTGAAGATTTTGTATGTCAAGAATCAACAGAAAGGACGGAATACCCTTTTAGAACCGTGACAGACGGAAGGGCTAGATGAGGATTTGAAATGAATTAGATTGGAAAAGCAAACGAAGCAAGAAGATTGCACTGGGAAGATTTTCGTTTCCCGGCAATGGAACCACTGATGACGCCCTGTGAATCTGGGGTCACGGAGATAGAACTCCCATTTAGCTGTCTCTTGATCCTGATCACAACACAGACAAGAACACTGTTAAGACCAAGGCCGTGTTGGAATCCGGCTTAGGCCCTCGGGTGTGAGAGTAAGATTTCTGAGGAAAACCTAAGTGGAAGGTTCAATGAAGACCTTGTGTGTGTGAATAGGATAGAGCACGTACCTGACCCTTGGGGGGCGGATAGGAGTCTTTATATGAGTAGAAGAAGGAGGTAGGTTTAAGGTACTAACCGCCCTGGTACCGGATAGACACGCGGCAGGTCCTCATTGGTTCGGCCAGGGGAGTGGCTGAGAACGTGGCGTGTTGTCAGGGAATCATGGTTCCACTACCAACCGTTATGGTATGTCAGGTACGGACATGTAACGTCAGTTGTACGTTTGTGACATCTGGATACTGTGGGCTCCGGGCAGGAGGTTGAGTGATCAACACGGGACCCTTAGGATAGCGGGAGGCAGAGCCATCTTGGTCATGGTCAGCAGGAAGCCCGGGGTTCTCGGGCTTGCTCGCTTGCGGGCTTATCCGGTTCGGTGTAGTCGAACTCGCTTGTACTGGCTTTGAACCGGGTCCGGTCCGGTCTGTGATGCTCGGTCTCATCAGGCGCTTATGTGTCTAGTATATTACACAGAGCGCTCAGCCATAAGTTATGTTATTTTATTTATTTATTTTTACAATGGGCTCAAAGGATTACACCGTCGACTTTTGTGTAAAATGACTTGTCCGATGGTATGTGAGACGATGTTCATTGCTAGTTCATTAGCTTTTATTCCTATATTTAAGGAAATAATGAATTTTAAATTCTTAATTTGACATAAGCCTTTATAACTCGTTTGGTATCTCAATAAGCCAGATTGTGACAGAATTTCAGGTTTTAATTCCACTTTTTTTTTTTTTTTTTTTTTGATGCCCAGGTTCACCAACTTCGCCAGACTTACGGTTGCTCGGCCTAACTCCGCCAACTACTCCTGGGGGTAGTAGTTCCGGTCCCTCTTCCCTACCACCCGTTAAATCGAGGGATGTGCCTCAGTAGCCAGAGTTTGAGCACATGTCAACTGATAACACAATAGAAGGTCCGACCCCGGAAAAGAGCCCGGAGAGCTCCGTTGTGCCAGGACTTACGGTTGCTCGGCCCTGGCACTAATTGCTCCCACCAGGAATCGAACCCACACTCTATGCCTCCAGCGCAACAACTTATGTCCCCCTCCTTAACCACTGAGCTATGCCCGGGGGACGGTTTTAATTCCACTTTTAATTCCACGAGAGGTGATGTGGGGATAAAATTACACTCTCCTTTTATATATTATTATTATAGATATACTCCTATAGTATTTTTTTTAGTTGCAACTTGCAAGTGAAAATATTGTGTGTTATATTAATATTGTTTAAAATAACTTATTTTTAATTTATTTAATACATTTTTTCTTTTTTCATACTTATTTTAGGCTTGAACTTTATTTTTTCGAATTTATTTTATCAGTATTTTTAAGTGCAAAAATTACATTAATATAATAATAGTGCAAGTTTCGCACTACACCAACATAAATTGTTGGTTTCTTTTTTTTAAAAAAAAATAAACTGTTGGTGTTACCATCTCCAATAATTTGGTGCAAAAATTGCAATATTCTTTTAAAATTGTGCAATTTTTGCACCAAATGTATATCATCATCCCCAATCATAATACTTTAAATTTTGCACCAAAAAAGCATATTCTTAGTATATTCTTTATCATTTCATTCATTTAATATGTTTTCCATGAAATTAGTATATCATTATTACGTTAAATTAATTAATAATGCATGAAAATATATAATTATATTACAATGTCAAATTAAATTCATTAGTAATGCTTGAAAACATAATTAAATTACAATGTCAAATTCACAGTTAGAAAAATTTATTTAAAATAAAAACATTTAAATGCAATTGAAATTGATAATTAGAATACATACTTCGAAATACAATTGAAGCAAAAATATTAAGTTGCTTAATGACATACGGGAAGTACGTTGTGAACACAAAATAATGTTGATAGACATCAACAATATTTAAAACCTAGTTTCACGCGATATAATGAAAGTGAAGAAGTGAGAAGTATGTTATTTAAAAATATTTACAAGTTAATTGTATTATTTATTTTGGTGGAGGAAGTATATGGTAAAAGTTATTTATTTTAGGATAAAAATAGTATATTTACTTGAGACATAAAGTGTTTATAGTATAACACTCCAGTTATTTATTTTGAGACGGAAGGAGTATAAATCTAAAACGAAAAAAAGACCGAAAAAAGACTATAGCAAAAGAAGTATAAAATATAAAATATTTATTTTAAGAGGAAAGAAATATATAATAATTTCTTTTATTTTGAGAAGGAAGGAGTATAAATGAAAAAAAAAAAAAAAGAAAAAAAAAAGTATAGCGCAGCTAGGGATATATTTATATACACAGCCCCTTATTTTCACAGCCCCATTAAATTACCAAAGTACCCATATATATATCTTTTTTTTTTTTTTTTTTTTCAATTTCACTCTCCCTCACGTTCGCTCCCTAACCCCCCTCTCTCTCTCTCAGTTTGAAACAACGATGAAGAAAGAAACGAACAGTCTCTCTCTCTAACGTCTCTCTCTCACCGTCTCTGTCACCGTCGTCGCTCACCGTCGTTCTTTCTCTCGCTCTGTTCTTCTCTCTCACCTCTCTCTCTCACAGTAAAAAAAAAAAAAAAAACTTTCGAAATTGAAATGGTGAAAGTTAAAATACCCAAGACCGCCGCCGCCACAACCGCCGCCCACATCGCCGCCGGGACTAGCTCGTCTACAGCGCCTGTGAAAAAGGTAAGCAATTTTTAACCTTATTTTACATTTCTATATTCCCAATTAAACATAATTTGAAAAATGTAAAATTGAAATTGGATTCAACTACAAAATTATTCAAATTGCGAACAAAATGTACACAACACACTCTTTGGGATTTTTTTTTTCCTGTTATTAATCTGGGATGTTTGGGTTTGATGGCTCTGGTGTGTCTCGTGTAACACCACTCGAGATGCATCTCGGGTGTGTTTACACGAGACAAGTCTCGTATAAACCCACTCGAGATGCATCTCGATTGGTGTTACACGAGATGTCATCTCGTGTAAACCCACTCGAGATGCATCTCGAGTGGTGTTACACGAGATGTGATCCTTCTGAATATCAGCATTGTGAATTATCAGTCAGCATTGTGTTCATTTATTTAATCTACTGTAACTGTCGCTAATGTATTGTCTCTTATTTGTGTTTTTTGTAGGCACGTGATCCTATGACCGTTTCAGCTAGAAAGAGGAAGGCTGAAGAGCGTTTGGAGAGAGGAGAAAACCGGAGCAAGGCTCGGAATGACGAGGATGCCACATCGGGACATTTTCCTTAAAACCCTAAAAACCCTAATAATGTCACAAATTTCTAACTCAATTTCCGTTTAGAATTTGACCAATGTCATACTAATGGAAATGTCTTAAAATATCATCTAGAGCCTAGAAAAAAAAAAAAAAAACAACTTGTCATTTGGAGTTTATGACATCTCGTGTAGTTATACACGAGATGGTCAAGTTAATCTCGTGTAGGTATACACGAGATGTTTAAATTCCATAAACCTTTTTCCGCGACCATTGCATGAATTTGACGATTAAACCCTACTAAAACACACCCATTCTGAACAGAAACCACACAATAGCCCTTTATCATTCAAAAATTCAATCTTTAAGTTCATAACATGGATTACTCACATAATAACATGGATTCCTCACATAATTCTCCACAAAATTCTTATGATTGTATTGACCTTGATATGATAGATTTTCTCGTTGATGAAGAAGAAGAAATCTTACAAAATATTCCTCCACATCAACATTCTCCAAGTTTCAATGATCCTAGCTTCGATGAAGTAAGTTTTTAATGTTTTTTTTGTGTATTGTGATCAAAATCAAAATAAAAATCCCATCTTGTTTTAAAAATCCCATCTTGTTTTAAAAATCTCATCTTGAATTAAATCACATAATGTGGCATCAGATGGACATTGTGGCTATAGAGCCGTAGCAGCACAGATATACGGAGATGAGGAGAAGTGGGCTGAAGTGCGCACAAAATGTTACAATGAGGTGCTTGCTCGCCAAGACCTTTACGAAAGAGTTCTACCTTGGATATCGGTAAGAGAACTCTTACGTAAGATTGCTTGCTATAGCCGGACGGCGCCCAATGATTATTGGATGGAGCTCCCAGATCTTGGGCACATCATTGCCACGAGGTATAATGTGGCGTTCATTTCTTACTCGACTAGCGGTGGTATGTTATGCCTTCCAGTGACTGCACCAGTACAACCACCGGTGAACACAGTTGTGGTGGGACAAGTCAATGGAAACCATTTTATAGCGGTATGAAACTTAATTGTCTCATCTATATTAGTTATATTTAGTTGTCTTACTTATATTCATTATATTTCATTGTCTTGTATTTAACTTGTTATTACTTTTGCAGCTGCGCATGTTAGGCAATGATTACCCAATACCACCACCACTAAACCTTTATCGGAACCGCTGTGATCCAACCGCAAGCCAACTACTCCTCCCATACCAAGATAGGATAGCAGAGTTCAGTCAACTCTATGAGGAGGATACCGATGCAAGAAGACAAAGAAGATTACATATAGGATAGTATATGTGTAATGGTTTTTGATTTATCCAGTTTGTATGAATGTTTGAATTATATGCTTATCCTTGTTAACACTTTCATTTCGTATACAATTAGGCGATAGTATATGTGTAATGGTCTATTGATGTTTTGTGGAGATGTCCTATTTGAGAATCAAATTTCATTCTAAGTTATGTTTATTGTTGCTTTTGCTGTTGCGGTTGCGGAAAAGCAGGCTCAGATGCCTATGTCGTGTATACTTATACGAGATGAGAGCTTACATCTCGTGTATACATACACGAGATCTCATCTCGTGTGTACTTACACGAGATGTATCTCGTGTATATGTACACGAAATGTAAGCTCTCATCTCGTGTAAGTATACACGAGACGTGCAAGGGCAGCGATGAAATTAAATGAGCTGTGTATTTACCGGGCTGTGTATATAGTTTTTGCCCGCAGCTAGGGATGTTGGCCAAATTTGAAGCAAACAAAGTGCTGCGTCAATTTTGAATCTCTACTGAATCAAACCTAAGCCATCGCGCCCCCTCCCACACCCTCTGCGCAGCCGCAACAGCGGCCTTTCTCTCCCGGTGTTTCTTCTTCCTCTACTGCACTGCAGGCACGTCTCTCTCTCTCTCTCTCTCTCGCCTCCGGCTCCGCTTTTCCGTTGCTCCCATTTTATTAATTAGTGAGTGATTATTGTAGCTGCCTGCAACTTGTTGTAACAAGAACAAATAGTTCTAATTGTTGTTATTTGACGTGATTTTTGTCCAATTTCAGCTTCTGAATTGCTTGCTCACATGGGTTCTAAGAAAGGTTTGGTTCTCATCCTTAAAATATCCAATTTCTATCGTTTTTATTTAATCCATTAAAACAGTTCTCTTATCACTTGCTTGGTAATTGGTATACCAATGATTTGATTCCATCCAATTTTAGCTTAATTTTTTCTCATGCAATTACCTTTTTTTTTTAAAAAAAATATACTTTTATTGGTTATTCATCTTCATTTCAGAGAAGAAAGTGAAGAAGAATAAATCATCTGAGATTGAAGACCACACAACTGAAACTCCAATTTCAAAAAAGAAAGTGAAGAAGAATAAATCATCTGAGATTGAAGAAGAGATGGAAGACCACACAACTGAAACGTTAATTTCTAAGAAGAAAGTGAAGAAGACTAAATCATCTAAAAGCGAGGAAGATATGGAAGACAACGCAACCGAAACAACATCATCTCGGGGGAACGCTAGAGAGCACAAGGACCAATTACAAAGACTTCAGGAAAAGGTTAGGCCTTTGTACTTGGGTTATCCGATTTTTACAGTATATTTCATACGCCCATCATCAGCTTCATTGATATGCTACTTGTTTATTCTATACTTCATGAAACTATTGCGATTTATGAATTACTACTTTGTTGAGTTAGACGACTCTGAAATTTTCTTGTGCATCGGATTGGATAGAAGAATGTGTGAACGGTTTACTGGCCAAATTCATTGATGATATGTGCTAAATAAGTGTCTTATGGTGTGTGTGAGGGGAAGAGAGAGATGGGGTGGGGTAAGTTGCCATAAGTGTAAATGGATTTGTTCGCAAAGTAATGTCACTTTGTATTAGGTACTCGTTGTCTGTATATGTTTGTGTACAAGAAGTTGTCTTAATCTTCTTTTTTAATTCATCCTGGAAGTTGTTTCATTCATAATGCTAGTTATTAGTTTCACTTTAGTGAGTGCTTCCTTCTCTTCGCCCTATTTGAAAACATATTGTAGAGAAGCTGGTTAGATTAGCTGCCAAGTTTCTCTCGAGGTTACTGAGTGACTTTTGAGGTGTATTAATTTGATTCTAGAAATCCAATCGATTATGAATTTGAAATCGAAAATTCTACCTGTTCCTTCAAGTAACTATGGACGCCTATGTTATTACTGCTGTATCTTATCCACCATGCTATTCCTTATTACTTAGTTGATTGGTTAGATGTATGTTAATACATGTCACTTGAGCTCAGGAATTGTTGCTCGTCAGAATGTACTTATTCTTATGATTAATTACTGGATAAAGAACTGAACTGAACTGAAGAGGACATTGGTTTCTAATGGATATGCTATTCAGCTATTCCTCTTTAAATTGGCTATGATATTTTATGGATTTTTTTGGTAAAGGCGTAAAGCTAATATCGAGCGTCCATGGCTTTAGTTCTAGCAGGCATTCTTATTTATAAACATCAGGTAAGTCCATAAATCCACCATCAGGTAACAGAAGCTTAAAGGACATATAATTCCTGTCTTTCTGTTTCAAATTATCGTGTAAAAACTGAATTTAAAGCACCATATACGGCGCTTTGAACCTGGCTTTCTCTTGTAGATGACAATGTTTCTTTTTTCAATGAACAGACTTTTTGTAGAGTCATAACTGATCGAGATTAGCCTCATGCCTAATGCATTTTCTTTTATCCCCTTATCTGATTAGCAGATCTCCACTGATCAAGATTAGCCTCATGCCTACCAACATTATCTTTTCTGCTCCTCATCTGAATATAAAAATAACCAAGTTCCAATTCTGGTGCTTGAGAACTGGCAAATCCTCTCTTATGGTTCCAACTTAATTAAACGGGATGCATATTTAGGCCAAGACATCTGATTCTTGATAAAAGGTAAATAGCAGTTCATGCTTGGTAGTAAAGACGTACAGGAGAAACAGAGAATGTCTTGAGCGTTGCATTCATATAATGCCAAAAAAAACTGTTCGAATTCCACAGACTTGTTGAAGAGGTAGAGGTCAGATAGATAGAACACTGGATTACGATGGATGTTAACCCTAAGGTTAATAAGCCAATTCGACTCACTACTAAGTACTAAAGGATATTGAATGGACATTGGAGGAAGTTGTTTCTTATTTTTTAAGCTTTCACAGTTCCACTTTAATCTGAAGTCTTTTCCTATGTGTTTCTGCAGGACCCAGAGTTTTATGAATACCTGAAAGCGCATGATAAGAAGCTTCTAGAATTTGATGATGACGGCAACGATGTGAGTGTGAAGCTTATTTGTGTTTCTTATCCTTTTACCAAGTTAAATACTCGTTTAAATTGATTTCCATTTGTTGTGCAGGATGACGGTGAAAGTGACATGGATGATGTGGACATACAAGACGATGAAGATATGAATGTGCATCACATTGGTAGCACTGGAGAGAAGGAAGATGAAGCTTCTAAAAAGGTAATAACGAGCGCAATGGTAGATTCTTGGTGTACTGCGATTCGAGAAAATGCAAGGGTAGGTGCCGTTCGTTCTATTATGAGGGCTTTCCGTACTGCTTGCCATTACGGTGACGATGGTGAGGGCGATCCTTCAACGAAGTTGAGTATCATGTCGAGCAGCGTTTTCAATAAAATTATGATATTTGTGTTAAGTGAAATGGATGGAATCCTTCGAACATTATTGAAGCTCCCATCTTCTGGAGGAAAGAAGGAGACTATATTGGAATTAGTGCACACAAGAGCATGGAAAAACTACAACCACTTGGTGAAATCATATCTTGGAAATGCTCTACATGTTTTGACTCAAATGACTGACATGGAAATGATATCATTCACCATACGACGATTGAAATATTCATCTCTCTTTTTGGCTGCATTCCCGAGCCTCTTAAGGAAGTATATTAAGGTAATTACTAGTATATTTGATCCTTTTGATTTGTGTTTTCAAGTTTCAAGTGCCTGATGATGATAGGTTTCTGTGCAAGTACTGTTGCTAAGCAATAAACCGATACATGCCATTTGGTTCATGATGCACTTAATTTACTTATTATTAGTTCAAGTCAAAAGGTTTTTTCATTGTCCAAATAGAAAAAAATGGGAAAAAGAAAAGCATTAGTACAGCTGACTGGTCCAGTCTGCTGTCCTCTTGAATTTTGACCAATGACTCTTCTCCAATGCAAACATCTTGTCTGGATTTTTGAATAAATGCAAATTGTTAAGAGCTATTGGCCGAACTCCAAGTTGATTGACCACTTTCTCATTTACGCATGGAAGCACAATTAATTACATCACATATTTAAGAACAAATAAACAATGAGAGGAAAAGGGGAAGTTTCCTTTCGTAATAAATAAAATAATTTATGGTTCTCAGAGTTGGTTTAGTTCGGGCTACCTTTTTGTGCTGATAATTTCTTACAAGATACTTCATAGTTATTTTTTAATTTATTTCTTTTCTCTCATTTCCAGGCAGTTCTTCATTTCTGGGGTACTGGGGGAGGTGCCCTACCGGTTGTCTCCTTCTTGTTTCTAAGAGATTTATGCATTCGGCTTGGTTCTGATTGTGTAGATGAGTGCTTCAAAGGAATATACAAATCTTATATCCTAAGCAGCCAATTTGTGAATGCAACTAAACTACAGCACATACAATTTCTCGCAAACTGTGTGAATGAACTTTATGGGGTAGACCTTCCGGCTGCATATCAGCATGCTTTCGTTTTCATTCGGCAATTAGCAATGATTTTGCGGGAGGCACTTGATACACGAAAGAAGGTACCATTTATTTTGGTATTGAATTGGTTTTAATATCATCAATAGATTTTGTCTCCGTGGTTTTGTTGTGAATCTTGTTCAACCTAGATCATTTTAAAATTAATCTTGGTTGTCTAGCACCATTCACATTCATGTGCCAAGATCACTCGATGCCACAAGATAGATGTTAGTATATTTTAAAACACAATATTTTGGAACTTTGACTTTCCGTCTTTTCTTTTCCCATAATTTGTAGAATTCTTATGCCAAAGTCTATGAATGGAAGTACATGAACTGCCTTGAGCTTTGGACTGGAGCCATTTGTGCCTATGGTGCAGAAGCTGATTTAAAGCCCCTTGCATATCCATTGACTCAAATAATCTCTGGGGTGGCTCGTTTGGTCCCAACTGCTCGATATTTGCCCCTCAGATTACGATGTGTTAGAATGCTCAACCGAATTGCAGCTTCTACCAATACCTTCATTCCAGTGGCTGTGATCCTCTTGGACATGCTGGACATGAAAGAATTGAATAGGCCACCTGCAGGAGGAGTTGGCAAAGCTGTTGATTTGCGCGCTACTCTAAGGGTATATATTTATATAGTTAATTCTTTTCTTTGCTTGATTGTAGCTGATAAATCTGTGATATAGTATATTTTTAATCTGGAGTTTGCATTTTATAGGTGAACAAAGCTACCTTAAAGACAAGATCATTTCAGGAGGCATGTGTCTATTCTGTTGTTGAAGAGCTTGCAGACCATCTATCTCAATGGAGCTACTCTGTTGCTTTCACCGAGCTATCTTTCATCCCTTCTGTGCGATTACGTAACTTTATCAAATCCTCAAAAGTGGATAGGTTTCGTAGAGAAATGAGAGAGCTCGTTCGTCAGGTACATGCTTTAAGACTGGTGACAGTTTAATCGTAATTCAACTCAATTAAGAGTTTGTTGTAATTATGTAGTTGGTTAGTCATTGGTAAAGCCTAAAAGCGGATCTCTGTTGGGGAGAGAAAAGTTCCGTGGAACAATTGAAACCTATTTATTCTCTGTGTTAGTTTGATTATTTCATCTGTAACATATCTACTCTACACATGATGAAATTTAAACTAAAGCCTAAAGCTGGATTTCAACTTTTGGAAAGAAGAGAAAAATGAGAAGTCCTATATAGTCTCTCTGTTTGTGTGGTTTATGCGATCCCAAACTTATCCATTTTGACACATAGCCACACTAGTAATTTGGGTGACTGACATTCAGATGATTTTTGTTACAGATTGAATCCAACTCTGAGTTTACGAACAAAAAGCGGATGTCGATTACATTTCTCCCAAATGATCCTGCTGCAGCATCTTTCCTCGAGGTACATACATTTATCTATTTGGGTTGTCATGCCGTAAGTTATTAATTTGTAGTCTTTCTCTTTCATATGAGAGCTATTGAGTGAATTAATGTTTTTTATTTTTTTTATTTTTTATTTTTTTTTATATATCAGCTTGGCCAAGTATTCAGGAAAAAGTTAGTCCTGTTTTAAACAGGAGTCTTGGTATTGGTCGTATTTTCAGTAGGTCTAATAGTTGAAAACTTGTCTTGTGATTCTATTGCTTTTGCTAAACGGAATAATATGCCCTCTTGGTATTCTTGGAGGTGAATTTGAAATGTTGACAATGTTCGGATTAAGTTTTCAAGGCAAAAGAATTCGATAGCTTATTGTAACTTTACAAGTCTGATGCCATTTTTTTCAGTCTTGATTTATATCAAGTTGTTAACTAATGGGTGTTGTTACACCTACTTGCTTGTGTCATTAGTTAGTTCGTATGATTTTGGATTCTGGTCTATCTAGAATATAATTATCTCTCAGCTGCCATATTTATGTAGTCAAACTGTTAATTACAATACACAGTTTTCCAAATTAATGAATCTCTAGTTTTTTTCTTTTTCTTTTTTCCCGTATAGGAAGCTGATAAAAATATACTCCCTCCGTCCCAAAGTGATCTTCCTACTTTTTTTTTTTGCCGTTACTATGATTGAACTTTGAACAGTAGTTATAGGTTGATATAATTTACTAATGAAACTTTAAAACTTGTAATTGATACACCATGAACAGTACTATCAATAACAAGTTTTAGACTTTCATTGGGATAATTAAATCAACTTAAAACTATTGCTAAAAGGTCATTTGTAGTAACGGCAAAAAAAGTGGGAAGATCACTTTGGGCCGAATGGAGTATCAATTAATAGCATAATTTCTGCTTCCTATATGGGTGCACTAACTCACCCTTTAATGAATCAGGATGAGAAAAAGTCAGGTGCAAGTCCTATGTCTCAGTATGCTTCCATCATGCGTCAGAGAGCACAACAAAGAAGTGACACATTGAAGGAGTCCAGGTTCTTACTTTCGACATTATGATTTTTCCATATATGTGTTTCTGTTTCCTCATTCTAATAGTTGTATATGATATACAGTGTACTCGTGGGTGAAGACTCGTCTATTTTTGGAAGGAAGAGAGCAGGAAGTAGTGATGATGATGTTGATGATGATGAAGACGATGATGACACTGGAAATGAAGTTGGTGCTGCTGTTTTTAGCTCTTCATGGTTACCAAAAGGGAATCCCAAGTATGGTTTTGAATTTATCATTTTTTTCCGTCTTTTCTATCTCTCATTTATGATGTGGGTTTTCTAATCTAAGATTATTTTACTGTAGAACGAAGCATTCTGAAGAGGAGAAAAAGAAGAAACAGAAGAAAACAGTCGATGAAGATGTTGCTGGTGATGAAGATATCGTGCAGGATTTAGTCCTAAGTTCTGAAGAAGATGAGGATGCTTTTTCAAGTGATGGTCCATCCGACACGGAGCAGGATGAAATAAAGCCTGCGCCTCGGAAACAGAAAAACCAAAGCCAAAGACAGAAACCATCTGGAAAGTTTTCAAAGAAGGATAATTCCCATCCCAAAAAATCAAAGAAGAGGAAGAGAGCAAACAAATGAGGCATGTCCTTCTCCTTTTCCTAGTTTCATCTTTAGCATCTTCGTCCATCTTTAAGTGATTTTGACAAGGTTATGATCAATTTTGGCATAGGATTTTGAACACTACACTCTTGTCTCTTTTACTTTTCAACTTCAGCCTCTGCTCTGTCTTGTTGCCCAAGCATCATTTGTAAGCGTGATGGTTCTGCCGATGAATATGGTTTTATTTTTTCTATTAGACTTTTCAGAGAAATTAAATTAAGAACCGAGAAAGGTTTCCCAATTTGTCTTCAACTCCTGTCCGCCAATAAACTTTAAACATCGCTGGAATTTCCCATTAGAATTCAGAATCAATTATCAATAAGGAAGTTATGCCCAGAAACCTTTTTTTTTTGATCTATATATATCTTGATTTTCACTGCAAATTATTATTATTATTTTTTAAAAAAATGGGTTTTTTTTTTTTTTTTTTTATTAATTCATAATGCCATAAAAGGCTACAACAGGACCTATAAATAGGCCAACACAAATCTCCCTGACGGGATTCAAACTCGTGTTTATATGAGAAATTATGAATTCTTTACTATTCTTGATTGTCATGTTTGTTCTGCTGGTGAATAGATTACTACTGTATGTTGTTTGATTAGCAAGAGCTTAAGGGTAAAGGTCTGATGTATGTATGCTATAAGAACCTTTTGTATTTTTGGCACTCCAAGTGTTTGTCTTTTTGCCTGTTCCAAGTTGATGGATTTTTTTTTTTTTTTTATCTGTTGTTGGCTGATGAGCTTCAAGTTTTAGAAGCAGCAACTTAAATTCCATAACCAATTCAAACGACACCGAAATGTATTAAAGAAATCCTCTTTTCTTCATCAGTTCATAAGGGTATTTTGAATATTCTACATTAAATTTACTTTTGGTATTGCGGAAAATCACTTTTATTAAAATCAATTATCAATTTTCAACCATCAGAAGCAATATCGAACTCATCTTTAATGAACTAAATTGCCGATTCTAGCCTTAATTGCGTCTGACTCTTTTTGCAGTATAAATTTTTAAAGTAAAATAAGTAAATCTAAACACTCTGATAATAGCAGCACAAAAATCCATAGGTGTTGAAGCCTCATATATCGCACATCATTTTGGAGAGTAAAATTGATGAACTATATAGATTGGTTAACCTCACCCCTTAACAAAGCCTTTTAATGGGATGAGGACCCAATTCTAATATGGTATCAGAGCCGGCCCAAGTTGATGATGGGCTTGAGCTAACCCGTGTTGGGTGCCCGTATTGGGTTTGAATTGACCCGTGGTGGGTTTGAGTTGATAATAATGCCGGCTTAATGATGATCCACGTGTAGAGCCTAAAGAATCGGCCTACACTTGAGGGGGCGTGTTGAAACCTTATATATCCCACATCAACTTGGAGAGTAAAATTGATGAACTATATAGATTGACTAACCTCACCCCTTAACAAAGCCATTTTAAGGGATGAGGACCCAATTCTATTCTAATAAGACGGGTTTGACTTTTCTCAAACCGGGTCCTGCTAAAAAAATTGTCAATCCCAAATCCACCCTGCCAACAAAACCCTAACCCGACAACACGATTAGACTAAAACCTGTCAACATAAGTGAACTTTGACTACATATTAATGTCAAATACAGAGGGAGTAAATTGTTGTGAAGTTTGGGTCAAAAGTTTTGAGGTAATACCAGACCTGTCCCAAACTCGACAGATTTATTAAAAGCCTTCTCAAACTCTTTCCATTAGGGGGTGTCAGGTTTGGAATGGTTTCGAGTTTTTTTCCATTAGAGGAGTATAAATATTCTCTTTTCCTAACATTGTTTATAAGTTCTTTTTCTCATTTGTATTTCTAAATTCAGGGTTTGCACTGTGAATTATAGTGATCAGTAAGAGATTTGTACATGTGATTTCCAAACGACAATAACATTCTCCCCCTTTGCTCGTAGACGTACGTAAACTACGTAAATCTCGTGTGAGTGTGAGTGTGATTTTGTGCTATTTTCTCGCTATTTTCTTGCTCTGTTCTAACAACAATGCTCGCTATTTTCTTGCTATGTTCTAACAACAGTGTCAAATAGTCACAAAATATACCAGTCTTGAGCCATGTTTCGTAGTCAGTGACATTATTGGATTAGCTCTCACCCATATTAGATAGAAAGGGCGACGGTGTGCAACCCATTTTTTCACATGTGCCATTGCCATTGCTAAATCCCCGAGTAATTTTGTAGCTGACGGTGTTTGTTACTGATGCGTTCATTGCAGTCCCATGCTCAGGACAAGAAAAAGGGTCACGGGTGAGAGGAGATTCTCTATACCACTTTTTGTGTACTGCAAGTGATCTGATGGCTATAAGTTAATTAAGACTCACATGAATATAATATCAAAAGTGATGCATAGCCATCAAATCACTTGTTGTACACAAATGGTACATGAAAAGTGGCACGGGGGATCTTTTCGTCACGGGTCTTCCCACATGCTTTGGAGGACGAAATGGTCAGCAAACAATCTTATGACCAGCACATTTCAAGGAATGGCTGCACAGCCCTAAATATAATTTACTCATCATTAAGATTATAAAGATGAACATGAGAATCTCATGTACCACTTTTCTGTACCATATTTTGTGTACATTAGCAAACGGCTATAGATCATTTATGACATCATCAATAGATCGTAACCATCAAATTGTATGATGTACACAACAATGTGAAACACAAAACTGATACATGACATGACATCAATCTCAATAAGCCTGTCAATGCATGCATCATCAAAATCCTTCTAAAAAATAACAGGGTAGTCTCATTAACCATCAATAGTGATTCATTCATAAACTCTTCCAACAAAGACCACAAAGAACATGAGGCCCGGCCGCCGGGGGGGGGGGGGGGATACAATCTAGTGACAAACGAGAATGTTTCATACTCGCAATGCATAAGCGAACATACAATTAACAAACAAGATACACTGTTTAATATGGAACGTTGTTTGGTAGGTTGCGAATGACATTACTTTTCATGCCCATCTTAGAGCGCATCATCTCTACGCCTGATTTATTCATTGCTTTCATCACCTTCATCCTCACCTTGTCATCTTTCGTCTGCACAGTTGCCAACCCCATGCTCCTATACCTGAAAAATAAAACACACAGATAGATTAGATTCCCCATTTAAGTCCGAATAACGACTTGAGTTTGTTGACCAGCAACCTGATTTGGGTTTGTTTTATTCCTAAAACAACTATCAAGGCTTTATAGCCATTATGATAAAGTGGTACTCCCTCCGTCCCGGAAAGATAGTCCCATTAGGCTTTCGACGGTCAACACAAGTGAATTTTAACCAAATATTAATGTCAATTCATTTCAATATAGTTTTAAAAACTGGTACTGATAAATCATCAAATAATTTATCAATAACAATTTTTAGAATTCAGATTGACGTTAATGTTTTGTCAAAATTCCCTTGTGATGAGCATCAAAAGTCAAATGGGACTATCTTTCCGGAACATAGCGAGTTATTTTATTTTTTTTTTCCTAAACTAAAGGGGTCAAATACCATAATTATAATTATTGTTTTTAGTAGTAAAAATGTCATTTTCCTAAACTGGCCTTCAGAATCGAGGGGGTAAATGTGACAGCGCTTCGAAATAAAGGGGGTCAAAATGAACCCCATGGACACAAAATCAAGGTCGTCAAATGAACCCCATGGACACAACGTGGCTTTGCCACTGCTCGCAAGGGCATTTGATAATAAGACCCATATTTTTATTATTTGCTACTTAAAAGATTGCAATTCAATGTAGAGCACTTAATCAGTTGCTATTAATTTTGACCCACTCAGAACAAGAAAAAGGATTGTTCAAATGCTTTCCCCACTCTTTATTGTTGATAGGACAAATAGTGGGAAAATACAAACCTTGCGGCTAATGCAGCAGTAATGGCAACAGAATTCTCAGGTGACGGACGGGGTTTCTGGCGATAATAGCGCAAATACTCCCTGGAACCTAGTGCTTTAGTTGATTTTCCATCTGCAGTTGTTCTAGTTATGACAAGTTCGGACCCACCACTTGCGAGTTCGACAGTATTACTCGTGTCATCGCCAGCAACAAGCTGCTTCCCTTCCGCATCAACATAACTGATAAAAGGAAGAAGAACACAACCAACTTTAGCTATCATCTCAGGAATAAAATTACTACTCCCTCAGTCCCATTTATATTGGCCACATTTGACTTTTCTGTCAACAAGTGAACTTTAACCAAACATTAATGTCAATCTGATCTTCTTAATGGTATTGCAAAAATTGTTAGTGATATATCGCCAAGTAATCTATCAACAACAATCTTTAGAAATTTATTAGGATGATTTGATTCACACTAATATTTGGTCAAAGTTCATTTGTGTTGACCAAAAAAGTCAAATGTGGCAATATAAATGGGACTGAGGGAGTATGACAACCGGAAAGTTGATCTACTTGGGTGAGAAGAAGCTAAAAAAACAAAAAAAAACAAAAAACAAACCTGCTGCTATAATCATAGAACTCTTCCAATTCTGCTTCTTCTTCATCACCACCATCACCATAGTGAACTTTGCAGTGACTTTTTGCCACCATATGCTTCCTTACTGCTTCCAAACTGTTAAAAGGAAGGCACCTATCATTGCAGTACAAACACAGGAAATCTTTTTTCACCTGCCAAAATTATAGCAGCAGACAATAAGATATCTTTTATGAGGAAAAAATAAAATAAAATAAAATGATAACATCAATAGAATAATAAATAAGATATAATAGTGAAAGTATCCCAACGTGGTGCAGTAGAAAAACTTAAACTTAGTACATCAATTCAACCAAGCTCGAGCTCGGCTCGTCAAAGCTCGATTCGAATGAGCTCGAGGTGTAACTCGAGCTTGAACCGATTTTTGAAGCTCATTTGTTATAGAGCTGGCTCGTGATCAATGAGTTTCGATCGAATCGCTTGAGCTCGGCTCGTTTAGCTCGTTAGAGAAGCTCACATGATTTCTTGTTAACGAATACCAAGAGCTCGAGCTCAACTCGATAAGCTCGTTGACACGTAAAAGTAACTTTAATAATATGTTAAATTTCATATATTTATTTTGAGATAATTCTAAGAAAAAAAGCAACTTTGATATGGATATATAGACGTGGAAGGATAATGATTACAATAGCATATGTTAGATAGAAATATCACACTCTTTCATAATTCATGGTTTCATAGTTCACACTACCGAATGCAGATTTTCACTAGGAACAAAGCCAAGCTCGAGCTCAGCTCGTTTCGACTCGAGTTCAATAACAATTCGAATTGGAGTTTGATGAGGCTCGAACTCGAGCTCGGTTGAAGTCAGTTTTTTCCAGCCCAAAAATGAGCAACAACCATGCTTTCACTTCATAACATATAGTGTCAATTTTTAAGCTCAAAACGGGTTACATGATTCAGTTACCAAAAGATAAGAACAGGCCACTTAATAGTTAAAGTGATTCCCAATTCTGGACATAGAGAGTATGACTAGGGCAATAAAGCTGCCAGAATGTAATAAAAATACTTCTTACCTTAAGGCCGAGATAAGTGAGAAGCCCTTTTGGATCTTTTAAATATTCGACATCAGGTATGAAGAACCCATGATGCTTGTGCATATGGACCATGCAGCTTTCAACAGAATCATGTTCTTGATCACAAATAAAACAGCATGATGGATCCAACTCTTCCTCATAATCATCCTCATCATCATCCGTATCCATTTCAGAAGGAACCTCGTTCATCTTCATACCAGTCAAAGATTCTGACATTTCACCAAGCAAGTTTTCTGTTGGGTCAACCTCTTCCCACTCATCATCGCTTTCTTCACTCTCATCATATTGCACTTTCTGCTGGAGAGGCTTATTGTTGACACGGGGTGGGAGTGGCTTAATTATTGCATTACCCTCATCTTGATGACTTGTTCCATTGGAAACTCTTAATATGTGAGTTCGAGACTTTAAATGCTGTGCATAAGCCTTCGAACTTCTATATCCTTTGCCACATGAAGCACAACTGTACAGCATAGGTGTGGCGCTCAACTTATTTTTCTCTTCAGCAAGAGCAGATTCCCTGGCCAAAAAGAGGGCTTCTGTAACCCCTGGAACCCCTGCAATCTGATTCATAATAATCACATGTGAATCATGACATGCAATGTAGTGACTAGCTGAAAAATGAATCAGTATTTATCAGGCTCGGTGCAACAAGATACCACTACTAAGTCCACACCTCATAATGGACTTTTATTCTCATAAATCACAAAAATCATCTAATCTAAAACATAAACACAGAACTCATCAAATGCAGCAATGCTTTAGATCATGCATCAATTAAGTAGGATCGGGCACCCACTGGGCTGCAAACAATGACCACCAGACTAGCTTTAGATTTATGGTTTCTCTATGTCCAAAGGAGGTGATATGCAAAGCCAAAATGAAAATAAGTAGCGATAAGTATGGGACAGAGGGAGTACATAACGAAACAAAGGAATTAGACCCAAGTCATTATCAATTTACATTGTTTATTGTTTAGGATATATACTCCCTACGGTCCAAAATAAATGCGATTTTGGACTTTTCACAAGTTTCAAAAAAGGCAAGCATTCCTACACTTTAATGAAGAAACTTCCAAATTTACCTCTTTCATTATTTCTCTATCTTACATTACTTCACAAAAAAAACCAATTAATATAATTTAAAAAGTTCAAATGCAATGGTAAAAGAGAAATTTGAATACTAACTAAAAAAATAACAATTATTTTGCCAAAATAATTGTCCAAAGCGACAACTATTTTGGACCAGAGGGAGTATAATTTATGTAGTATAGTTAACCGGTAATAATAGCATTTCTAGTCTTAGTTAGCAATAGTATTATTGATTTCCTAGTCCTAGCGTAGGTGTTTCCTCGCTCTCACTATAGTCCTAGCCTAGCCTTAGTATTATTAGAAAAGTACTCTTAGCCTATAAATTATTGTGTAATGCTTCCACACTACTGAGAGTTGATTAGCAAACTAAATTGAGATTTTCAGTTAAAGTGTGTTTTTTCTATCTTGATAGCTTTATTTTTCTTGTTCTTTATTATCTACTGTATTTTTTTCAAAAGCTCCAGCCTTTTACTCTGTTAAAATCCCTCAACATTTGTAATCATGGATGGTGCTTTCCAAAGCTTTTAATGGCCTCTTTGCTTTTAAAAATATTTCATTTACTGTAAACAGGAAGCCTTCTCCCCTTTGTTGTTCTTCCTTTCCAACTTCTTTAATTCCTATTGTTTGTCAGCAAAGTATTTTCACCCACCTCTTTTCAGAAATCATCATTAACAGTGACATAGCCCAACCCTTATGGTCATCAAACTTGAGTGCCTCATCAGAGGCCAAGGCAAAGCGCCATCTAAAGATCAAGACATAGACGGCCAAATTTAATAAACGTGCACCTCTACAAAGCCTAGAAAAGCCCCTTCCATCTCTTATTACGCCACACTTCACACCCTTGACGCCATTAACAATAGCATATATTCAAGTTCAATAAAATAACTCAGTACAACTTCAAAATTAAACTAATCTTCTGGTGAAAAAAAGAGTGCTAATACCTGAACATTACATATGGCAAATTCATACCAGACATGTTAATGTTTAATAGCATTGACTATGACCAAAATATGTTCTGACACGTACTTCGGCAGAGAAATGCTAGGCATAGAAAGTAGACATAAACATTTGTCGACAAAAACAGTTGTTTTCCACAAAAACAGTTGTTTTCCACAAAAACAGTTGGGGCTAAAGCAAGTCTTCCAAGATACAGTAAAATCTAGTCCCATGAATTCAACAGCTGAGCTCTCAAAGGTTGTCATGATATTGGAACTAGTAAGGGTGGCCAGGCGATGAGTTGCAATGAAATAGCGAATAAATTGTGTACCGATATAAGCGTAAGATTTAAAGGTTCAACATGAAACACTTTGTCTGTGCCTCCTTACTGGATTAAACATGCGAAACAATGGGTCTTCTTCAAATATAATACTAATCCACACCTATTCCACCAACCAAAACCCTAAAACAAATAGATTGTAAACACCAATAATATTGTCACTCCCAAATTTAAAACATCAGGTCAGCTAACACCGCATCAAAACGATTTAAATGCTCGGAATTAGCAAATAAATGCAGATGAAATGATAAAAATTGCTGAAAAACAATTTATCATAGAAAATACAGCAAACACACAACACTAATTAATCGCCAATTACAAAAACGAAATTAATCCACTGTCTGGCTCACAAAGCAATCGAAAATGAAGCAAAAAAAAATAGGGTATAAAGATATAGAACCTTGCGTTTGAGGTTGTAGCGATGCCATTCGGACTTGTAATGGAGTTTCTGCTGAGAATCGTCATCAAATTCTTGATTGCAGGAATTGCAGGATAATCCGGTCATGATTAAATGTTTGTCTGGTGTTGAATTTGTGAAAGTCGAAATGAATGAATGAAACTATACAGAAATAGAGAATTAGGGCGGCGTTGGCTAAAGTTTACAACGGCGCGTCGGTGAGTGGGTCAGAAACAAAACCCACCCACGTACGTCTCTTTGAGTCTTGACCCGTCTCTTCGGCCCGAATTTTAACGGAAAAATTCCCCAAGGGACCTCCCGTTTAGTGTTATTCCTTTTTTAAAGAGAGGTATTATGTAAATAGGGATGGCAACGGGTCGGGTTCGAGTCGGATCAGAACCGATCCGAATCCGATATGAATCATAAAAGTGCTTTACCGAATCCGATCCGATCCGAATGCCTAAGATCCGCGCTCTGATCCGATCCGATCGGCTCCCCCATTTTGATAACAATCAGTAATTCAGTATGACCATTACAAGTTAAACCTCATTCCAATTACCCCAAAAAATAAAAAATCGACAAACAAGTAATTATTTAAAGCAAAATTTCCATAAGAATCGAATTTATAATCTGAAATTTCAAATTTTGGGTTCAAGATTGAATTTGTAATCTAAAATTGAAGCCCTAGATTTGAAATCAGGTTAAAGCGGAGAGATAAGAGTTAATGCGATTTACCTTGGGAAGGACTAAGGAGCAGGCAACTGAGGGCGATGGCAACGGCGAGTCGGCGACGAGGATGGTTCTCCTGGAACGGCGAGGGCTATTCGACAACCAGGAGAGAGAGAGAGAGAACGACTAAAGGGGCGGCGAGCTGCGACGGTGAGCGGCAATGGCGAGGAGCGGCAGAGAGAAATAGAGAATAGCGGCGTGTATTTTTTTCTTTTGCCTTCTTCAACCCTAATTTGAGTATATATAGGTAGGGTATAGTGTGAATGTTATAAAGTAGGAGGGTAAATAATAACAAAAGAATAGCACACATAATTCGGATCGGGTCGGGTCGGGTCAGAGGGGTAACCGAAGCCTACCCGAAATCCGAACGGATCATAAAATTGCAAATTGAACCCGAAAATTACGGATCGGATCGCTCTCGAAACGGATCGGGTTCGGACAAATTGACATCCCAATATGTAAATCTCAAATTTGATAGTTCTTTTGAAATTGTAATTTTCTAGATACCCCTAGCCTCCCCTCTTCTCCTTCCGTTACGTCATTTCCTCTCCCTCCCTCCCCTCACGTCATTTTTCTCATCTTTCTTTCTCCCTCTAGAAACACACATAAAAAAAGAAAAATAAACTTTTTTTCTCTCCAAACCCTAACCCTAACTTCGGCAACCATCTTCTTCTACGGTGACCTTCCTCTCCCTTCTACACCTCCGACCACCACGCTTTAGATCTAGCCATTTCAACGCATCCGCTGGTGACTCCATGACGCAACACCACTAGAGCCGCAGATCTGTCCCGATTGCAAAACCAATGAACTTCGACCAAACTCTCCATCTTCTTCGGCCAACACCCTCATCTTCTCAGGTCTTCTTTTTTCTCCTATGAATTCTCAGATTCATTAGCAAGGCTCCAAGACTCTCGATTTAACAAAGGCACAAAGTTGCTACCAAATCTCAGATTTGTGGTGCTATTAAATTTTGACGATCTAAGGTTTAAAAAACCAACCTATTCAAAAAAATAAAAGTCTTATAACAGAAATATAAATGATTAATTAGTCTTATGTAACGGAGGGAGAATTATGCGTTTAATATGGTATGCGGTCAACATGGAGGGAGTGTTTGTGCGGTCAGTAGATGGAAAGGAGGTGCGATCGAATGGCTCACTTGTGGTCAAGTGTAACAGAGGAATGGTATGCGGTCAAGTTGTAAGGTCAAGATGGGGTGCTGTCAAGTTAAGGGTGCGGTCAAGTGAATGGTGCGGTCGATGCGGAGTGTTCGCGGTCAAGTGAAGGGTGTGGTCGATATGTGGAGCATTTGCGGTCAAGTTAGAGGAGGTGCGGTCAAGTGGGTCATTTGCGCTCAAGTAGGGGTAAGGTCAAAACGGAAGGTCTTAGTGGTAATTTCATTAAATGACCACGTGAAAGTCTCGTGAGGTGTTTGAAAGCATGTGAAAGCCTCGTGAGGTTGTTGAGAGCACGTGAATGGCTCGTGAAGCGGTTATTCCCAACAACTTGCACATGGAACTCCATATAAAAGAGGCACAAGAGGCGTGATTGGGGTGTGGATGATTTGGCTATTTTCATATTCATAGTTTGTTCTTAGCTATAGCTTAGTGGTAGTTCTTCTTCTTCTTCATAGTTTAGCTATAGCTCAGTATTGGTGTTCTAGCTTAGTTTCCCTAGTTTAATCTTCAATTCCTAGTTGTTTACTCTGTTATTGTTGTTATTGTTGCTTGGTTAATCGAATTTGGTTTCAATTCCCATTTTCGCATTTGTGATTGGATCTCATCTGTTACATCTTATAATTCAATTATAAGAGTTATAATGTGTAAATTAACAGATTATTTCATTGTTAGTATTGAAATTTTTGATTTTTTGTTTGAAGAAATTGTCTTATGGCTGAATTATAAGAGGAGAATTGGTCTTATACTTTAGCTATAAGAATTACAATATGTAAACTATGAGAATAATTCGTGGCTAATATTTATTTATTTATTATTATTATTGAAATAATGTCTTGTAGCTGAATTATAAGAGGTGGATTGGTCGTAAACTTCAGCTATAAGAGTTTCAATAGGAGTGAGATGGGAGTTCTGTAAATAAGTGACTTAACTTGTGGTAAATTTATGTAAATAAGTGATTTTACTAGAGTTTAATAATGTAAAGAAAAAAAAAACTCTTATAATTCAATTAACAGATGAAAGGTGTTTGAGGAATTTTAACATTTTGTGTCCGACATTGGGTTTAAATCCCACTTGAAGGGCCCTAGAGGAATTCGCCGATTTTAACCCTTGCATACCCTATATTTCTAACTACACCTCCAAAAGTTGTGTTTATCTAAAACAAATTGCTAAAGTCACAAAAATTAATCTACAAATGGCGTGTTATGATTTTGTTGATGCTTTTAACTAAAGTGTGGCGGGTCTACATTCAATACAGCCAATAAAATACAGAGACCTCATTTTCTATCCAAATATTTATGCCCTTTCTTCTAAACTGTTTTTGTGATTGACCGCTATCACATTTTCCCTTTTTATGAATAATATTAGTTTAGTTTAAGTCATATTTATATGTAATATCAACCATTCACTTTTGTTTTCCAAATTCCATACATGTTCCATTACTTATTTCATCTCATACAAATATGTACATCTTAAGCTACCCTCGTCAACCACTCAGAGCAACGCATATAACCATAAAATATTATTATTTTCTTCGGTATACTCAACTTACAACTTTAACCCAACTTTTTCCTTTTTCGTTTTCATCAGTATCACAATACAACCCACTAACCAACTAACAATATCTCATATTATTCTTTATTTATTTTATTATGTATTATCAATATTTAATTTCTGTTATTTTAATGTTGCAAATTTGCAACAAAATAATAAAATTGTATTTGACTGCTTATATAATTATTACACACAAAATTATCACATAAGAAAAAAAACATCATACAAAACTATCAGATAAGACAAATTTCACATTCCTTCAACTAAGTTCTTTGCATAGGATTTTGAACACTACGTTATTGTCGTGTAGAGAGTCAATCAGTTTATAATGAAAGCGTCTATTAATGTTTATTATTTTTCCCGTACTACTTTTGTGTACTACATGGTCTATCATTAGTGATCCAACGGTTATGAGTTATTAAGATTGACATAAAATTTTATCATCAATTATACATAACCGTCAGATCACTAGTAGTACATAATGTGATACATGTGTCTTTATAGTTTATATTCACAATTTTGTAATCACTTCTAATAGGAGGAAAATATATTTAAATCACTTTTGGTATTTCAAAAAATCACTTAGGAAGAGTTTAGCATTGCTTCAGATTATTCAAAAGCGATTTTTAAGAAGTGATTATAATAAAAGTGATGTTTGGCTGTAAACTCTTAAAAGTGCTTTTTAATTTTTATGTCAGAATTGATTTTTAAATTGTTTGGCTACCATACATTAGAAGTGATTTTAATGTATTGAATGACAACAATATCATTCAACTTATAAAAGTTCATGTCTAATTCAAAAATATCACAAATTAAATTGCACAGAGGTTCTTTATTTTTATATTTTTTTTCCGACTTAAATTGAACCGAATTAGTACAAATAAAACAACAAAACTCCTATTCCCTTCTATCTACGCGAGGTCCTTGACACAACAGTGGCAGCGCTTCTTCCTCGAGATACAAGGGTGCATGTTCTTAAGCTATGAAGAGCTTTTTGAAAGACAATACTCTTAAAACCAACATCGTGGACCTTCGCCGCTTGCATGAGAAGGATTATTCATGCTACCATTCTACATTTCACATATCCAATTGATCATTTCATGGACAAATTCTTCACATCTACCACATTGGATAAAGTCCTATTATTTGAAACAGAAAAACCAAATACAAGTAGAACAAATATTCATCACATAAAGAATCAACCTAAGCAATGTCAAGCTAGAGCCTTGAAGCATGTAAAGTTACAGGGAGGAGCATAATAGTCTGGTTTAGACAAAGATACAAACACTTGGAGTGCATTACCTCAAGGCTCATATTAAACATTACATTCTTCTCAATAAGCCACAACCCCAAAGATGGAAGAAAAGGTAACTACGAAACAAACTAGTACTATTAGTTTGTTTGTTTTTTGTTTTTTTTCACGGCAATATCGAACAAAGTGATATCCATAAAATAAGTTCAAGATAGTTCTTGTCCTTCCAAACGTGAACGCAATGGTTTCGCTAAACACCTTCTCTCCTCGTACGCGCATTTGGCTCTAAGAAAGAACGCACTGCCAAACTCCCCCTTAATCTATTAACAAAAATTACTTTTCAATAACCCGATCAGAAGCAATGCGAAACCCACCCTTAATTGACTTATTTGCCAAATCTAGCATCAATTGCATTGAGCATTGACCCATTTTGCAGTGTATAATTTTCAGTGAAAAAGGAAAAAAAATAAAAAATAAATCCAAGTAAATCCAAACACTCAGACAACAGCACCACAGCAATCCATAGCAATTTCATTATGTCAAAAAGACCTAACTACCAGCTAATACACCAAGAAGTCCACCCTCACATCTGAAAACCAAGTACAGGAAAGTCAACTACAAGAAAGAACAAAGATTGTCTTCTAACAAAATAAAGCAGATAGAAGCTGAGAAAAGTCTCTATCTACACCCCAGAACCGCGCAATTCTTCAGCTCCATGTGCGAAATGGCACCTTTCTCCAAAAGTACAAGAACCTTTAGCAAAATTACCACAAAGCTTCGTCTTGAGGTTGCTTCCTGGACCAGAGCCTCCGCCTCCGCCTCCACCTCCTCCTGCCGGACCTCCCATTCTGTGGCTCTTCTGCGGAGGAGCACCACCACCACCACCACCTGAACTAATGCTCACAATAAGTTCTCGAACCATTTGACTGGCTTGTTTGATCTGATCAAACGTACCCTCGAGCTCAATGTTCTTCAAATTTGGATCCGACTCATGATCTCTTATAGAAAGCTTTGCTCCAGTCAAACGACAAATCTGCTTCGAGTTGACCCCACTTTTACCAATAATGGGTCCCGCAAGGGAGGCATCCACGCTGATCTTTGCTGTGGCTGAGGCCCCAAAGCTGGCTGCAGCTCCGTGGGGTTGTGGCATTGGCTCCATCCATCCTCCACCATTAAATCTGCCAGGTGGCGGTGGGCCCATTGAGCGAGGATCTTCGTGGTGGTGGGTAGGAACTGTTGGCTTGCCAAGCTCCCATTCTCCATGAGCAAAGCGACATTTGTCACCAAACCTGCACCCTTCAGCTGTGTTGAATTTGGTGCAAAGGCGTGACTTGACAGCTGGAGGAGACGAGCCATCTGGGAAGGAGGGTGGAATTGCAGGATTTCTGGTGGCCGGGGGAAGAGATGTATTCATTGGAGCCACAGCCTTGTAACCAGGTACATAATGCAAAAAATGGCAGCTCTCACCAAATTGGCACCCAGTTGTACTGCACACCATAAGTAAGATTAGATTAGAGAGTGCAAGAAAACACATTAGTTTATTGTGCTTCTTTTCCGCTTATCACAAACCTAATTTGCTCACTCAGTTTAATGAATCAAAAAGTCGTTATTCAAAATATCATCTGGCTCCCTTCTGCTTTTCATACTTATAACCTCAGCCTCAGTTGAGATTCAATCTTTATAAATGTAGCTTATGCAGCATATCATTGGTGATTTCACATGTCACATAAAAATGTCACTTGCACGATATCATATTTTTGAGGTATACACTTATATCACCACCTTCCAACTGTGCTGTGCTCTATGGACTTCAAACCTCGGTGATGCACTTATCATGGATCCGTAACCACATAAGATTTTTAGGATTGACTAGTGTATCAAACAGGAAAAACTTACGGATTTTGAACTTTCTCAAAATGGCCTAAACATAACTCAAGTATGATTCAACTATATTTTCATAATTAAAGCCCTAGCGAAGATTAAAGTTCTCGGTTTTCTGACTTCAGCCATCATATTGTTCATAATATACACTATCACCTATCTAGACAGGATAATGTTACGTGGCCAAAGTGAGACATTGTCAAAAACAGCAGCTCTATCATAAAAGTTGTAAGTTCCAAGTGCTCGTTTGTTTTCACTTAATTACAGTGGCTTATGGCTTTTGGCTTAAAATAAGTAATAATTGTAGTGTTTGTTTTCACTTAAAAGCCAAAAGCCAATAAGTAAAGTACAACTTATCTATTGCATAAATAAGTAAAAGCCAAAAAGCCCCAAAAATGTTGCTTTTTTCTCATATATGGAAACACATTTATATTCACTCTTAACAAAAAGTTTACATCCCAAAACTACCCACCCTTTCCATATATTATTATGGCAGTTTTAAAATTTCTATATATGAGATTGTATTAACTATATCAAAAATCTCACAAGGAATTAATTTTTTTTTATTTTTTTTTTTATAAATGCTCGCTAATTAAAAGTTTAGTCTACTTTTTTGGCATGTATTGTGAAGAATATTATGTTGATTTAATTAATTTATTTAATTTTTTTTCTTTTAAAGATTATTCATTTTTATATTTTATTTCTATGTTAAAGACACATTGTGGGATATAAAAAAAAGGTCATGAAATTTTAATAAAAATCAATTATTTTGGAACAGAGGTTTTATTTAAGTTTTTTTTTTTTCAAGATTGTTGTATTTTGAATCTGTAAATGAAAATTTCTATAATTTTGAAATATATGTCCTTATTTTAACTTGTCTTATGTTTTAGTAGGTGTATGTATTCTTTCATTAAAGAATATTATGAATATATTTTACTGGAAACAAAAAATGGAAAATAAATTAACATTCGATTTGAATGAAATTTTACGACTATATTATATTTTTTGAAAAATAATTTACACGCTTTAATCATTTTGTCGATCGACATGCGTATGGATTTAGTAGGGGCATTTCGATATTCTTATCACAATTCAGTAATTTTTTAGCTTTTTTAACAAACAGATACAATTAACTTATAATCACCATAAGTTACTTCAAAACAGCCAAAACAAACAGTATTCAGTTTATCAGCTACAAGTCAATCAGCTATCAGCCATAAGCAATCAGCTATAAGTTATCAGCAATCAGCTGCAACAAACGGGCCTCAAATGTGCAGTGTTATATACTTCCCCCGTCCCACTTTAATCTACTAAAATTGCCATTTTGGTTGTCCCACTTTAATCTACAAATCCTAAAACGGAAACTTTTAAACACTTTTTAAATAATGGGACTCACTTGTCATACTCACAACACTACCCAATTACTATTTCCTCCCTACTTTCTCTCTCCTACCCAACTATCAACACTCACACCACATCACCTTTTCAACGTTTTCTTTAATTCTTGTCGCCAAGCTCATATTTGTAAATTAAAGTAGGACGGAGGGAGTAGATGGCAAGAAGCCCCAAAAGAACTGACATTAACAAAGCATACAACATACTGTCATTTTGACCGGTTTTCTAGCCCATTTTAGAGTATCAAAAAATGAGCCAGGAGCACTACCCTCATAAAACCCTAAACTCAACCTCAAATACCTAAACAGGAAACCCTACTAGGATAATTAAAATCCTTTGCTTGAAAGTCATCTTTGGACATCTCACAGAAACTTATGCTCTCAAGTACAAAAAGAAAGTCATTTGAACTTTTTTCTCTAATAGAAAATGATGTTCCAAACACAAACATGCTCGTCTTTTTTAGCATAATCTGGAGGCAGAGCCAAAAGGAGAAACTTTAGATATTCCACCTAATAGTGAACATACTCAACTCTCCAAATACTAGCACATCAAGCCAAAGGTTGTGGGTCTAATAAAGAAGTTAGCCATACCTTAGCAACTGTGCTGAACCTTGTAACGGTTCTGCAAAAAGGTTGAGTCCGTAATGATTACACTAATAGACCAGTAAATATTAAGGACCACATCCCTCTTTCAGATAGTCAAACCTCCCCTCTTCTCAACTTGAAACAAACATTTAAAAACCACAAAAAGGAATATAAAAAAAATTGAAGCTACGATAGTGAACACAGTTTATCTATCTACTTCCAAGTCAATGCATATGTGCTGCAAAGTTTAAGTCACGAGGATTAAAAAATATATTCCTCCATGGTTTCAGTTTTTACTAATAGATTGAACAAAACAGGCAATGTTTTGCTAGAGAATACATTTTTTCCCACAAAATAATGGCTTGAATGTCCAAGACTCTACAAGCTCCTTCTTGTAAAAAACACTTTCAAGGAATTAACACAAGATGGTGCTGAGGACCTAAGGCAACTCAAGAAGCTTGAGCTGATACCTTCCAACGAGCAGTTTTTGGAGAGAGTATTACTATGACTAATGAATGTTATACTTATAAAAACAAAAGAAAAGGATGACACGGTCAAAGTACTTCATAATGTTGTTACAATCTAGAAGGTATGATATCAACTCTAACGTAAATTCTTTCATAAATTCCGGGGGGAAAAAAAAAAAAAAAAAAGAAGAAGAAGAAGAAGAAAGTATCAAACAAATCCCCGAATTTGAGAAATTCTATATTTGCATTCCTTGGACTGGCTTTGCGGGAAGGAAAAGAAAAACAAGATATATGGATCTCTTTTTAAGAAGGTTTGAGGAATTACTCAAGCGTGAAATACTAGCAATGAGAGAGATAAGTACCGTGAGAAGCAGTTTCAACCATCTGTGCCTTTTGGGTTGCAAATCTTGAGCACCGTATACAAAACAGCTGCCTTACAAGATTCAGTTGCTGGTACATGCAGAACTAAAGAAAGAAGGAAAGAATAAGGAAAAGGATATACTCCTTATTTAGATGCCTAATGATAGAAACACCAACCAAAACACTACAGCGCATAAATTACAATAAAACATCTTTCTTATTGGAGCTAAAATCCAATCAGCACTACTCCAAAGCCATTTACTGAGATCCAAAAGTAATAATTCTTCTCTTTACATCCATCAACTATTTATATAAACACAGCATCATTAAATCCCTCTAGGTCAACCACTTAAAAGCATGTCCATCCTTTTCTTATTAGTTCTTCACTCTAGGTCAACATATATTAAATGCATGTCCATCCTTTTCTTTTTACATCTTCCACTAATCTCTTTAGTCAGTAGATCACTTGCTTTCGTCTTAACCACCCAAGCATAAACCAACCCAATACTGACACTTAATTCATGTCTTAGCCATACCCCTCTTTCCCAAATTTATTTGTAAGATTCTAGTCTCCATAAAAATTAAAATACTATCCTTGATCCATTAAGAACACAAACCAGCAGTTTTGACAGCGAGTCCCAAGTAAGATAGACATTTACTTTCAATGATTTGATAATATAATACTCCCTCCATGCCAGAGCAACAGTCCTACTTTCCTTTTTGGTACGTCCGAGAGTAAGAATCCCATTTCTAAAATGGCAAGAGATGAATAGTGTTTTGGACAACTTTATCCATACAATGCTTGATTAATTACAAAAAAAAAAAAAATAACACACATACTAACTTTTAACCCATTTGCATTATGAATAGTGTTTTGGACAATTATATCCTCAACCCACTTTCTAGTGTTTCTTAATAAGCGTGAATTACCAAGGTCAGACCCTTACTCTGGGACCGATGGAGTCTCACGTCAACAGAATGTTTGACATCAATACTTTTCCTTCTTTCTTACCACCATAGTCCTAGGATGAAAATCGTTGCTAAAATTTCTATATGCATCTTTCATATTTCCAATTCCTTCAAAGGACAATCAAGTTAAGCTACCCATGGAGTTCTGGTCCATGTAAGGTTACGTTTGGAGGATTTCAAGTAGGACGAAACTTTCTACTTGCTCACATGTTATCTTAACGAATACTCAATGAGATTCACCGAAAGACTAGATTTTGTTTAACTTCATCTCTTCACCACGACTTGATATAATCAACATCTGCTTATAAAATACGATCAAGACTCGTCCACTCTGTGATTCGTCCCAAAACTACTGATTTATTCCTAATCCTTTCTTTACTTTCTTACCATTAAAAAAAAAACACAGTTTATTATTGATTAAAGAACTCGAGTCACAATTTGTCTGAAACTTCAGGAATCAATTACCAATATAACAAACTAATTCCAGAATTACATCTGTGTTCCATTACACCCCTAAACATAGCTCTGATAACATTATACTTAAACTAGCTTCCAAGTTCCAATAATATAGGGTAGCGCCTTAGTGTGATCTCAACACAATTTTCCGACCTTTTCATTACTCCTTAAACTAGAGATGGCACAATGCCATTATACATCCTCTTCAACGGTTACTTCACCAAAGAAGAGTGGGATTAATTATGCTTTCAACCAATATCACAGAAAAGAGGTATGCAAGACCCGAACAGCATGGTGTCAAATCTACATTCTACAGTACATTTCCTGTGACATAGATAGTTCGTTCCTCTTACACATTGGAGTATATAACAAAGTAGACTATATACTATAGAATACAGGGAATTGACAAACCAGCAATAAATATGAGTAGGATGATAATAGTAGCATATGCTAGTAGCCTAGGATATCAGGTAGTAAAACCAACAAATACCTCAGAGATGAACTAAAGAAAATTAACTAAGGAGTAATCAAACACCACAAATTACTAGCATCAAATTACAGGCGTATATTTGCACGGTGGTCAGATTAAATAACAGCGCCCATCAAGGTAAAATTTTCAGGTTATTATCAAGTAATATAAATACTAAATAAGATTGTGGCTCAAGAAACCACGTCTACTAATTATTAGCCAGTATAGTGAATAAGAAGATGAACTGCCTATATCAAGACACAAGATGTCAACTAATATCACTGCCTTTACTTGAATATATTGTACAGGTCATAAACTCATTTTATGGGGGTGGGAATTTGCATCTGACAGTCTTCTTTTGAATTAATGCGGCCAGCACTGGTTAAAACAGCAATAATTTGATGAGTTGTTTCAGTAGTAGTCCTTGTATCTTGATTTAAGAAGAATGACCTGTATCACAACTTTAAAATCCCAAACCATTAGTCTGGATCATACATATTTTACTTGCACTTACCCGTATAATATATTTTCTTTTGGAACATGCAAGTATTAAGAAACAGATAAAATTGCATTTACAATATCCATTTTAGCTAGGTTAGGAATAAGATTAAAACCTGAAAAACTTTGTGCATGGCTTCGATTTGCTTCCTATACCAGATGAAAACTCCGTTTCTGTTACAGCATATTAATCATTATCTTAGTTATGATCCAAGTAAGTAATTTAGAACTTTGCAAAATATTAAAGCTACTTTATTATTTCTCATCATTATAGGCAGCCTTAGTAAAAGAACAATAACCAAAGTAGGTCGCCTTAGTATGGAAAGATCATAACATCCCCCTCTCAATGGCAAACAGCATTCAATGCAGAGAAAATTAATGGAAATGTTCTCAGAAACTGGATTGGTGATGAGACAAGTTGAAAGAATCAAGCAAAAACATGGAGGACCCCAAATAAAGTAAATGACAGGCAATGTTCTCCTTAAAACTTACCAATTATTGAACAAAATAATCCTCTTCATTGCAAAAAGTTAATTTAACAACACAAAATTTCCTAGTTTTCAAGATTTCTAACACAAACAATTCACACAAAACCGTCCAGGAGTCGCAAATACTGATATCCGAAAGAAATCCACTTACCGAAACAAAAGGGTATTGACGTCTCTTTGAAGTAAAAAAGGACTTCCGTACATTCATACACAGAGGAGTTACAGAAACTTGAAAACCCAAACAGGATCCTCATGCCAAAAGTTACTATCAGACTATCACTACCCCATGAATCAAGTTAAACTAGACAAACCCAAAGTAGTGATACAAAGACAAGACCACATAGAGTAAAACCACTTGATCAGTAACAACATTCAGATTGCAAAATACAGCAGTAACTTTACAGACAACACCAATAACCAATAGCCTTGAAGTATTTCCAAAACATCCGGGTGAACTCGAGGGAAGTACTTTTGATTTTACCACACGCAGACTGAAAAAACTGAATAATTATTCAGAATAATGGCAGCAATCATATCGGAACCAGATTTTAGTGCACAACATCATACTGGCGCCTCACTCAACTTGCTTTTTAACATACAATGGAGCACACAAGATATAAGATGACACAACAAGGACGGCATTTCATGCATAAATTGTTGCAGTTTGATGTCTATAACATTAATCATTTGTCTTATCTTAATGGTTTAAGGATATTATAAAGAGTACCCTAATGCATGCAACTACTCACTCTGATACTCGTCTATATTTAATGGTTGAAAGTCAAACTTACCACTTTCGTACTTTTGAGTCTTTGAATTTCATATGATTTCTATTGAAGATATAATATTTTTACACAATACACAAGAAAACTACTCCCTCCGTCAATAAATGAATGATCATTGTCTGGTGAATTTACCAAATCTTTCTTGCCAATCATAATTTTCTAGTTTACACTTGAAATCATGATATTATATGGTGAGCTCAATAAGGGCAATTATGTAAATATGCTACTACAAATGCTTGCCTGTCAACTTTTTTTGAAATTCTAGAGGGATGAACATATTTTGAACATGAAAAGAAAGAATTTGAAAAAGTAGAGATCAAATTTATATGGCTTAACTATTGAATATTGAAAGTGGATTTAGTTTTTCTGAAACTGGAATAATGGACTCTTAACCCGGTACGGAGGAAGTATTCAAGAATCCATACTATTTTGAAAGATTCTTTGTTGGATTCACTGGGCGAACTGATTTTTCCAATACTCTTAAAGACAAAAACCCTTCCAAATTTAGTTTCTCTAAACCACATATCAGACACCCGTTATCAGCAGGAACACTGGTCTAATTTTAAAAAATGATTGGCAGGAATTTAATTTACATGATTTAATAAAAGGCAAAAACAGAAACAAGAAAAAACCCAGTTCAGAATAGGAGAGAAAGGAGTTAAGGTAACATGAAGAAGAAGAAGATGGAACCTGGCTTGGATTTCTTGAAACCGCCATTGCCATTGAAAGTAGCATCAGGCCTTCCTCTCTTTTTAGCTGCTCCGAACTCCATCTCAACTCAACTTCACCCAAAAATTGGAATATATCTAGAGAGAGAGAGAGAGAGAATTACAAAATCTAGGGGGATAACTAAACCGAAAGAGCGATTCAAGTAAGGAATCGAAAACCTGCGGAGAGGTAAGAGTGTGTGAAGGGTTGGTTAAATTTAGGGCTCAGAAGCAAACGGATTGGAAAGAAAGAGAAAGGTCTACGAGTGATGTTCGCATTTACGTAAGCTGCCTGGGCCCGGGTAACCTATGGGCTGACATGGGCCGGATCCGGGCATTGGGATTTTACTCCTATCTTTTAACGCTCCGGATCCCCACTTATTTATGATGCTAGTTGTCATTGTATTGTAAAATCATTCAATTGTCTTGGTACTTGAACATGCATTGATTGATTTTCTTAATTTGTGTGAAAATCCTAGAACTACAAGTATTTTGGGACAAAAGGAGTAGGTACTTTCCATCACATTGATCAAATGCCTAGACGTACTCCCTTCATCCCAAAACTATGTGTACAAATTGCCATTTTGGGGTATCCCATTGATAAGTCACACTTTCCTAAAATGTCAAAGAATTTTTACTATTCATCGCACTCATTCTCTCTCCTACTTTACTTTTACACTCACAACACCAATCAACCTACTATTCTCTACCCCATTTTCTCTCTCATACTTCACTTTTTACACTCACAACAACTACCTACTACTATTTATCCCTTAATTCACGTGCAAAACTCATTTTGCGTACATAGTTATGGGGCGGAGGGAGTAGTTCCCTAATCTATTAGATAGAATCCATAAGCAACAAAATCCCTAGACTAGAAACTTGATTACAAACTTACTTACAACTAAAATGGTTCTCTATACCTCCTGCAGGAGTCGAACATAAGACCTCCACTAAAGGAGGCTCCTTAACACACTCACACATACCGCTTGGCCATAAGCCCTTTGGTGCGTTTATTGTATTTATGATTTATAAAAAGATGGAGTAGTCTCAATTTTTATTTCTTTTGAATGCAAGATAAGTTTAATTCTGTTTTACTTAATGATTTTTAATTTTACTAATTAAAGGATATGAAACAAATATTATCAATAGTATTTGTGATGATACATCAATAACAAGTACTATTAAATTTCATTTAATTAATTATTTTTAGACAAATCCTCAGGTGCAACCGTCACACCTGGTGCGAAGGGCCATTCCCATGGGCTGAACCCGCCCGCTCCAGCCTTCCTCCCTGAAGATCGCGACATGCCTTAAAAAAAACCCTCAATAACTTTAAAATGCTATATCTTGAGATTTATAACTCGGGGAAAAAATCTAAAAATACAGTCGTCGTGTTCGTCTCTACGAGACAAATCAAACTAGATAGGTCATGATATGGTTTGATTTTTTTATATATAAAACAAATACTCCTTCCGTCCCAGTTTAAGGTTCTTACTTTCCTTTTTGGTATGTCTCAGTTTAAGGTTCTTAGTTGCTTTATTTCATAAATGGAAAAGAATGAACAGTGCTTTGGAGGAGTTTGCCCTCAAAAAGTTCATTTAATTAGAAAAAAACCATTAGATACCTAATTTACTTTCACCCACTTGCTTCATGAATAGTGTTTTTGGACATTTTTATATCCTTCGCTCTCTACTTTTGGTTGACTCATTTCCTTTGTTTTTGCATTGGTTTCTTAATAAGCGTGCATAGTCAAACTAAAACTAAGAACATTAAACTAGGACGGAGGGAGTACTTTTTAACACACACAAAAATTGAGCTGCTCGTCAGCTGGGATGTAACACTCTTTTATGATAAAAGTAACAGTTTCATCTTTAAAAGTAACACTTTACTTTCAGATGTAACAACAGTTTTGCAAAAAAAATATATAAATAATTTGATAGTTTTTGTGGTTAGAAAAAGTAATAATTGAAGTGTAACAGAGTACATATATGATTATAATTTTTCTATATAGATGAATGTAACAATTTTATTTAGTAAATGTTACTTTTTTTTTCTTAAAAAAAAAGAGTAAGAATTTATTTATATAATCGTTTGCATTTCAATTGTTACTTTCTCAATAAATATTGTTACATTTCAGATATAATGTTACATTTAAGAATATAAACTGTTACAATTGAGAAAAAAAATGTTACATTCATTTATTATAAAATGTAACATTAGATTAGTTTGTCATTGTTATGTTATTTTTGAAAAAAATGTGTTACATTTGGAAGAAAAAAAAGAGTGTTTCATCCTTTATAAAAAGTGGTACATTTTTAATTCATGTATATAATCGTTTGCATTTCAATTGTTACCTTTCAATAAAAATTGTGACATTTCAGATAGAATGTTACATTTAAGAATATAAACTATTGCAATTGAGAAAAAAATGTTACATTCATTTATTATAAAATGTGACATTAGTTTAGTTGTCAATCTTATGTTATCTTTAATCTATTTTGTTGTACATTTTGAAAAAAAAAGTGTTACTTTTGTTGGTGAGCAAAAAATGGTGAGGGAAAAAAAGTTTGGGGGCAAAAAAAATAATTGGTCTCGGCTCGGGTCGAGTGCGAGCCGTCGCACGCCGTGGCGGCGGCCGCACAAGAGACCGCCTCTATTTTTCAATAATGTTTGGTTAAAAGTTAATCAAATGAGAAACTATATTTTCGAAATAAATTATACTCCCTCCGTCCCACTTGAATTAGGACAAATTTCTATTTTTGGTGTCTCATTCGAATTAGGACAACCCAAAAATAAAAGTATTTTATTTAATGGGACCCACATTCACACTCACAACAACTTTCCACTCATTATTCTTTACCCCACTTTTTATCGCCTACTTTAATTTTCATACTCACAACACTTACTCTACTAACACTTTTTCCTTAATCCCCGTGCCTAACCCAAAAATCCTAATTCGAGTGGGACGGAGGGAGTATAATTTTGTCACCCATTAATAATAGGCTTTTTCAAGTTGGAAAGGCTATTGCCACTACGATTTTTTACTCGAGAAAATTTTGGGGGAAACTAGTTCCTTCATAAGTTATAAAAAGTCATGTTTTTATAGAGTTTAATGTTTAGGGTTTAGGGTTTGAGGTTTAGGGTTTGGCATTTAGGATTTAAGGGTTAAAAACAGGACTTTTTATAACTTAGAAACTAGTTTCCCCCAAAACACACTCTTTTTGCTCATCCACTACAATTTTTATAATTTGTCATGACTACCCTTTACTATTTTAAAGAGTTGATGAAAATATATAGAAAGGTATTAAATACTTACCTTATTCTTTCAAATTCAAAAGCCAATACTTACCTTATCTGATTACGAATTAATTCATTATAGCAAATAAATCTTTTTAACTTTTGCTTTTTTCTTAATCTATTATTCATACTTAGTAGCATCATTTTTTTTTAAAAAATAGAATAAAAATATTATCAAAACCTTCACCACACTTAAAAAAATAAAATTGATTTTCTCCATCACTTTATCTGCTATTTTATATTTTCCTAGTTTTCTCTTCTCTTCAATTGAGATAACAAAAACTAAAAACAATATATGGAAATAAAAATAATAATAGGTGAATAAATATATGTAATTTCTTGTATATTAAAATGATCTAAAGCAAATAATTTTATTTCATAGTAATTTCTTACATATAACTCATTAGTTTATTTTAACATGATTGTAAAAAAAAATCATTACAGCAAATAAATCTTTTAACTTTCCCTTGTGTACTTAATCTATTATTTATACTTAGTAACATCATTTTTTTTTAACATAGAGTAAAAGTATTAATCAGAATATTCACCACACGTAAAAATATTGTTCAAATTTCTTAATTTTTTAATTTCTTCATCACTTTATCTGCTATTTTATATTTTCTCTAGTTTTCTCTTCTCTTTAATTGAGAACAAAAACTAACAACAATATGTGGAAATCAAAAAAAACAGGTGACAAAAAATATCTAATTTCTTGTATATAAAAATATCTAAATCAAATAATTTTATTTCATAGTAATCTCTTGCATATAATATATTTATTTATTTTAACCCGATTCTAAAAAAACATTATTTTTTAATATTGAACATAAAAAAATAGACATAAATAAATACAATTTTGGAGAATTTAGTGGTTCTATTGGATAAGCAAAATTTGTAGCATAAGTAGACTATCTATAAAGGTAATTGAGTCAAGTGTCCGTTTCAAAATATATATACAACTAGTACTTCTACCCGTGCCGGTGGCACGATGATAGTACATGCACGGTAAGAATGTCAAATATGTAAAAGAACATGTACAAATCTAGAATATGTATTTAGCGGTAGAGTAATATATTACTACCATTGATTTAAAGTTCATTCGCGCGCAAAAACAAATGTTTAGGTTTTGTTGATGTCTTCCTTTTTTGAATATTAACAAACTGGAATCCCCACATCTACAATCCTTGGGGCCTGCACATGAATTCTGAGCTTAGACAAACACAATAAAAACAACTCTTAACTCAATATATTTATGTAACGACCCCAAAATCCACCCTAATTTTCTAATATTTAAATGGAAATTATGTGTGCATTTTTATGTGTTAAATAATATTTTCTTGACTCGCATATATTATTTGAGTATATGTGTTAGTTAAAATGTTAGTAGTAATATTTGTTTTGGGAGTTAATTAGTGCTAGTGGAACTTGATGGGCCAAAGTGTAATTTTAAAGTTCAGAGGCTTAGTTGTTAGAATTGAAATTAGAAGGGCCTTAATGGAATGCTATAAATAGCAAGTAAGGCATGTTTATCTTCACTTTTTCTCTGTGTGAGATAGAAAGCACAAAACACACACACACACACCCACACAATATTCATACTCTCTCTGGCTTACGAGAAGAAAGGTAAGAACTCCTCCGTTTCGATTTTATTTCTTTTTATTTATTACTCCATTTTAAAATTTAATTATACCAAAATGTTCAGGGTGTTGAGTAGGCCATTTCTACCCGATCAAATATTATTTTCTCGGTACTTTTCCGGAAAATAGGTAAGTTACTAATTCTCCTTAAATAGTAAAATGGTCATATATTTGCTATATGTGTGATATGTGGTGAAATTATTGTAAAAGGAATTTATTTGTGATACTTGTTTATTTGGTACAAAGGGAGTATAATTATAATGGGTAAGTGACTTGGTTTGTATGCAAGTATGTATATGGAGTATGTTTATATCTTGAGAATGTTAGTATAAGTGTTTGAAAGTATACTCCTACTTGTGGGACGGTAAAATATTAACTTGAGTTAAATGTTAAATAAGTATATTATAAAATTATACTATTATTCTTGGGACGGGGAAATTGAATGAAAGTATCCTTAAATGAGTATATTAGTATATTAGAAAAATTATATTTATAATTAATACTTGTAATTGTTATTTTACGATTTGGGTAATATTTGTTATACTTATAATTTTGGGACAGAGGGAGTATTTAATAATCTTGGGGTTATTTGGGTTTCAGAGGCACGGGAGTTGAGTTTTATTGTCTTTAAATGTTAGGATGGAAGTATATATAGGTACTCCTAAGATTTAGAACGAAAGGAGTGAAAATCGGACCCCAAAACAGGGAGTTTGTATGTGTGCGGCCGAACACTTTATAAAATTGTCTGTTTTACGTTCAATCTTCCGGAGTCCATAACTTCTTCGTCCGGACTCCGTTTTGAACGTGTAAACTATCGTTGGAAAGCTATTTTCGGGTACTATGAAATGGTTCTATTGGCCGCTTGGTTCCAGATCAAAATGGTTGTCTTTTTGTTGAGGTTTAAGATCAAGGTGTAGTCTCGGTCTAGGTTCCGTAGTACTATTCTAGTTGACTTAGTTGGGCACCGTGGAACACTCTAGTGTTTGTTAATAGTTCCTTTGTGAACAAATGATTTGGGATGTGGAATTTAACTAAGTGTTGTTTGGAATTGATGGAACATCTTTTGATGTGGTTTGGATTGGTTCATCTTTGTGATGTGTTTGGCTTGGTTCCCTACTTTGGAATCATGCACTGGTTGTTGTTTAAGCAAGTATTCATTATTGTGCTCTCGTGTAAAGTCCAGCTGGTACTTTTTGTTGTGGTGTCGGGACAGTGGTATGGATTACATCATTGTAAGGCTTCTATCATTGGTTTCCCATTGTTTATGATATCGGGCAGTGGTAGGGATTGCAATGGCACACGAGCCAAGTTCATTGTAAGGCTTCTATCATTGGTTTCCCATTTTAACCCCCTTCCTTAGGCCAAAGGTTGGGCACTTTGGGATATGACTTGGTGTCATTTTCCCCTCTTGTTGTTGTTGTTATTGTTTGGTTCATGAACCCGTTTCAGCCCTTTGGTGCTGCTCAGTTGATACCTCTCTGATGGTTATGTTTGTTTCGAGTACGGGATCCCGGCTTCAGCTAATTATGCTACTCAACTGGTTTTCTCAGATGGTTATGTTTGTTTCGAGAACCTTGGCTCACAGTATCCACGTATGAGTGTTCATTTCTGCCTTATGTGCTGCATGATGAGTTGGTCGTTATTTCCAACTGGTATGGGACGGTTGGCGATAGGGAGCCTCTCATGTTATGTGTTATATGCTATATGCTATTTGATTATTTGTTGATATTGTTTCTTTATGACTATCATATCAGCATGTAACGTAGTTGCATTTTAGTAGCTTACTGAGATTCATTCTCACCCCTTATTTGTTTACTGTTTTAAATAAAGGCGAGTCCAGGGAATAGGATAATTGCACGGGAGGACGTCGTGGTGGTAAGAGTTTGGGATATGAGTTTTGTAAAGGCTACATTATATAATGTATAACCTTTTGGGGTAGAGAATCCGTGACTTCATCATCCTTTAAAACTTATATTTTGGAAAATGTCGGTGATTTGTAAATTTGTAAGTAAAGTGTGTAAACCTTGTGGCTAAGTTCTTTGAGTTGTGAAAGTTGTTTGTGTGAATGAAATCAAGTTTCAAGTAAAGGTGTTTGGTTATATTAAACCTTTATGAAAGTACATTTCGAAATTCTTTCCTAAAATATTTTATGACGTCTTCCAATCGTGTCCCGGGTGTGGGGCCAAGTAGGACCACGGGTCTGGGGCGCGACAGTTGGTATCAGAGCTAGGTTGTAGATGGTCTAGAATGACTAAGTGACCTAGGAGGGTAGTTTGGTAGAGAGTGAGTAACGTTGAGTGTTTTATGCAGGTAATCACTGAAGATGGTTGGAACAGAGGGTGATCAGTCGGGGCCTTCAGGGCTGGGTAATACTAGAGAAGAGGTTCGAACAATGTTCCAAGGTATGTTTGAAACTGTAATGAAAACAATTGACGATATAGTTGAGCATAAAAGCAAGGTTGAAGCCTCAGAGGTGACAAAACGAGGAGGACAGTTAAAACCACAACCCCAGCGTGGTGATAGTAAAGAATACCAAGGGACATCTTCGCAAGCTAAGGAATCTTTTCAAGGTCCACATAATAGAAGAACTCAAGGTAAACGAGTATGTAGCTATTGTCGAAGGACAGGACACTCAGAGGAGAAATGTTGGAAGAAACAAGGCAAATGTATGAGATGTGGTCAGTTGGGTCATTTTCAGAAGGATTGCCCTAGATTTAGGGTACAGGCATCAGGAAGTGCAGTTGGGTCTTCTCAGGGCCAAAAGAGGGATGCTTCGGGGAAGGTTAAGGTACAAGGTAGTGTTTCTGCCATCAATCAACAACAGATTCCAGATCCTTCTAATGTTATTGGAGGTATAATCTCTATGTCAAGTTTGAGAGCACATACACTTATAGACCCTGGCTCTTCGCATTCTTATGTGTTTGTGCATTTTGCTTCTCGATTTCATGTGTCTCCTGAGTCTCTACCTTAGGTGTTAGAGGTGTCTATCCTAAGGGGGAGTGTTTGGTGATTGATAGAGTGTTGCGCACTTGTGATGTGCAAATTTGTGAGCATGTTTTACTTGCTGGTTTAGTTATTTTGCTATAGCAAGATTTTGATATTATTGTGGTGGAGTTTTATATGCTAGTGTGCTTTAGTTAAGCATGGTAGATATATGTGTTTGGCATTCATGCTATTTATGCATTAAAGTCTAAAAAAATTTTAGCACAAGGTTGTGCCTGGTATTTGGTTTAGGGGGTTAGCAGCAGAGTGTTTGCATCTAAAATTGAGAATGTACCATTTCCTTGAGAAATCTCAGATAGATTTTCTATTGAGTAGTACATGATTGATAAAAACCTTGGGTTATTTCGAGTTGTTACGGTAATGCTATAGTGTTGATATTTAGTACAATATATCCATAACATCGGTTGAGTTAAAGGAGTAGAAGATTCAACTTGAGATATTTCTTGTTATTTTATATGGGGGATATAGTTGATCAACTTCAGAGATCAGTGGTTTATTCAGTGGTTGACTTGAAGTGATTATTGTCAGTTGAAAATTTGAGATGGGTATTGTTGGATATGCTAAGTCGTATTTGTAGCCGTAATTGGATTGCTTTGTGAGAGGTAACAGTTGTGAAATCAAGGTATTATGTCTTCTTATTAGAGGATATATCATTTTGAGGGAGTTTCAACTCAGGCATAGCTTTTGATCCTTCAATGGAAGCAACAGTAATTGGAAAAGATTTCACTTCAGTAGCAGAGGTATGTAACTTGTTGAGATTGGCATATGGTTAGAGATTCATTGATGGATTTCTAAGGTAGCTACACCGTTAACTATATGACACAGGAAGATACACTTTCTCGATGGATTGGTAAGAGTGAAACGAGTTTTTAATTGTGGAAACGAGAGTTGATGACAACTTCAGTATTGATATTGCTTAATGGATTTGACTAGTATTACAGTTATCTAGAGGATATGATCAGTGTTACTATTTTCTAGTGGATATGTCGAGTTTTACCATTATAGTGGATTTAATATATTTATTATTCATGGTGATGCCTTAAAGAGTGATTGAGATGTTCATCGCTTCAGAATTGTATGGTAACAATGAGTGCTTCGAGAAGATTGATTCCTTATGAACAAAATTATCCTACCCATAATTTGAGATTTATTGCGATTATACATCCATTGCATTAGCAAATGACTTTGAGGGAGCTATATTTGAAGTGTTTACCAACCATGAGAATTGAAGTATTGGGTTTTTCAAAAAGAGTTACACATGAGATAATGCAGGTTGAGTACCATGTTATATCATCCGGGAAAGGTAATGTGTTAGAGGATACATTGACTTATAGTTCATGTTTGATCAAACTAAATGGGGAATGTTAAAGGAATTGACATTTTGGAGTCCTTATGAGTCGAGACATGTGATGATTTTGCGATTGTGGAAGCTTTAAGTTTCTACTCTATTAAATGATTTCAACTATAGAAAATTACTAGTGGAATGAACGATGATAGACAACACGACTTGGTTCGTTGCTAGTGATGGAACTTTAACTTTTGTAGCAGAGTATGTAGTCGATACTTAGTGGAACCAACATGCATAACGGAATTCAACTACAGGTACTTGAAGAGTTACATTTGATTTGTTTGACACGAGAAATTCTATGCATTCAACTAAGTCCTTGAGCTGCTAATAATCTGGAAGTAAAATATCAGTGATCAGTTGGATTGTCACAAACCTTTGAGATTTCTGAGTGGATATGAATCTATTGCGAAAGGTTTCATTGAAGGAGTTACCCTGAATAGTTGAGAACAATGATGTTGATTGATAGCGGATTGGTTACCAAGTTTTCTCACCTTATCTATTTTGAGGGTATAAATGTTAATTCCAGTTGTTACTTATTTGTTCAGAAGATAGTTCGATTTCATGGGATGCCTACGAGCATGGTATTGGATATGGGTTCCTTATTTACATCTTGATTTTAGTAAGCAATTCAGAAGGCTTTGAATTCAGAATTGAGATTTAGTACGGGTTTTCATCCTCAGACAGATGGTCAGTCAGAAAGAACCATTCAGATTCTCGAGGATATGCTGAGAACTTATTCAGTTGATTCTTAGAATTCGTGGGATATACCTTTACTTCTCGTGGAGTTTGCTTAATATATCAGTTCTTTTGAGATTTTGGGAAGCGTTGGAGATTGGGCTTATCATCTTGTGTTACTTCCTTCTCTTGACAAGGTTTATAATGTGTTCCGTGTGTCGATGCTACGCGAATCTGTTTATGATTCTTCTCATGTATGTCTAAAGTTTTAGAGGATATTGAACCAAGTATGTCTTATGAGGAGCACCCAGACCAAGTCATTGATTCGAAAGTTCAAGAATTGAGAAATGAGAGTATTCCTTTTGCTCGAGCTGAATGGAGAAATCATAATGTGGAAGAATCTATCTTTGGTTGTTTGAGGGTCGAGGTAAGTAAACCCTAAAATTCGAGCCGAATTTTCTTTAAGTGGGAGTGATTGTAACGACCCCAAAATCCACCCTAATTTTCTAATATTTAAATGGAAATTATGTGTGCATTTTTATGTGTTAAATAATATTTTCTTGACTCGCATATATTATTTGAGTATATGTGTTAGTTAAAATGTTAGTAGTAATATTTGTTTTGGGAGTTAATTAGTGCTAGTGGAACTTGATGGGCCAAAGTGTAATTTTAAAGTTCAGAGGCTTAGTTGTTAGAATTGAAATTAGAAGGGCCTTAATGGAATGCTATAAATAGCAAGTAAGGCATGTTTATCTTCACTTTTTCTATGTGTGAGATAGAAAGCACAAAACACACACACACACACACAATATTCATACTCTCTCTGGCTTACGAGAAGAAAGGTAAGAACTCCTCCGTTTCGATTTTATTTCTTTTTATTTATTACTCCATTTTAAAATCTAATTATACCAAAATGTTCAGGGTGTTGAGTAGGCCATTTCTACCCGATCAAATATTATTTTCTCGGTACTTTTCCGGAAAATAGGTAAGTTACTAATTCTCCTTAAATAGTAAAATGGTCATATATTTGCTATATGTGTGATATGTGGTGAAATTATTGTGAAAGGAATTTATTTGTGATACTGTTTATTTGTGACAAATGGAGTATAATTATACTGGGTAAGTGACTTGGTTTGTATGAAAGTATGTATATGGAGTATGTTTATATCTTGAGAATGTTAGTATAAGTGTTTGAAAGTATACTCCTACTTGTGGGACGGTAAAATATTAATTTGAGTTAAATGTTAAATAAATATATTATAAAATTATACTATTATTCTTGGGACGGGGAAATTGAATGAAAGTATCCCTAAATGAGTATATTAGTATATTAGAAAAATTATATTTATAATTGATACTTGTAATTGTTATTTTGCGATTTGGGTAATATTTGTTATACTTGTAATTTTGGAACAGAGGGAGTATTTAATAATCTTGGGGTTATTTGGGTTTTAGAGGCACGGGAGTTGAGTTTTATTGTCTTTAAATGTTAGGATGTAAGTATATATAGGTACTCCTAAGATTTAGAACGAAAGGAGTGAAAACCGGACCCCAAAACAGGGAGTTTGAATGTGTGCGGCCGAACACTTTATAAAATTGTCCGTTTTACGTTCAATCTTCCGGAGTCCATAACTTCTTCGTCCGGACTCCGTTTTGGACGTGTAAACTATCGTTGGAAAGCTCTTTTCGGGTACTATGAAATGGTTCTATTGGTCGCTTGGTTCCAGATCAGAATGGTTATCTTTTTGTTGAGGTTTAAGATCAATGTGTAGTCTCGGTCTAGGTTCCATAGTACTATTCTAGTTGACTTAGTTGGGCACCGTGGAACACTCTAGTGTTTGTTAATAGTTCCTTTGTGAACAAATGAGTTGGGATGTGGAATTTAACTAAGTGTTGTTTGGAATTGATGGAACATCTTTTGATGTGGTTTGGATTGGTTCATCTTTATGATGTGTTTGGCTTGGTTCCCTACTTTGGAATCATGCCCTGGTTGTTGTTTAAGCAAGTATTCATTATTGTGCTCTCGTGTAAAGTTCAGCTGGTACTTTTTGTTGTGGTGTCGGGACAGTGGTAGGGATTACATCATTATAAGGCTTCTATCATTGGTTTCCCATTGTTTATGATATCGGGCAGTGGTAGGGATTACAATGGCACACGAGCCAAGTTCATTGTAAGGCTTCTATCATTGGTTTCCCATTTTTAACCCCCTTCCTTAGGCCAAAGGTTGGGCACTTTGGGTTATGACTTGGTGTCATTTTCCCCTCTTGTTGTTGTTGTTGTTATTGTTTGGTTCATGAACCCGTTTCAGCCCTTTGGTGCTGCTCAGTTGATACCTCTCTGATGGTTATGTTTGTTTCGAGTACGGGATCCCGGCTTCAGCTAATTATGCTACTCAACTGGTTTTCTCAGATTGTTATGTTTGTTTTGAGAACCTTGGCTCACAGTATCCACGTATGAGTGTTCATTTCCGCCTTATGTATGAGTTGGTCGTTATTTCCAACTGGTATGGGACGGTTGGCGATAGGGAGCCTCTTATGTTATGTGCTATATGCTATATGCAATTTGATTATTTGTTGATATTGTTTCTTTATGACTATCATATCAGCATGTAACGTAGTTGCATTTTAGTAGCTTACTGAGATTCATTCTCACCCCTTATTTGTTTACTGTTTTAGATAAAGGCTAGTCCAGGGAATAGGATAATTGCACGGGAGGACGTCGTGGTGGTAAGAGTTTGGGATATGAGTTTTGTAAAGGCTACATTATATAATGTATAACCTTTTGGGGTAGAGCATCCGTGACTTCATCATCCTTTAAAACTTATATTTTGGAAAATGTCGGTGATTTGTAAATTTGTAAGTAAAGTGTGTAAGCCTTGTGGCTAAGTTCTTTGAGTTGTGAAAGTTGTTTGTGTGAATGAAATCAAGTTTCAAGTAAAGGCGTTTGGTTATATTAAACCTTTATGAAAGTACATTTCGAACTTTTTTCCTAAAATGTTTTATGACGTCTTCCAATCGTGTCCCGAGCATGGGGCCAAGTAGGACCACGGGTCTGGGGCGCGACAATTTACAGGTGTGGATTTGGTTTTAATTGTGAGCATTCTAGTTGCATAGTATTTTTTCCCCCTTCTTTTTGGTGCTGAAGTGTGTAAGTATCATAAACAACATGCTAAGCCACAATTGTAACATGTAACTAATTAACATTGAAATAAATCCCCATTATATATACATCAATCACTAAAGAGAAGAGAGATTAGTTAGGTATGTCAACAGTAATCCTATCCATAAACATTGTAGTAGTGCATAACAATTTATGAATATACGTTCACCGAACTAACAAATAGAAAAAACACTACAACATTCATATAGTCCTGCAGAATAGAGCAGTTGATTTAAAAGAGCTTCATAATTGCTTCTATTTCAACACCCCCAAGTCCCCACCCCCAAACGCACTCATCGTGCCTCTCAGAGGACTTAACTTTTTCCAAGTTTTATTTACACGATTCATCAGATGCACTACAACAATTTCATGACCCGAGCATAAGCCACCCAATTGTAGTAGAGGCTGTGAGAGGAGAAATTGGGAAGGGTTACGGAAACGGAATTGGCGCAGGGAGTTATGGGTATTGGTGGAGGGTAAAATCTTTTGTTTTTATCGTTTACTAATACTCATACCCGTGCCAATGGCACGGCGACATTATGAAAACGGTCATTCCTGTAAAGTGCGATGTGAAAATTGGAGAGAAACTGATTGCCCTATTATCTTCTGATTCAAAACTAATGCACCAGAACAATTGTCATTTTCCCTTTTTACTTGTATGGAAAGTTAGTCCTATTTCAATAATTAAGGCTTTAAGCCTTTAAGGTCACGAATTTTCAAAACTTACATTATAACTCTAAAATATTTGGAAAATGGAACTATTGTTTTGGGACAAAATGAGTAATACTTGACACTGAATGCATAAACCTAAAGCAACATACCCAAACTTTCAGAGGATATCTCAATCATATGGCAAAATATTTTGCCTGCGTTAGCACCAAATACTGTATGGACATAATTAATTAATGTAGAAAAAACCACATAGTGACCAATCGATAAGCCACAGTGGAAGCAATTTCACACCAGAAAAGTTGTAATATCAAAAATTATTATTTTAGGAAAAAAATTAAAAAGAATGTTGTATTCATCTCATTTATAGGACACGGAACACATAAATGAATCAAATCTTAAACGGAACACATAAATGAAACCATAAGCCACAGACCACAGTGATTTATTCCATTGCTTAACAATGTCTTCATTTTTCATAAACCACATAATGAACAATATAATGAACAGACATTGACAAAATCACTATGGGCATATTAACAAAAACACTATTGAAGCTCAAATATCTGGTTACCTTCCCAATAATAACCAGAGAGTTATATGGAAAGGTCATTGTGGTCTTATGGATGGCAATGTTAGTGGGTTTTATGTTAATTCCTCATCCCCATACCCCCCTCCTCACTCCAAATGTCCTTAGAAGTCATTTTTAGCTCATAAATCCATATGAGAATTCTTTTATTTACAACTCATTTGGGTCAGCAATGGCTGCAGTTGCTCTCTCGCCCCGTAAACAAAAAGAGGAGGAAGAAGGAATAGAAACCGCCAATTTGTGGCCGTAGGATCAGACAATTTGATAATTAATCCAGTGGCTGAAAAAAAATGAAAAAAAAATTGTTAAATAATGGCCTTAGGATGGGAGCGGTTATGGGATAATCTCAGACGTTGTTTATGTCATTTTAAGAGGTGGTTATTTACTATGTGTTTTATAATATAGATAGGAGTATCACATTTCTAATAAAGAAGGACAATATATACATATGCATGCATTGTGCTAGAGGAGTTACTTCTACCAGTCCCAAGAAAAAGGAGGATCCTAGGATCATTGCAACAACTTCAACTGTACACAACCTTATTTTCCTAGAAAATAGTACTAAATAAAACTAATCTAACCTAGAAATCTGGAAATGGGTGCACTCAGATTCTAAACTTCCTCCTTCTGTTCATCTTCAACATCATCAACAACAGACTTGTACCACTTTGCACAGAACAAATAGATCACAAAGTCAACTGCAGTCAACGCTGCGATAAGGAAATAAAACCTGTCCATATGACCATCATTCAAGTTTTCCGGAATCCAACCCGCACGATCGCCTTTAGACGTAATCCTCATCACCATATTCACAAGCATACTACTAACATAATTCCCAAGCGAAATCGAAGCCATACAAAGCGAGCTTCCGAAGCTCTTTATCCCATCCGGTGCTTGACTATTGAAGAACTCGAGTTGACCAACGTACATGAACACCTCAGAAGCACCCACAAGGACGTATTGGGGAACTTGCCAAAATATACTCAAAGAGCTCGACTGTTGATCGGGTGTCACCCTTTTAAGCCGTTGGATCTCTGTTATAGCAGCTGCAACCATTGAGAGCATTCCGATTATTAGTCCGATCCCCATTCTTTGAAGCTCAGTCAATCCTTTCGGGTTCCCACTGAGTCGACCGGCTAGCGGGACCAACACTTTTCGGTAGATGAGTGTGCATATGAGAACGCTGACTATGTCAAAGGTTGACATGCTGGCGGCGGGGAGGTGGAAGTTGTTGACTGTTGAATTCATGACTGCCCCCTGCTCGACAAAGAGCGACGCCATTTGAGTGAAGACTACAGAGTATATGATGGTGCAGAGCCATATTGGTAACATTCTTATCACGCATTTGGCTTCTTCGACTTGAGTCACCGTGCATAGCCTCCATGGATCTTGTGGGCCCGCTCGGTCTCTATCCGTCACTACCGCCGCCTTGTCTAGACACCTGATGAGGGTCAATGATTCCATGAGTCATGTAAATAGAAAACAAGGAAGCGCGTTACAAACACTCTAAAACTTTATAACTTACTCAAACTGACAAAGAGCTTTAGCTCAAGCGGCATTAGATACAGGGTTCAAGCCCCACCAATGACAGACTTCACTAACTGTCATTATTGTAATAGATTAAGTTATCAATTAAATATAAATAAATAAACAAATAAAAACTTACTCAAACTCATTTGTGTGACCAATCTTTCTACTTCCTTTAATCGCAGACTCAGTTCCAACCACCTCATACAACTCGTCTTTCTCTTCCAAATCAACTTTCCTTTTCCGAACCGAAGCGACGAATACTTGAGCGACACGTGGCAAAGGGTTACCACACGGCTTAATATATCGGTACCCACGAGACCCCATCAAGAACGACAGTAGAGCTAGAACAGCAGACCCCGTGGAGACCCAAAACCCTATAGTCCATTCGCCTGCGTCTTCATAATAGACCAAAATGGTATTCGAAAAAAGAGACCCCACATTAAGGGCGGCATAGAAATAGGCGAAAAATGCACCCTTTGAGTTCTTCTGTTTCGGGTCTTCTTCATCAAATTGGTCTGCACCAAAGGTGGCTATGGTCGGTTGGTGACCCCCATATCCAAACGCGACAAGGTACATTGCTATGTAAAACATTATAGAGCCAGCTGATGAAGTCGGCATACAGAGTTTTTCTCCATCCCCACAACCTGCAGGTTTGATCAAGAAAAGCCAGGACGACAATGACAACATAACCAGCCCCTGAAATTAAAATATGGTGTAAACTTTATTAGAAATCATGCACAAGTTAAAAATTATGTACCATTAATGTAATAAATTTTAGAAAATAAAATTACCGCTACTAATATTAGTTGGAAGACTGCACAAGTCAAGTAACGACCCCAGTAAGAATCGCTTAAGAAAGCTCCAATTAACGAGCACAAATAAACAGTTCCAGTCCATTTGCTGACACTATTGGCTGCAGCGGCATTATCTTGTCCGATGACTCTGGTCAAGAACAAAACCAAATTCACACCAACACCAAAGAAAGCGAATGTTGCTAGGGCTTGATTTGCTGCATCAGGTGAATATGAAGAACAAAATTGTTCCAAAACCACAAAAAATTGAAAAAGACAGTTTTTCGATTAATAACAACTTCAATGTGGATCATAAATCAGCAGATAGTACATATAATCTCAATAAAACAAATATGACGGAAAGTAAAGGACTTATCGCATTTTATGTACCTAGAAGGATAAATGCAGGAGCCCAGCCTCCTACTGATCGTTTTCCCTGCCTTTGATTTCCAGAGTAGCTATTATTAACAGATGAAGACTCGCTTTTATTATAGTTCTCATCTCTTGCCTGTACGTAAGATTGGACCGACTTATTATGTCAAAAGAATTGTTACATGGATTAAGTTCTAAACTCTAAACAGAAGGAAAATGAAGTCTGAAAAATTGTTTACTTACAGCTGACGAGATCTCCATAGCAACGTTGTTTGAGTCCATTCCAACTGCTTAACGTTTCCTCTGCAAATAAACCATCAAATGATAGTTGTTCGTAAACAAACTGAGCAATTCGTATTAATTACAATACACACAAATAAGTAAATATACTACCCCCTCCGTCCCAAAATAAATGTCGCACTTTCCATTCTGGTTTGTCCTAAAATGAATGTCGTATTTCTAAGTGATATTCCTAATTGCCCTTTCTTAAAAGTAATTGTATGAATCAAAGTCAATTCCCAACACATTTATCACCTATGAAAAGAGGGGGCACTTAAGGAAAGGAAGCATAACGAAAAGCTAAAAAAGTGTTGACCGGTCAACTGTGACATTTATTTGGGGACGGTGGGAGTACTATATAAACAAGAACGCAAATAACAATAAATGAAGCACTGCAAGACTCTTGAACAAAAACAGAAGCAATACTTGTCAGAAGCTCGACCGGTTATGGAGTTTGCAAGGTGAGCAGAATGGTGTTACTAATGCTGTGTGAGGATAGGCTATAGGACGTCGTTTTCGAAATCATTTCTTATGTAGAAACAAATATTATCTGGGAAATATTTTCTGGTGGATCAAAATGAAGGATAGGTTAGTTCAGAGGAGGCTGAAGCTGCACCACAACATTGAGTCCTAAGCTCAACTGAATCACTCTACCTAGCTAGTGGAAAGCTTTCCCTGAAAATGATTTGATCCCTCGTTTTTGTTATGAAAATTTTGGAAAGTTATCATCAGTGGCGAAGCCAGGATTTTTCGGGAAGGGGGTCAAGGTTGTTCGTGGAATAAGTATTATAGTTGAGGCTACAAATTTAGTGTACAAGGGGGTCAAAATAATAATTTAGTGCATTTTTTCTCAAAATTAAGGGGGGTCAAATTGAGTAAATTCATTATTTTTAGTAGTAAAATGCCAATTTCTAAAATTTTGAAAGTACTTAAATCGACACGTTTGAAAATTCAAGGGGGTCGACCGACCCCCTTGGCTTAGCCTTAGCTTCGCCAGTGGTTATCATCTAAAAAGTTTACTTGAGTTGACCAAGAAAGTCCAACGACGACAGTTATCAAGGAAGGATGGAGTACTCTATTACTCCATCTTTATATTTTCTTCAAAATTGCATTTCAAGTATATAAGATATACCCCCTCCGTCCCAAAATGATCTTCGCGTTTGACTATTCAAACTTTTTAAGGACATGAACACTTGTTTCACTAGCCATGTTGTGTCTATGCACTTTTAAGCCCAAATTGTAGAAATGGGAAGAACTTTTTGGGACAATAAAAAATGACAAATGAGAAGATCATTTTGGAACGGAGGGAGTATGTGACATATAGTCATCTTCAAGAAGATTTTTTTTTTTTTTTTTTTTTTTTTTTTTTTTTTTCAAATGGTTGCTATTAGAAGGTTCACTACTAGAAAGAGTAGTACTGCTAAATGTACAGAAATTGCTTTAAGGTGTTGTACATGGTACAGCTCCTTAATGCATTGGTATATTGTGCCGTACAACACTTTAATGCATTTTCTGTCCTAAATCATGTACATATCATTCATATTCCCTCCGAACATGTTACTCCTTCTGTCCCAAAGGAAAATTATGTCTCGGAATAAATGATATTTTTGCAAAAAAAAAAAAAAAAAAAAAAAAACACTGTCACTAAATATTTTTTTACTGAAAAAAAATCTACATTCATTATATATTTGCAAAACTAAAAATTTAGAAAGTACATAGCAAAGATTTTCATACACTCACTGTTATTAAAAATTACAAAATATTGAGTTTTTAAATTTTACAATCATATTTTGAGACGGAAGGTAACAATTGACAAGCCTTAAGCAAGTCCTACAACAGATTGTCCTATTTTTCATTTTAGTTTATCCTCAGAACCTATTTCTATTTTTCAAATAACTAACAATAACTATATATGACGTAAATTTAATTATAAATGTACAAACAAGTAAAGCATAAAGAAGGGTAGTACAAACAAACCTTTTTCGAAACTTTCTGACGGAGAGGATAACAAGCTCAGGTATGTTATCGGATTCCGGTGAAGGGGAAGAGCCGGTGTCTACAGTAATCGGAGGAGTAATAACTTGTCGACTGGCCGGAGAACGTGTTTTAAATCCGGTAAAACTTATTGTCATTTACGTCCAAATTGATCACAATATTATCACAACCAAATACCACCCTAATGCGCCACCTCTCTCTCTATATATATATCTAAATTATTTCAAACACTTTTTTCTTGATCAATCTACTTACTTATAATAATACCCTCAAAATATTTCAAAATCCAAACACCCTAAATCAGAAATGCTCTCTAGAAGCAACTAATGGCATGATTGTTGACAAAAAAAATAAAAATTAAAAAAAAAAGACCAAAACAAAACCCTGATCAAGAATTTCAATGAACAAGAAGCAAAACAAAACCCTGATCAAGAATTTCAATGAACGAGAAGTTGAAGTTGAAGGGAGAGAGAGAGAGAGAAAGGGGAATGTGTGATGGAATTTAGAGGTGAATATTGAAGTAGGGAGGGAGTGTTGTGAGAGAAATGTGGGTGGTATTAATGGCAATGTTAATGGAAGGAAAGAAGAAGAGAAGTTTGTTGGGTAACAAATTGTACTAAAAAAGCTCCTTTATTTTCTCATGTTTTTTAGCTGATCAAAAGTCTTGTTTGACTTGAAGGTTTCTTTTCAATTCTTGGGAATGAATGAGAAGTTAGTAGCAGACAATTTATGATGAGCTCAGTTTCGAACAAATCACAAAAGATTTTTTGTTTGAATCCTTCTTCTCTCTCCCACCAAACTAGTACTCCCTCCGTCCCAGAATACTTGTAGTTCTAAGATTTTCACACAAATTAAGAAAAACAATCAAGTACCAAGATAATTTAATGCTTTTACAATAACAACACTATCATAAATAAGAGTATATTTGACAAACAATGCCAAAGATGTCTAGATAATAACAAAACTACAAATATTTTGAGACAAACTTCAACCCCTTAAACTACAAGTATTTTGGGACGGAGGGAGTATATCATAACAGAAACCAAATTAGTATTGACTTCTTGGTGGAGGTGATTTTTGTGGTCATACATTTCAATTTTGGTACTTATTTTCTGTTTGTTTAAGTAAACTTAGTCTTCCTAAAAACAGGTTATGAAGTTTGACGGTGTTCTTATACTACCCATTTGAAAAGCACAAACATTGCAATATCATAACTCTACACATATGAATATATTGAGGCAATCTATATATGGAAATATAACTAAAAAATTAAAAACATTACTTGTCAACTATGACATTTATTCTGAGACAGATGAAGTACATCCTCACTGGATCCTACTTTAATCGATAAAGTTAGAAAAAAATAAATTGTCAACTTCATTGCACTTTGAATAATTTGCAGAAAATTTGATTATTTTTTTAAAAAACTAAAATTATTAAAGAGTATATTATTAATGATGAATTAATAATATTTTTTAATATTATTTATAGGATATTTTTTTAACTATTAATCAAAATACAATTAAATCGATAATTTTACTTTTAATTTATAGTAATACTAAAGTTAAAAAAACTTGTTACAAAATTTGGGTTACAAATATAGTTGACATTTAATGATTGGATATTGAGTTTGTAGGCCCCAATGTTAATTGATTAAATGTCCAATCATGAACTGACTGTATTTGTTAGGGGTGTTCACGGTCCGGTCCGATCCGGTTTTTGTCTAAATTTCACAAAACTGGGACCAGAACAATAGTGCGGTTTTGTAAAAATTTAGAACCAGGACCGGACCAATACTTTTCAGAACCGATGTAATTGGTCCGGTTCTATTAATCTGGTTCCGGTCCGGTTCTACGATTCTACCTATGTACAAAATTTTCCACTCAAAACAATACATCCGTAAGCCAAAAACTAAGATAATTGATCATAGTGGTCTCAACTCTCAACAATTCAAAGTCAAACCACATGAAATATTAAGTGCAACTGCAAAGCATGAAGTTAATTATATGAGGAAAAAACAAACATTTTTTTTGCTTAAATTATAAAATAAAACACATTAAAAAAAACAACTGTGTATATATAATACTATAGATATCAAAGACAGAAACAAGTACTACTGTAATACATACATACATACACACACACACACACACACACACACACACACATATATATATATATATATATATATATATATATATATATATATATACTTGTATATATATTATACTATATATGAATGATTGGTCCGGTCCGGTCCAGAACCGTGTATATTTTTTAAAAAAACCAGGATCGGACCAATTAACCGGTCTAGAGGATTTTGGAACCAAAACCGAACCAACACTATTGATTCGGTCCGGTTCTATTGGTCCGGTCCGGTTCCTATTTTTTTTTTGCACAGCCCTAATATTTGTAACCTAAATTTTGTAACAAGTTTTTGTAATCCTAGCATTGCTCTAACTCATTCAAGTGAGACAGAGGGATGCAATAGCTTATTGGCCTGCTTGGTTTTGTTCGACTTTTTATTCAACTCCTGTCGTAAAAAAAAAAAAAAAAAAAGAATAAAAAATTCTCTCCGACTCAATGATCATTTTGAATTTAAAGGTCATTTTAAAAATGTTGATTATTAATAGAAAAAATTATAAACATTTTTACTATTTACTTCTAATATTTAGTTTTGTAAAAATATAATGAACTCTAAACAAAACAATAAACACTGAGAGATAAAGTTTTTTAATGTGAAAAATTTTAAAAGTCATTTTTTTGAAAATTATCATACAAATGGGACGGGATGGGACAATATTTCTTAAGCCCGTTTAAATGCGGGACTATTCGGGACATCCCATAATTTTTTACCCCCAGGCCTAATCCCGCCATGCCCAAGTGACCAAGTCCAACCTTCTTGTCAATTTCTACGTAAGATTATCATTTTTAAGGATTTGGGTAAATGCCTTAGAAATCAAAATCCCAACCAGGAAACTGCAATTTGAAAAGAATACACTGGTTTTGAATATTCATGAAGGAATATCTGTTGACAATTATTTCTTGCCAAAGGTTCTGATGAGCCTGGGCTTTTTTGGATATATTAATCCTTATATCCATCTTATACGGGTCTTATACCCAAAGTATATAGCCTATATACTCCTACTCTATATAAGAGGAAGAACCCTCTAAAAGGACAAATATACCCTTTATCCCTCATATATATACCCCTCCTCATCTAAGGTGAAAGGTATGATCTAATCTCTACATTATCTCTCTACACTCTCTTGAGTGCTCTCTCTCTCTCTCTCCCTCTCTCACACATACACGCACCCAAGGCATTCAAGGCCTTGCTCTTAGTTTCCTCATAGATCTTACTCTCACACCCGAGGGCCTAAGCCGGGGTCAAACCCGGCTTTGGTCCTAACGGTGTGCTCATTTTGCAGATCCTCTCAGCCAGATATCTGACCCGCTTGATGATCCGGAGAGCTCTCTATGACCCCAAATTTCAATCAGGTTCCACTTTGAAATCATTACTTCACCAATCGGAGTCGTCCCCATATGTTGATTTTTGTTATTTTGGGTGGTTTTCTTATTAGCTGCATATTTTTTTTATTTTTTTTTTGTTGATTTTGGAACCATTAATTTGAGATATTTAGTTAAGTTATTTTTATCGCGTTTTCGTGTCTCGCATTTGTCCCGTATTGTCCCGCGTCCTGAGGTGAGATGAGACGAGACGAGGAATTTTAGGCCCGCGAAGAATTCAGGTTGTCCCGTCCCGTCACGCATAGTTGCGGGATATCAGAGTTTCGTTCCGTCCCATCTCGTTTTTCTGAATTGACGGCTTTAATATGTACTCAGTTCATCGATGTTCCTATTTTTGGTTGTTTATTTGTTTGAACTTTGAGTAATAATATGATTTTTTTTACGCTTTTTTTTTTCGTTTGTCATTTTTCATTATTTGAAAAAGTTCTTTTCATTTCAATAATTTAAGCATAAATGTGTATAAATACAACATGACTAGTAAAACAAGTGTTCATATCTTTTTAAAAAATGAATAATAAAAAACGGAATAAGTATTATTTTATAACGGAAAGAGAAATCAAATCTTTTTTAATAGTATATGAAGATCCAAGGGGATATCATAACAATTTATAGATTCTTATAAACGTATTACATATATACAAAAAAAGTAACAGTGTTTTTTTATGTTTTCATTATTTGCCAAAAAATAATACTTATTATAACTATAAAATGTAACAAACGTGTTACTTATATGTAGCAATGTTTATATATAATTGTAACACATGTATAGAAAAGTAATAATTCAACCCTTTACACTTTAGAACTAAAAACACTAGTGTTAGTAACATTGTAAAAATAAGACCATCTACAATGGTGGATGAATGAAGTTGTTTAATGGGGTTAAACAAAAAAAAGTTGGTTTAATTGCTACAATGGTGTGTGAATGAGGGGAGTGTGAATGGAATTGTTGAAAGGATTCAACGGGTGTGAATGGCTTTTTTGTCTCCCGGTTTTGCCACGTGGCGCGTTTGTATTGGACCTGGTGGGCGCGTGCATCACACGCGCCAGGGAAGGCGCGTCCAGGAAGCCAGCGAAGCTTTTTTTTTTTTTTCTTTTTTTCTGGTGTCGCCACGTGTGGTCTTGTGATTGGCTGGCCATGTTTTTTCTTTTATCCCAATTATTTGAACTCAATTATTTCACAAAAAATGTTTTTTTTTTTAAAAAAAATTACACCAAAATTCTTAATTTTTTTTTCTCTTTAAATTGACGTAAGTTTCATTGTATTTCGACAAAAAAAAGAAAACCCATTTTTTTTTCGAAATGAATCCCAATAATAATCATTTCAACACTAATCATAAAAATAAAAAATAAAAAATAAATTTTAAGTGGTGGGGTATAGGATGATGTGTGAGAAAAGTGTTGAATGAGGGATTAAACAAACCATTGTAGGGTGTTATGTGAATGAGTGTTGAATGGATGAGTTGGAATAGAGAAAAGCTGATGTGGAGTGATAAAGTGGGTGTTGAATGGTTTTTTTGTGTGAAACCACTGTGGATGGTCTAAGAAAGTAACAATTTTTATAAATGAATGTTACATTTTACTTGTATAATAACATTGTAAAACAGTTATATTTACTTGTATAATAGTATATCCATATGTTTTCAAATAATAAGTTACAATGAGTTCAATTTATCATGATACATGTAAAAGTATTACATTATCTACAGATATCTGTCACAATTTCGTCTACTAAAGTGTTACATTTTTCTTGTACAAACAATTACATTCATGTATATAAGTTGTTATTTTTCAAATGTTACTTTCTTTCAAAAAAATAAAATCAAAATACTAAAAAAAATATTATGCAAAAATACGATTATATTCCAGTATAAAGATAATTACATTTCGTTATTGTAAATGTTACACTTAATTATAGTTAGTATTAAGTTGAAAAATGAGTAAAATGTTTTTTTTTTTTTTTTTTTTTTTTTTGTGCAAAACAAGTGTTATGTTTACTATAAAAAAACAGCCAAAAAAAATATAAAAACTAAAAAAGAAAAATCATTTTTTTTTCTTTTGGTCACGGGTCGCTGCCACGTGGCAGATTTTTAGTGGAGTATGGCTTGAGATACTATGCTTCGTGAAAAATTTCGTACACGTATTATAATCGAGTCGTCTTTACTATACTATAAGACGAATCTAGGTGTTCTCACTCTTTGGATAAAGACTAATTTTGGTGGTGCAACATCCATCTATAAAAGGTGTTGAGCAGACAGCATGTATGTATGGCTGCATGCCACCGTCGAGAAGATGCATGCAAATTCGGGTGATAGCCAGCGGAGCAGTGCAAGTTCCAATTCACCAGCACTGACGTTAGGGGGGTCAGGAGGAAGAAGTAAATGATGTAAAGACAATATTTTCCCAAATTCAAACAATTTAATTAATGCTTTTTTGTATTCTTATGTAGAGCTTATCATTCTTTCAAAAAAAAAAAAAAATAATATTAAAAAAGCTGTATCATATAACATAACCTACATATATCGGCTGTAGTCATCCGAATTTGCGCCGCTCAAGCATAGCCGTGACCTATCACTTAGGGTTGGGGCATACACGTGTGATAATCCGCACCGACTATTAGATGGTCACGATAATCGCTCAAAACTAAAAAATGATCTATAAATTTCAGTCTAATTAATAAATACTCCATCCGGTCCTAAATATAAGCAAAAATAACTAAAATTACACCTATTAAGAAAGTAGTTAAGTTAGTTAATTGTCTTGATTTATAATAAAAATATGTTAAAATTACTAATATATCTTCATATTAAATGTGTAATAAATTTGCACTTGTATTTGAAAATGAATAATTAAAGGCAGTTTTGGTAAGAGAGTATTAAATAGTCTTGAAATCCCTTAGAGTTGCTTATATTTAGGTAAAAAAAAAACCCATTTTGTTACTTATAATTGAGTCCGGAGGGAGTAATTCATAGTTTTGGTCTAATTCTACGATAAATGTTGGGTTGATTGTGTTATTTGAGCAGTCATCATGTCTCGTAATATTTTTATGAGAAGAAACAACATGCATGCAAAAATCTATATGTAAGCAATAAATAAAAAAAACACACTATAATTGTCCACCTAGTTCATCCCATGATCGTGCTTGTAAAGGTCAGGCGCATGTGTTTGTCCGTAAACAACAAATTAACAAACTCAAATGACTAAATTGCAAAATTAAATTTTTAGGTTGGAGATTCCAAAGTATTAAAGGCAATCCCACTTTGCAACCCAAAACCAAATTTTGATAGCCCTATCCGTGATGGACTCCTTTCACATTTGGGCCGAAGTCCAGAACCAGGCCTGCTCACTCATAATAATTTCAACCTATCCCTTCCCCCACTTTCCTCTCTCTCTCTCTCTCTCTCACACACTGCAACACATAGTTGAAGGTTAACTGGAGGAAGAAAACATGGCGAATCCTCCAGCTGCTAATTACTGACATTTCGAAACCCTAACTCTCATACATTTCTCCCCCTGTATTTCCCTTGCCTATCCGCATTGGCGTCTCAATTTCCTCGTCAAGGTCCATCTCTCTCTCTCTCTCTCTCTCTCTCTCTGTGTGTGTGTGTGTGTGTGTGTTGTGTGTGTGTGTCAAATAGAAGAAAGTATGCTATTCCTTTCTCAAATTGTTCTTGAAAGTTGAAATTGTTCAAATACATTGAAATTCAATGCAGCTGGTTAAAAACCACTTATTTTGAAAAGGAGGGTTTTTTAAATGCTACATATTGTTGATTTATTTTCAAAATGCCGTGTTTTTAGCTTAAACTTATCAAACGCCTAAAAAGAAAGAACTGCTTTTAACAAAAAGCTGCTTTTTGAACCTATGCACCAGACAAGCCCTGAAATAACAATTTTTTTTTTTTTATATTTATTGGATTGTTGCTACTTAAAATGTTGATTCCTTCATGAAAGTTGGAGTTGTCTTCAGTCATTAAACTAGTCTTCTTCCTGATATTAAGTCATGCTCACATTGACACAGAAACATATAACTGTGTAGAAATTGTACGTGTTTATCTATTGGGGTTGTACCAATTCTTGTGACGTACACTTTATGAATTGCTGCAATTGTGTTAGTGCTTGTTAGAATGGTTTAAAGCCCGACTTTTAGACAAGGGAACATACCTTAGCTCAACTGAAACTTGAGGTTCTTTTGGTGGGGTGAATCACTTTAGCTGGAATTTTGTAGGCAAGATCCTCAGTCATATATAGTACTCAGCAGTCTGAAGATGTGGGAATATTTTAGTTTGGGAACAGCAGCGGAGCCAGAAATTTTCGAAAGTGGTGCAAAATTATTTTCATCAAGTAAAAGGGGGCAAGACAAATTTTACTGTATTTTTTTCTTCACACAAACGGGGCAAGTTTCAATGAATTGTATTAAAATTCCTAAAATCTTAAATTATTTGCACTAGTAAAAAGTTTTTTTTTTTTTTTTTTTTTTTTTTTAATTAAATGGGGCCAATTGCCCCCATTAGGTCCTCTTTAGATCGCCAGTGTTTGGGAACACTGTCTTCTAAAACCACTTTCGCCATTTTCATTAACCAGCATTTGACTGATAAAAGGTTTGGTGCCTTGGCAAGCACTCTGGATGCTGTCTGTCCACTTATCGATATCCCTCATGGACCATAGGTTCATGTAGTATCACAAATATCATGAAAGGCATCCAACTCCTACGGTCCTACCTTATACTGTAACTTCTAAGATTGGTATTGAGATCTACCCTTATCTCACATAGTGACTTTTGGAACAAATATTCCCACCATTGTACATTGCTTCAGTAATAGAGCTAGCTGAAAAGACCTTTGTTATGTATCCAGAAAGTGGGGCTGGTCAGAATACCAGCCATCTCTTCAAAGTTCTGAATTTCTAAACAGTTGTTCAGTACTCAATATCAGCAAATCAATTATATTTCTCTTTGTTTTTAATTTTGGTCTTTCCCTGCCAGATTGCATAGATTGAAGATGGTGGTAGCTACTGTCTCTGCCCTGCAAATTGTTACAGCAAGGCCTTCCATTTTCCTTGCTCAAAGAAATTTCCGGTCCGTTGTGGCATGTGCCCTGGTTGATAGATCATCATGGGCTAAGCTTACCAGTTCTTCTCGTTTGCCGCCTGCACGACATCTAAAGAGGAGTTTCACCAAGGTTCCTTTAAGACATGAAAAGTTTGTGACCAAGTCAACATCTGAAGCTAGTGAAGACATGCCTGTGTCAGGAGGGTTGTCCATTAATTTGAAAGGTTAGATCCTTGTGGTTTCTAAATACACGTCTTTTCATTTCCATACTGATATTACGTGTTACTCATATGGTCATGTACCTCGTATTGGGATACGTGAATGGTTTTTTGGCATTAAAGCGACTACGAAGTTGCACATTTACTCTTATATGACGCAATTACTTGCTCAAATGTGTCGTTGAATCTGTTGAAGGTAAGAGGGCATTCATTGCTGGGGTAGCTGATGATAATGGATACGGTTGGGCTATTGCAAAATCTCTTGCTGCTGCTGGAGCTGAAATTCTTGTTGGCACATGGGTGCCTGTAAGTAAATTCACACTGCTTTTTTATGGCATCATTATTATTAATTCCACAAATTTCTATCCCATTTGATTCTTCTGACTATAATTTGGACTTCTGGTGTAGGCTTTAAATATATTTGAAACAAGTTTACGGCGTGGGAAGTTTGATCAATCACGCGTGTATGGTTTTAATTACAAGTTTCTTCTTTTAAGTTTATGACATTAGAGCAGTGGACTTTCTTACAAAGTAGATTAGTTTTCAGGTTGCCAGATGGTTCTTTGATGGAAATTACTAAAGTATATCCCTTGGATGCTGTTTTTGACAACATTGACGATGTACCTGAAGATGTAATGTAAACATTTAGATTTTATGATGGTATGATACCGATATTGTTACCAAACACTCCAATAAATTTGTATGGCATGGCTTCATTCTTGCAGATAAAAGCTAATAAGCGTTATGCGGGATCCAGTAACTGGACTGTTCAGGTGCATATTAGCATTTCTCGACTTTGCAGCATATTTAATACTCCCTCTGTCCCAAAATAATTGGCGCGTTTCTAAATTAGGAACGACTCTTAGAAACAACTCTTAGTGCAGTTTTACCATTGTACATGCAATGCTCAAATAAGTAAAGCACATCTCTTAAATACGTTGACCAGTCAACTGCAACATTTATTTTGGGACAGAAGGAGTATTTGATGGAGGTGTTGAAGGTCATATAGCAAGCTACTTGACACTTTACCTATATTATGCTACTTAATTTTGAACAATTTCAGGAAGTTGCTGAAGTAGTGAAGCAGGACTTTGGGAGCATCGACATTCTGGTGCACTCACTGGCCAATGGACCAGAGGTATCACTTCCCTAACTATAGCCAATTGATACCCACTATTTATATTGTTACTTAACTGTTGCACATGCAATAATCAGGTGACCAAACCTTTGTTAGAGACATCCAGGAAGGGATATCTAGCAGCAATATCTGCATCAAGCTATTCCTATGTTTCTTTATTAAAGCATTTTCTTCCAATCATGAACCCAGGCATGCAACTCAACATACCTAGTACTCCCTCCGTCCCAAAATGAATGTCTATTTTTTTGTCCAAGAGACATTTCAAGAAGGTTGACTTATTGTAAAAAAATGCATAAATATCATTGCATCCACTTTCAAACTTTTAGTTTCTCATGTATACTCCCCCGTCCCACCTCACTTGAGACTTATTTCCATTTTGGTCTGTCTCACTTCACTTTAGACTCCCCAAAATGGTAATCTTCTTATAATTTTATATTCAATCTACCCCACACACTCATTCTCTCTCTTCATTTTCCACCACACAATTCATTCAACCAACCCACTATTAACCCCACTCATTTTCTCTCTTCATATTCTACCACACATTCTTCTTATTTTATTCTTTTTCCTTAGTTATTGTGCCCACCTCTTAGGTCTCAAGTGAGGTGGGTCGGAGGGAGTATGATAAACTATGAAAAAGAATTGGTATAAAATCATTTAGGGACGTTTTTTTTAGGGAAAAAAAAAAATCACTCATTTTGGGACAAATTTTAGTGGGAAAAAAAAGTCATTTATTTTAGGACGGGAAGAGTAATACATATTGTCCTCCTCTGGTATTTTCGTGCTTAAGACCAGCTGTGGTTATTGCAGGTGGTTCATCAATTTCTCTTACATACATTGCTTCGGAGAGGATCATTCCTGGGTATGTGTCTTTTGCCATGTTTACCTATTCTTGTTTCAAGTTATTAACATCCATGAGCAAGATCTGAACTGCGGCAATGTCAAATAGATATGGTGGGGGGATGAGTTCTGCAAAAGCAGCGCTCGAGAGTGACACCAGAGTGAGTGATCCTTATTTCCGTCCAAGCTTGTTTAGTATCAATCTCTTACTTCCTCCGTCCCACAATGAATGTCCAAAAAAATTCAAATTTGCTCCTGATAAAGAGTAATTTTGAACATTTTTTCGACATTCAATTTTTGGACGGAGGAAGTATTAGCTTTCGAATCATGCTAAGACGGCTATCTACACTTTAATTCAGGTGCTTGCTTTTGAAGCTGGAAGAAAACATAAAGTTAGAGTCAACACTATTTCCGCTGGTAATGTTAGCTCTTCATGTTTCTTATTTTGCATTATACTCCCTCCGTCCCAAAATGATCTTCTCATTTGGCATTTTTCATTGTCCCAAAAAATTCTTCACATTTCTACAACCTAGGCTTAAAAGTGCCCAAACAAAACATGACTAGTGAATCAAGTGTTCATATCCTTAAAAAGTTTGAATAGTCAAATGTGAAGATCATTTTGGGACGGAGGGAGTAATTAGAATTTGAGAGCATACCTACCATGATTCGGCTGGGTTTTCACTTCCAACTTGTTTGACACGCTGTAATGTGTCATATCTTTTCCTCTTCCCATGAAAACCGGAAAAAGAATTCAGCATCCTTAGAGCTCATTACTATCTTTGTGAAGTAATTAAAAGATTATTCTAGTCTAACTCACCTTACTTATAAAATCGATCGAACCACTGTAACACACCCTTAGTCTAGAGAGGAACATTGGCTGCACGCCTGCACCCTATGACTCTATGAGAGGGCAACCCTTTCTCTCCCTCTATCTTGCACGTAAGAAATTAAGACCATACGAAGTGGCGTCAGAATTTACCGTGTAACGAGTCTAAAGTAGACTAAAATGAGTGCATATTTCTTAAGCTTGTCATACTATGAGTTCAGATCTCCTATACCACTTTTGTGTGCCACTCCATGTACCACTTGTAATCCAACCGTTCACATGTTTGCATAATATTACAATAAGACCAATCTCAATAACTGTGAGCCATTAGATCACTTGTGGCACATGAAGTGGTACACGCAGTGGCACAGAGGATTTGGACTCCTATAATACTGGGACCTCTCTCAAAAAGCGCTAGCCTTTAAGTGAGTTGGCTGCTTGCATTGGTCACAAGGTCGAGTTCAAGTCTTTCATCTGCATTCATTTCCCTTGGTGTTAAGACATCGATATTTCTCTCTGAACGGTCCCCACATGCAACCTTAACCATTTCAGGGCCATTGAGAAGCCGTGCTGCTAAAGCGATTGGGTTCATAGACATGATGATTGACTACTCTGAAGCTAATGCACCTCTACAGAAAGAACTGTCCGCAGGTAAAATATTTTTGCAGCGGAGATATTAATTCAAAGATCCCATTTACTTTTCTTTTTCAGTCTCCCCCCGTATTAATTTTTATTGTACTTAATTTGCAAACAAATGAAATAGAGGAAGTTGGGAACACGGCTGCCTTCCTGGCATCACCCTTAGCCTCTGCCATAACGGGCGCGCTCATATATGTAGACAATGGTTTGAATGCCATGGGAGTGGGAGTCGATAGCCCCTTGTTCAAAGACCTCGACATTCCTACCGACAAGCACTAGGGATAATAGTATGAGGGATGTTTGTAAAGAGTGGATCTTTTTGTAACTTTTTTTTGGCGGCCCAAATTTCCATGAATATTTATTTCTTTCTGTTGATGATTTACCAATTAGATAGCAAATGAAATGGGAAAGAAAGTATTCAGCAGCATCATCTTCGGTCACTTTTATGTTTATATCAAAGGAGATGACAATTTATGCTGGTGAAATCATGGATACTATCAAAGTGCATGGTCAGCTCATATTCTTGTTTTTTTTTTTTTTGAAAAAAAAAAAACGAGCAAAAAAAAAAGATAAAGTTTTTTGGCATTAAGATCCTAGTTGCTATGTAGAAGTTTCAAACCCCAAAAATGGTATATTTTTCATTTTTCATTTTTTTTTTTTTTTTTTTTTTTAATATTAGAATTCAGATTAAAGAAGATAATTCAAGAACACAAAACCACAAGTAGAAAACCCACCATTTTCAATAGATGCCTCCAGCGACATTTTATTACTCAAACAGCTTTATTCAAATTACCCGCCATTTCCAACAATACTAATAACCAACAAACACCAATTAACTAATAACTAATCACTATAATTAGGACCAGTAGAACCAGGCTCACAAGCCCTTGCCGCAGCAGATGGCTCAACCGCAGGCGACGGAGGAACAGGCTCACCAAGCAACTCTTTAGGCAAATACGGAATATCCTTCAAGTAGAAAGTATAGAACAACTTAACAGGAAAAATCAGCTGCTGCAGCTTAACCTGTCCCCGCGCACCCTCAAACACGCCCGTCCCACCTGTCACAGATAAGAAAGTATCCTCTGTTGTATTGTATGCTCCTTGTGCTGATATCTGGCCATAGTCACCCATGTGAAAGGTGTATATAGCTTCATATAGGTCGCCATTCTTCTCCGGCAAATGCTTGATCAGAAGGCATATTCCGGCAGTTATTCCCAATCGCTTCTGCAGATCGCCTGAGTAAATCTGCATACAATTTTAATAACATACGTAGTTTTAGAATTGGTTATTTATGTTAAGTTTCTTAACCCGCTATAATAATGCAGAAATTACCTTGTTGGTAAAGGGGACAATATCACCGAGAGAATTGACGCTCTTCTGACTCAAACGAAGATAAGCAGGGCTACTACGGTCACGCTCATTGATCTCATAAACATACAGTTCCTGAACCTTGGCTGAAACCAAGAACACAGAAGAGACAAAATGTTAAAATCATATGATTCAATCACAAACTGAAGAAAATAAAATATGGGTTTTACTAAAGATTGAATCTTGCTTACTGGGCGTGACAGAATCAGCAGATTCAGTGGCCTTGCAAGTGAAAGAGCTACTCATGGTGGTGGCAGGAGGGTTGGAGACTGCGAGGCTACGAGAAAGAAATCGGTTTGGGAGCGGGACGGAGAGGTTTTTGGGAGCGGAGGCAAGAGAAGGAAGTAGGGTTGGGGAAGTGAGTGATTTGAGAGAAATAGAGGTTGTGGACAAAGCAACCATTGTTTGTTGTTATAGTTTAAAGATTTGTTGGGTTGGTTTAGAATTTGAGAATTGGGGATGAATTTATAGTGGTAATGGAGATGAATGATTGTTGAATGGTGGTATGAATTGTCACGGGAAGATGGAGGGCTGGGGGAGAAATGGAGAGAGCCCAAAAATGAAGAGTTCATAGACTTTCCAAGTTCTAGTGGAGTAATTAATCAACCTGGTTTAATTTTTATGCTCTTTCCATTTTTTTTTATTTTTTTTTTATTTTTTTTTTTGTAAGAACTAAGGTATCAGAATTTGGTTTCAGGGTTGGAACGATGATTCAATTCGATTTGAAACCCGGATTTGTATTAGACTGCTTGTTTTGTAAAGTTCAATTGAATCGATCGTGAGAGTTAAAATGTGGGGAAATAATAAAGTTATAAAAAATGGCTACAAAATGAGTTGTCATAATTGTATTAATGCTTTTAATATGAGTGTGTCGGGTCCACTATTGATGTGACCGATAAAATATCACCACCACACATTGAATCATTCATTTTGTAAAGTTTTTTTATAAGCCTAGCATTGTGTATCTTTTTGAATGTGACCTATAGTTTTCACGACCACGTGTGGTGAAATTACAATTATGTCCAAATTTCTATTTATAGAAGCCAAGTTTGCGCAGGATGTGGCTGTTTCTATTTCTAGTATACTTTGTTGTTATTATATACATTTTGGCAGTTTGAAGCCATGATTCAAAGTTTGATTTGGATCGATTAATAAGTGTACAAACGTAAACCTAGATCGACCTAGATCGAACTGAACCTAGTGTATTGCCCAAAATATGAATTGCATTGAACTGTATAAACGTAAACCTAGATCGAACTGAACCAAGAATATTGCCCAACATATGAATTGCATTGAACTCTAGTCCCTCCGTCCCACTTTACGTTGCACTCTTTATCAAGGTTGTCTCGTTGAAAATTGCATATTTCAAAATTGAAAATTTTCAAATATTTTGTTATTAAATAAGACTCACGTATACACTCACAACAACACTACGTTACTTTCACATTTTGTTAATACAGGTGTCCAAAAAAGTGCATGGTCAGTTCATATTCTTGTTTTTTTTTTCGTTTTTGTGTGTAATATTGCATCCAATTCATATTTTCGTTAATGCTAGATAAAATTGGCAAAAGCATATCACGGAAGAAAAAAAAAAAAAAAAAAAAAGGAACCTGGTAAAGCACATGACGGAGTCGCAAACTTATTTTAAAATTCAAAATTTTACTGATTTTAAAGAAAACAAGTTGACTATTCTCTCTGACAGATTGACTTTGAGAATGTACTTCTTTCTCTAATTTAGTAATACTACGGCCAACAAGGCTTCATTTGAGTAGAATTACAGCCAAATCCAATAGAAATGTTATCTGTAAGACTCAGGTAAGCGAAAGCCAGTCATGACTAGTTTGTCTTGAAACATCTTCCCGGTTTTTGGCATCACGTGCCAGTGCAGTGTCAAATTGAAATCTCTCCCTCGGAGATTGCTTCCCTGTACAAGAAAACCCACCCAAGAGTAAAGATCAATGAAGAAAATAACAGCAAAACCAAGCGGAATCTGCTTTCTGGTAAAAGAATATCACCTGGTCAATGAAACGGTACTTGTTTGTGGTATGAATTGAGAATTTTGCATGCTCTTGTGACGGTATGATCCCATCCCACAGAGACACCTGACATAACATGCATCACATTCACCATATGAAACTCGTTAAGGATTACATACCCAAATCATGAATATTGATTAAGGAATTTACTGTTAATATTATTATTTATTTTCCCTTTTGGTTAAGAAATGTCTTTTAAATTTTATTTATTGGGTGAGATACAGTACAACGACAAAGTCTTCATCCCATTATAAGTTGAAATAACCTATAATATAATAGCCACCAATTTAGGGTTCATAAAAGACTAACTAGAACATAGTCCACAATTTAGGGCCTCATTAAACTAACCTAAACATCATCATCTGATCCCAAAAACCATCTGTATGTTGTCTTGTCCTTTTAAACCTTTGAGGCATGCGGCATTATGCAGAATTCATTAAGGGTCAGAGTGTTTTATTCCACCTTCACCTGCCTCAACCGCATTCGATTGTCTCAAAATGCTTGTCCACTTTCTAAAAGCGAAACAAATATTTAATGTAGTTTCTTATTATACCCCTCATTGAAAAAGATACTCCCTCCGTCCCGGAAAGTTAATCCCTCTTTTTTCGTTGTTACTACAAATGAACTTTGAGTAATAATTTAGGCTATTTATAATTATCTTAATGATAATCTAAAAAATGGTATTGATAGTATTTATAATGGTGTATTAATAACAAGTTTTAGATTTTCATTAGGATTTAGGATAATTAAAAATAGCCTAAATTATTGCTTAAAGTTCATTCATAATAACAATGAAAAAAGAGGGGCTAACTTTCCGTGCCAGAGGGAGTAGTTTTTATTGCTTTGTGACTCATTATTTAAGGATAAATCAAGAAAAATAACTCCGATTGATGATTTCGATAATCTATGTGGAAAGCCAAACAGGACCATCTTTTTATCACAGAGGGTATAGATACCATGTGTGCATGTATATACATAATATCTGTACGTACGAATATTCATACACCGCAACAAAAAAATTAAAAAATAAAAATAAAAAAAGTTCCAAGACCGACACAGGTTGGGACACGTTGCATATTTTTATCTTGTACTTTCTTTTATATATACACACACACACCCTCCATCCCATAATAAACTACATTTCTCAATAGAACAAGTTTATATACTTCTTTATTCAGTGGGGCTCACTTGTCATGCTCACAACAATTATCCCACTTCCAATTCCTACCCCACTTTTTCATAGTCACATCCTCTACTCCACTCCCAATAGTATACTATTAACTTTAATTCCTGTGTTTTCCAATTTGGTGTAGTTTATATGGGATGGATGGGGCATATATATATTTATATGTAAATATACTCCATTTTGCAAATAAATTACATCAAAATGATAAAATCAGACTTTACAAAAGGCCCGTTAAGTTTATTCATCAGTGATTCAGTGTCATCACCTTTTCAATCCTTTAATTCGGTTGCAGGTATGTAATGCGATCGGATCCGTTTATGGAAGACGTATGGGCAGGTAATACCTCACTAAAAGATCTTTTTCCTTGTTTGTATCATCTTTCTTTAGTTCAAGGGCAGCCTATTGTGGAGTTACGGGAGGTTGGGAGGGGGGGGGGGGCTTCTATCCTAGAATTTTATTTGTTTCGTAACCGAAAAAAATAAGTTTACATTGCAATCAATCCTAGTCTAACCTTCTAAGTAAAATAATTTACATTCTAATGAAAATAACCTAAATAAATGAAGGGTTAATGACAGATTAGGGCCTGAACTCCAGGGGGGTGCGTCTAAAATGGGCCTGGGTTTTTTTTTTTCGCTAGATCAGGGCTCAATATCATAATTTTTCGGCAGTTAAGGGCTTTTTGACGGAAATCGTTAGAAATCTTGTTAAACGACCATGTGCCGTGCACGTGATCAACGGATTAGTTAGTTTGAACTGATATTTTTGCTATCAAGGGGTTCAAAGGAATTCTTAAATTTTAAAGGGTTAAAAAATCAAATATCTTTTCAAGATTAAATAATTATTTTTGAAAAAAAGAATACTTAACATTTCTTTAATATACAATAATATTATTTAAAAATAAATAAAATTATACTTAATTATTTTTTTAAAATATATAATAAATACCTGTGTAATATTGTAATGCATAATTTAACACAGTATTTTAAGCAAAATTTAACATATGCTTCTCTAAAAAAAATAAAATTAAACTTTATGATCTTTTGACCTTTTATACACTCTATTATGTCCCGTTCGAATTAGAATTTTTGATCATATTATAAATTACTTGACCAAAAATTCTAATTCAAGCGGGACGGAGGGAGTATATTATAATATAAAACTTAATTTGTTAAGCTTTAAGTATTTTTTTGAAACATAAACAAAATTTATTGTACATTAATTTAATGTACAAGATAATGATGCACAAATCAAAACCACCACCACCTCCATCACCAACCGCCAATCTTCAACCTCAACCACAACCAACAACCACCACTTATCTCCACCACCTGAACAATTCAAAACCACCACCACCTCCATCACCAACTGCCAATCTACTCAAACACCTCTCCAGCTACAACTACCAAGATTTTAGAAGAAAAAAATGATAACCCAGATCTGAAAAAAAGAGAACACAGATCTAAAAAACAAAAAAAAATAACTCAAATCTACAGCAATCCAAATGAAGCTCACCGGCTCTGTTCACTCTCTTCCCTCAATCGACTGTAGGAATTGAGACGATGGATCTAGGAAGAGAGAGAGAGAGAGAGAGAGATTCCGATGAGATTTTAGGGAAATTCCGGCGAGTTCGAGGCACCACCAAAACAGAGGGAAAATGCCCAAATCCTTGAATCCGTATTCTTCTCTGGGTTTGTGTATGGTATTCATGGCCAAGCTTTGAACTTCATTTGAGTTTGTTGAATTTCTTGATTTGGAGATGATTTGTTTTGTTGTGATTTTGGATGCTTTTTTAGTTTTTATTTTGGATGATTTGCTTTGCTCTGATATTAAATGGAAGGTGACGAGTTTAGTGGAGTATATTGGTGATGGTGCCGGAGGATGGTGGTGGTCGGAGTAGGTGGTGTTGCCGGAGGAAAGGGGGTTGCACTCATCTGGGTTTCATCTGGAAATGGGGTTAGGGATGGGATTTTTAATTGAAAGAGGAGATTTATATTTACTTCTCCTCCCCTAATTTCTAAACTTGTACATTTGACCCCCTAAAACATGAAGTTAACTTCAAACTAACTAATCCGTTGATCACGTGCACGGCACATGGTCGTTTAACAAGATTTCTAACGATTTCCGTCAAAAAGCCCTTAACTGCCGAAAAATTATGATATTGAGCCCTGATCTAGCGAGAAAAAAAAAACTCAGGCCCCTTTTAGACGCACCCCCTGGAGTTCAGGCCCTAATCTGTCATTAACCCATAAATGAATTGCAATACATGAACATGCAAGTAAATAGACAATAAACAAAGAACATAATTTGCTTTGTTTGAAGAAAAAATGTTATTAAAATCCACTCCTAAAATTAATATCAAGTGTTATCAGACAAATATCAAGTAATACTCCCTCCGTCCCAAAATCTCGTTTGATTTAACATTTTAAGGTTACACTGTAAATTTGGGAAATTCAGTGATTTTGAAGCCTTAATTTTGGAAATGGGACCAACTTTCTGGGACAAACAAAAAGGGGAAATGGGACTATCATTTTAGGACGGAGGGTGTAAGTGTTATCTATTAACTACTAAATGCTAAGTATTTATTTACTCTTTTTACTTATAAAAAATTATTAACTCAGCAACAGAAGAGTCAAAATAGATTATGGTTGACTGATGTTGGCTTCTAAAGAGTCAAAGCCGAAGACCGAGAGAGAAAGAGAGAGTCGGGACCAAAAAGAGATCAAAGATTCTTATGATTCTACAATTCTTCAAACCCAATACGCAGCCTTGTTTCACAACTGTCGACTTCTCTCGTTCGAGAAAAAACAAAAAAAATGATGAGGGACTTTTGAATTCTGACTGGCTTACCTGGCCCGACCCAACAAAGAAGGGGATTTTACAGTACCGTTTTGGTATCACAATTCTTTTGATTCGCTATACGATTCTTGCGATTCGCGTTGCAATTTTTGTGATTTTTCCAATTCACATGTCATTTTCGTTTCATCTAGCTGATTCATATAGTATGTGCCTTGAACTGTACCATGGCGCACCATTTTGATAACTATGATTAAGAGTAGTCTATAAATATAAAAACGCAGTAGGGTGTTGACCAATAAAGGGGTTTTAAGCACTTGTACACTTTGTAAATTGAATGCGAGACGCGATCTTTCGAATGTGACGCTCGAGATCCTTGGGTGCACTCAAGAAAAACACAAGGTGTGATGCCTTGAGTTGCCTATGATTCCAGTGCTTCTTAGCTTTTATACATGCCTCCAACTTTGTAAACTAGATACTTAAGAAACCACATCTAATACTGCTCGATGATTTTCTAAGCAGCATAAAGTAGCCCATAACAAAGACAACAGTATGCACAAGTAAGAGTGTGCGAAAGGGAGACAATGGAGATTGGGAAGCCAATGCTATTTATAACATAAACAAAACCAGATTTTAGAATAGTGTAATAAGCATTTAAGAAATGCTTTCTCAATACAAAGTGAGGGATGAGGGGGGAGGAGGCTATATAATCTAATCCAATGAAGGGTGGGTTTACACGAATAAACTGACCTCACACTCTCGATACAATACACTGATTAGTGGGTAAATCCTAATTGGATTGAAGCTGCATCATTTTGCTGCCTACTACAAGTATCCATGATTAACAGATGATCACAAGTCAAAAGTGTGCATAATCAGTAAAAACACAGAGGACACATGCCAAATAAACAGACAAAACATGTCACTTTTCCGAATAAGCTTACAAAGAAAATCAAATATCGAACAGAACACAGCTATAAACAAGCTTGAGAGGGGGGGGGGGGGAGGGGTCACCTGGTTTAGAGCATTCTTTGGGGTTTCATACTCAGCTGCTAAAAATACAAAAACCTGCAATAAGTAAATGAGATGTAATCAATTATAAGAGACAAAGAAGGGACTTTCTGGTCCTTTCAAAATTTAAAGGTATGCTCACATACAAGAGCACAAAAGAACAATTGATCCCCTCACTGGAAAGAAACAACTAGCCACAACCAACTTGGCTTGAACAAACGATCCATCGAACTATGACAAATAGTGACACATAATCAAGACAAGTACATGAAAAGCATTATCATAATCTTCTCCACGATCCCTACCACATTATGCAACAAACGTTTTCATAGACATTTGATTTATAAAGGTCTGTGGCTCTAGGCCAACTGATACTACTGGATGAGACAGCGAACCCGAAACATTGTTTTGAAAAAGAATAAAATAAAAACATTTTTTTTTTAATTCAAAACAAAGTTAGAAGAAAAATATTGAAATTGTATGGAAGTAAAAGAAAATTCAAAGGCTAATTGCTAGCGGAAGAACTAAGAAATATTGGAAGAAGGAATAGCACGTGAATTGATGAATTGTCAAACCTGTTTGGTATTCCAGGTAAACAATGACTGCAAGTTCGCTGATATATCTAATGTCAGGCCAACCTGCGAATGAAATACATCCTTAATTAGATGAAATGTGTTGCTGAAATAAACGACTATTAAAATATACTCCCTCCGTCCCACTCAAAATAAGACGTTTTGCCATTTTGGATGTCCCACTCAAAATAGGACATCCCAAAATGGAAAGTTATTTAATACTTTTTTATTAATGAGGCCCATTTATCATGCTCACAACAACTTTTCATTTATTATTCCCTATCCATTTTATCTCTCACTCATGCTCACAACACCTACTTTTCAAACCACTTTTACGATAAAAGTTTATTATTCCTTAATCCCCATGTCGGACCAAGAATCCTATTTAGTGTGGGACGGACGGAGTAATCAACAAAATAGGAGGCTCATCCTGTGAAATAACAAACTCAAGTGTGCCCAGAAAGCCAATTCCACCGTGCTCAATTTCCATATTTCAATAAATTAAAAAAAAAATAAAAAAGCAAACATTTTAATTCCACAACAGTGGTGAGGCCACAACATGCCGTAGGGGGTGAGTTGACTCCCTTTTGCTATGAAAATGTACTATCTCAACCCCTTGATATGGACTTTTACAGTTTTGAGTAAAAGTTTTCTCAATTTTGACCCCATTTTTGTGGGAAATGTCCCACATGAAAATTTTAAACCCATTGAAGCAAATATCCGGCTTTTCACATAATTTTCTATCTCTGATGTAATCTCCACCCTTATGGATCAAAATTCTGGCCTCCCCACTGTTACACTAGGCAAACATCCAACCAACGTAACCCTAATAATGACAAATGATAAACCCTCGATCCATTACTTGATGATTATACAAAAAGGAGCTACCAAAACAAATAAACAATAAGAAATGAAATGAATTACCTCATCATCTCCACCAGCTTTCTTCTGGAAGCGATTGATATTCAAGACCTAAAACCAACAAAAGAGAGAAAAGTTTTAACACAGATCAAGACTGCAGATAGCTGATCAGAAAAAAGAAAAAAATAATCACAAAAATAAGTAGATCAATTGAAATTAGGGGTCGTGACCTGACCTGGATATTGGCAGTGGGGGAGGGAGAGTTGAAACTGTCGGAGACAGAAGCCATGGCGCACATTAGGGCGAGAACTGTGATGGAGAAGGTCAGTAACGCATTGGCTCTGTACCCGAATGAATGCATCTTTACTCTCTCTCTCTCTCTCTCTCTCTCGTACGCACACAATTGCAGTCTCTTTCGTCTCTCTTTGGACACAACTGGGAGAGATTTAAGGGGGAGGGGAGGATCCGAATGTGGATCCGGGGCGGATCTGTGGAAGGAAGCACACAAAAAAGGAGAAAGTGACAATTCCTCTAAGACCCTTTGGCGTAATATTAATGCTTGAACAATGTGAGTTATTTGTTGCAATTCCTCCAAGTCCCCTAATACAAAAATACCCTCACTTAATAATTCACCTTCTCCCAACCCAAATTTCAGCCCATCCGAAAGCCAACTATCTGAGCAAAATAACTTTCCTAGCTAACTATCAAAAATATGAATAACTTCTATTGCTATCTTGCAGAGCCAAATAACTTTGATTATAATATCAGATAAAAAAAATACACTGAGAACAAAACTTAAAAAGAAAAAAAAAAAAAAAAAAAAACTTGTTTGGATATCAAGTTTACTCGATACAGTACTCATGTGATATCTGATACAAGTTTCATATACAGTGTCATTTATAAAGAAACTCTTAAATCACACCAACTTGATGAATCACCCTCTTGTCACTGGTATTGGAGGATCAAATCCTTTTAGGAGGGGAGAGGTGAGGAAACAAATGTCTGCTAAACCTGCTAGAGGAAGGGCTAGAAGTCGATGTTTGGAATGTTGTGTGGCCGGAGTTAGCATGCCTGCTGTTGTGCAATGATAGTGGTGAGAAGAGTGGTAGGTGGAAGCATTACAAGTTGTGCATGCAGCAACTCACTGAATCTAAATCTAGGGTTAATAATCAAAGGGAGAGAGAGAGAGAGAAAGAGAGAGAAAGTGAGAGAAAGTGAGAAATGATACTGAGATATAGGGTTTGATGAAAAGAGCGGAGGCGAGAGGTAGGAAGCAAAGGGGAGGACGAAGTCAAGTGAGTATCGATGTTAGTACCCCATTTCCAATAATTCCCTTTTCCTCTTTTCAAAACCTAGAAGAGCCTTTTAGGCATTTTAGATATTCCAAGGATTGTTCAAGAATTTCCTATTTTGGGCCAACAAGGCTAAATTTTTGGAATGTTCTTTTGTTGGGCATGCCCTAATTCAACACGATGATGCACGGCTAACTTAAAATTAGTACGCTTACATGCGATTTAGTCTTCACCCGCACGGTTGAGTTTGCAATTTCCAAAAACCTTATATATAAAGGGGTCTCTTTATTCATTTCAACCCTAGTGATCAATGATCAAAACTTAATTCTTTATATTATTAATTTTTGAATTACTGTTTTAAAAATATATTTGTGAACAAAAATTCGTTCACCACTACAGAATGTAAGCTCCAGTTCCGTTCATGTGGTGATCAAATTTCACTATGCATGTTCTTAGTAGCAAGATGACATAGGGTAACTTATACACATCCGTTAAATTATTGAGTAAATATATAGTCCAACTTCTTTCGAAAAATCGATCTACATAAATGTCATGAAACCATAAACGGATAATGTCATGAAACCATAAACGGATAAGTGGTTTCGTGAGCATGTGCGTCACCTGAACGCTATCAAGATTAATAAGTCAAAGTAAGACGCGTTTGATGGTTCCATGTGATGACCGAAGGTTTGGGTTTCCTTTTCCATCGGTGGTGACGTGGCTGTGTGTGTGAGCTATTTGACAATTTTTTTTATTTTTTTTATTTTGAAAGTAAGGAGAAAAAACTAGTGAGCCAAATAGGATATGGTTTTTGCCGTTCTGTGTGTGAGCAGGATCAGTTTATTGGTTTTCTTATCCATCAGTGGTGACGATGGTGGTGGGAAATGGGTGCGAGTCATCGATAAATTTGAAAACAAAGAAAAAAAAAGACAAAAAGAGTGAGCCAAGTAAGAAACGATTTTGGCGGTTCCCTATGAGGAGGGTGGGGTTTTAGGTTGTCTTTTCCTGAAGTGTTGACGGTGGTGGTAGTGTTCATGGCCATAGGGGCAGGGGGAATTTGGGCGGTGTTGGATAATAGGTAGTGCCGGAACGAGGGGGAGTCAATGCCATAGGGGTGGGGTGAAATTTGGATGGTGTCGGAAAATCGATGGTGCCAGAAAGGGGGTTGTTCATCACCATAGGGTTGGGGCGAAATTTGGGTGGTGTCAGACAAGACAAAAGGTGGTTGTAGGTGCTGGGTGGTGGGTGTGGGTCATTGATAAATTTTAGGAGGGTGGAGTTTTGGGAGGGTTGAAGCGTGGCGCCATTGCGGCGAAGATGGCCGGAAAATAAAAATTGGTAGAGCCGAGTGGTGGGAAGGATTTGGATCATAAAGCTCTTAATACCATATTAAATTAAGATTAAAAATAGAGGAATACTTTCATGTATGTATACAAATTATAATTGTGGAAGTCTCAAGTTTTATCATTGGTATTGTATGAATATCTATCTATCTATCTATATAATATATAATAGCAGAGTCAAATGCTCATTCCTCATTCAGCCACGTGGAATTGTGACGTGGAAAGTCATGTGTCACCGTCCCATTGGCTTGAGTAAATAAGTCTCACTATTTAAAAAAAAGGATTTGAAGATTATTTGTTATCCAAATTTAAGGAAAATTTAAATTTATTTGAAATTTGAATTTAATCTCATTTAGAAATTAATTAATTATTTAATTAGGTTGTAGATATCTAATTTATAAGGGTAAATGATAAATAAGGGTCTGAAGTTTGGGGGTCATTCGTAGAAAGGGGTCCGATGTTCTAAAACTCGCAGATAAGGGTCTAAAGTTGATGAAAACTAGCAATTAAGGGCTTTTTGACGGAAAAGTTAGATTTTTCAGTTAAATCCACATGTGGACTAAACTGAAATTCGTTTTACAAGTAAGGAGTAAAACGAGTATTTTAAAGCTTAAGGGACTAAAACTAAAATTTTAACAAATATATGTATGATTCGCAAAATTTATATTTTTTAAATTCACTAAATTATTTTTTGTAAAAATTGTTTGACAAATTTTTATTTTTCTTTTGAAACAATATTTCAGAAAATTAATTTTTCCAAGAAAAAAAATCACTAAATTATATTTTCAAAAAACTAATTTCACTAATTTAATGTTATTTTTTTAATTTTTTTTCTTTAATTAGTATTTTTTTTTCTGTTTTGAAATTTATATCTCCCCTCTTTCTCTAAATTCACTAAATTATATTTTCAGAAAACTAATTGCACTAAATTAATCTATTCTAAAATCAAAATTTCAAACATATTGCATTAAATTAGTGAAATTAGAGAAAGAGGGGAGATATAAATTTCAAAACAAAAAAAAAAACTAATTTAAGAAAAAAATTAAAAATATTTTTTGCATTAAATTAGTGAAATTAGTTTTTTGAAATTATAACGTAGTGAATTTTTTTCTTGGAAAAACTAATTTTCTGAAATATTGTTTCAAAAGAAAAATAAAAAATTGTCAAATTAACAATTTTTACAAAAAAATAATTTAGTGAATTAAAAAACTATTGATTTTGCGAATCATACATATATTTGTTAAAATTTTAGTTTTAGTCCCCTAAACTTTAAAATACTCGTTTTACCCCTTACTTGTAAAACGAATTTCAGTTTAGTCCACATATGCCGTGCACATGTGGATTTAACTGAAAAATCTAACTTTTTCGTCAAAAAGCCCTTAATTGCTAGTTTTCATCAACTTTAGACCCTTATCTGCGAGTTTTAGAACATCGGACCCTTTCTATGAATGACCCCCAAACTTCAGACCCTTATTTGTCATTTACCCAATTTATAAGGTCATACTCCATCTATCATTCTATTGTGTGCCTTTTTATGATTTTCTCACAAGCGCCATGCCTCCGATTCCTTCTTCTTTTTCAGCGTAATGATCAATTCAAGCCATCTAAGTTTGTCTGTTTTTCCTCAATTAAGTTTTTAGTTTGAGTAAATTACCAAATTGACATGCGTACTATTCCAGATTTTCACTTTGACATGCGTACAATTGAAACAACAAATGTAACATGCGTATTATAGATAAATTGACAAAAATAACCAAAATCGTTATGAGTGTTAATAAATATTAACTGGCGTTAATAATTTAACAGATATTACTATCAAAATTTCCAAATTGGCCCCCCAACTTAACAAAATCGTAGCTCGCTTAATTAAGGGCTAAAATGACCTATTTACCCTTATTAATATTTTCATTAATCTTAACAGAATTATAATTAACTTAAAATGTCGTTTAATTAATTTTTAATCAAATAAAAAAACAGTATACCAAAATAAAAAAAATCAATAGAAGACAATTTTTTAATTAACTCATAAAGATGAATTCAAGCCACACCTACTCAACAAAGAAGAATAAGTGGCTTTGGAGGGATATTGGGTTAGTACATTTAAGTTTTCCTTGTAAATTCAAGTAACGAGTGCCCTTGAAATTAGTATTACTTGCTTAATGATTTTCTTGATATCCTCTTTGTATTGACACCAGAGGAGCTCACCATGTATTATCACAAACACCACAGTGGAAGTAGTTGTTCCTTGTTCTTGCAATTTATGGAGAGGACGGTGGATGTTTGAAACAAATCCGTGAGGTATGCACGTTAATCTGAAATTGTCTTCACCATTATCCCGCTGCTCACCACCACAGCCACCACCTCCACCGCCACTACATCACCATCATAGCCACCAATTTCAGTCTAGAAAATCAAACAAATCAAAACAACCACCATCGATTTTTTTAAAAAAAACGGGTTTGGGCAAAATTAGGGCCTCCTAAGTCAAAATCAAACTCCCTTAAACCAAAACATGAATTTTGAATCCAAAGAAAATGCTAAATTAGAATCAAAATTAAAATCAAGATTTAAATCTTTGTTTTCAAAGTGTAAACAAAATCAAACCAAATCTGGGTTTTATACATTTCCAACACAAATCTGAGTTTCAAAAGTTAGATATGATTTCAAAATCTCAGATCTATTTGGCAGGGAGACAAATAATATGAATGGGGAGAGGGACGGGGAGGGGCAACGACAAGATGAGGGAAATGTTGCTTTGCTCGTGCCGGTGGTGATGGAGAGATTGAAAGATGGTTGGAGTTTGAAGAACAAGATGAAGATGGTGTTGGGGCTACATTGAGGAAAGAGTTACGGGGCGGACGACGACACTGCAAGGGGAAGGAGATGTCGAATTTTGCTGGGGAAATCATCAAAATGGAGAAGAAAAATGAGAGAGACCGAGGGGTAGTTGCGGATGAAGGCGACGGCAGGTGAGGAAAAACGATGGCAAACGGTGGTGGTGGCTGTGTTATAGAAAAAGAAGGAGTGATTTGTCTCCATATTTATCTTTTGGTAGAAAGAGAAAAAAGCTTGGTCAAAATGATTTGGGGGAAGGGGGAAATTTGAGCAGGTTAGGAGTTTGTTTAGCTAAGGGGGGAATTTGAAAATTTTGGTTATAATATTTGTTAAGTTATTAACGTAAGTTAACATTTATTAACACTCATAACGATTTTGGTTATTTTTGTCAATTTATCTATAGTACGCATGTTACATTTGTTGTTTCAATTGTACGCAGGTCAAAGTGAAAATTTGGAATAGTACGCAAGTCAATTTGGTAGTTTACTCTTTTTAGTTTTGTGCAATACAGTTTCATTAGTGAATAATGATTATTTGCTACTTCAATTTGTAATGAGCAATATTTTTTTGATAAAAATATTGTGTTTTACACTTTGATGATCTATTTGTAGGGAATTATCTGTTGTTCATGCATGTTACACCAACCTCTTTGAAGTATGGTACTGGTAATGAAAAATCTGTGAGCAATTGTAAAATGGTCATATTCCCCCTACGTGTTCTCTTCTTGCTTAGGGATTTAAGTTGTTTTTATAAATTTATACTCGTGTCTGTCTCGAAAAGATAGTTTTGATTTGATTTTTATAGTCAACTCAATTGAACTTTGATCATAATTTAAAATCCAATTATTTCTACACTTTATAAAAAATTATTTTTGATAGAATTATTGATGGTGAAGCAATAACAACTTTTAAAATTATATAGAGATAATTGAATTTTCATTAAGGTATTGTCAAAGTTCAATAAGGTTGGTTATAAATTGAACTCTTTACTTTTTTCTCATACAAGTTGCACCATGTTTTAAATTATCGTCTATTTGATTAATTATATTACCTCTACCAAATAAAATATAATCCATATGTCTATATTAATTGTAGAGCAAGTTGTGTTGATTGACACATGTATAAATTATTTTTATGAATTTTTTATGATTTTATACATAGTGTATGTAGTCCTATTATTTCCATATTTATATGTTAGAAGTAAATTTTGTTAGAGATGTTGATTTTATATGATTTTTTTTTTATTGATGTATAGATGTAAGCTGGAAGTTTTGAGCATTACTTTGAGGGAAATGGTCACATATGGGCATAGAAGATATATGACACAAAATAGTAGTTTCTCTTGAGAAAAAGTAGAAAATTAGAGAATGTAAACATTTGTCTGCGACTGAGTATATCAAAACTTTGGAGAAGATACATTAGTACTCTGGAGGTCTTTTGAGGAATATTGTTAGAAATATTTATGTGAATGTAAGTAATGGAAACTGTAATTCAGTTTATGATTGATGACATATGAAAGAAGAGGTGAATGTGGTATGTTTGTTATGTTTTCTTCATTTTTCCGCTTTAAATAATGATACTCCCTCCGTCCAAAAATGATCTTCACATTTGACTATTCAAACTTTTTAAGGATATGAACACTTGATTCACTAGTCATGTTTTGTTTGGGCACTTCTAAGCCTAGGTTGTAGAAATGTGAAGAACTTTTTGGGACAATGAAAAATGCCAAATGGGAAGATCATTTTGAGACGGAGGGATTATATACAATGAGTAGTAACTTTTATTTATAACAATTTTAATAGTCTTAAACATGTTCATGTTGGCGATGCTTCAGATATTTCAATCTTCTTATATTTTTTTGGGTAAAAAAAGAGTAGTTGCTCAACTTTTGGTCATTTTCACATCGTACTCACTCAACTCTTTTTTTTCTATTATTTCGCACTTACTAAGCTTTAAGCATTATCAAAATCGTTTTAATGTGCTTGATTATATTGTGGCTTGGGTGAGATATGCATATGTGTGGTGGCTACATTTTTAAGATGACGACATCTTGACTACTGCCAGCACGTGGACGTCTTCGTGATCAGTAAGTTATGAATAATAAAGTTATTTTTCTAATAAATACTTTTTGCAGCTAAACCTTGGAAATCACGTGGTAAAAGACTTAGAGCCCGTCTCCCGTACACCCGTCGCACCGTGCGACAGGATTTTCCTTCTTTTTTTTTTTGTTGTTGCCATGTGCGACGTGCCTTTCCCCCTTCTTCTTTTTTGGGCCATGTGCGACGTGCTTTATCCTTTTTTTTTTTTTTTTTTTTTTTTACCCCTAACTTTTTTCCTCCCAACAAAAGTAACACTTATTATAACGAAATGTAACACTTTTTCCTTTTTCAAATGTTACATTTTTTTTTCAAAATGTACCACAATTTTGCTGCAATACATTAAAGATAACATAAAGATTGACAACTAAACTAATGTCACACTTTTTATAAATGAATGTAACACTCTTTTTTTCAAATGTAACATTTTTTTTTTCAAATGTAACATTTTTTTTTTCAAAATGTACCACAATTTTGCTGCAATAGATAAAAAGATAACATAAAGATTGACAACTAAAACTAATGTCACACTTTTTATAAAAGAATGTAACACTTATTTTTTCAAATGTAACACTTTTTTTCTCCGAAAATTAATATAGGATTGACAACTAAACTAATGTTACATTTTATAAAAAATGAATGTAACATTTTTTTTCTCAATTGTAACAGTTTATATTAATAAATGTAACATTATATATGAAATGTAATAATTTTTTATTGAGAAAGTAACAATTGAAATGCAAACCCATTTTTTTTTGTAAAATTGCTGTTACATTTGACTGTAAAGAGTGTTACTTTTTGAATACGAAACTGTTACTTTTATTAGAACAGAGTGTTACATTTCAGCTGACAAGCAACTCAAAACTTTTTGTGTGTAAAAAAATGTTTTTTTTTAAAAAAAAAAAACCATATCATGACCTATGTAGTTTTGTTCATCTCGTCGAGACGAACACAACGGTATTTTTTTAAAAAAATTCTGAATTATAAATCGAAAAAAAGTTGGGGTTGCAAAAAAAAAAAGAGGGCCGCCGCACCGCCGCACCAAAACAAAGGTGCCGCATATAAGAATTAGTCAAAGACTTATATCCACGAAGGGATAGACTTGGTCAAGAGTTGGTTAGATCCCACGATTTTAGGACAGTTGGTTATGGGTATATTTTCAAGATATTGACATCTTGATCAACATGCAGACATCTTCACCTCTGGAAGAATTATGAATAAATTAATTATAATTATCCTAACTAATTTTATTTATCTACAACTAAGTAAAAATGTGCTACAAGGCCTACTCTCAACAGAAAAGAAGACCAAGTCAAATTTCATCTTCGTTTACATTCAGGATTGTGACATCTTGAGTATCAGGTATATTTTGTATTATTGATAAAATCCTATTTTATTAGTAATATTTGTAGGTATTTAATAACAATCAGCACGTGTGGATAAGTTGGAGAATAAGCCTCAACGGCATGATCAACCACGTCTCCTATAACTTGAAGATAGAGTCCGAGATTCTTGGATAGTTTGTTATTCATTGTAACTAGGACTCTTATTTTTATTTCTTTTTAAACCGAGCTTGGAGGAACACAAACACACGTTCACACAACCTACTCTGTAATACTCCATAGTTCAACAACAAAAAGATCAATACTATTGTTTGGGAAGGACGGTGCTCTCAATCACCTCCCGAGGTTTTGTGCCGGCGAGATCATTGTCTCAAGGGCTTTCCTCGTTACATCTTTGTGCAATCTTGAATTCTGTAATTCTATAGTTTATATTCCATCTAACCCTCCTTAATTTCGATTATCAACCCAGTGTTTACATTATTGTTTTTTCTACCAAAACAATATGTTCATAAATACTATGGGAATTTTTCAAATATAGTGCAAGGGCATATGAAATTTAAAAGTTTAGAATGACGATCAATCCTGACAAGTATTTTCATGTGTAGGTTTAGGATTATGCAGTTTAAGTTTGTGGATGATTTTTTTTTTCTAGCCCTTTTTCCATTCTAGATAGAGTTTGTGAGACAACTAAAGGACTTGAACAATAGTTTAATAACAAGAAAAAATAATTTTAGAGGTGAAGAGCCATATGGATAGGCTTGGAGCACCTTATACGCGTCAAGGCTAGAAGAAAACTTAAAAGAAAAAAAAATACTCTTATATCCCGATTTAAGGTTCTTACTTTCCTTTTTAGTCTGTCTCAATTTAATGTTCTTACTTTATTTTATTATTTAAATGGAAAATGGGACTCACTTGTCATTCCCACAACAAAAACTCCATCCCTACCCACTTTCTCTCTCTTACTTTACTTTTCACTTTATAACATTTGTTTTTTCCTAATCCCCATGCAAATTCAAAGTAAGAATCTTATAGTGGGACGGAAGGAGTAATACATTTTCGGCCAAAATATATCCACTCATTCTCACTTTGCCACCCAAACTCAATTTTGTCCCAAAGTCACCCTCTAATTTGCCATTTGTCCCAGTTTGACCTATGACCCCCTATGACCCCTAACGGCGCTAGAAAATTAACGAGAAATTGTCATGTGCATGTCATGTGAGGGTTCTTTTTATCATTTTTCTTGAAAATGGAAGGGTATAAAGGTCCATTTATACCCTTTCTCCACCACCACCATCATCAACCTTCATTCACCGCCACCACCACAACCAATTTTCCAAAATCCGGTGACCACCGCCGCCATTTTTACAGAATCCGACCACCACCACTAACAATTCTCTCAAATTCACAATCAAAATTATTTCCCCCAAACCAAGATCAAGAGATGAAAAAAAAAACCAAAATCGAATCCAAACTCCAAACAAAACTGGTACAGATTAAGAATTCCAAGAGACCCATATGAGAAGAACAGATCTGAAAATCAAATAAAATTTTGTCCAGATTAATACACTAAAAAAAGGAATCTGGAAGGAGTACGAATTTCGAAAAAGTAGAAATTGGGGATTGGGGAGTTAGGGAAGATGAAGGGAAGGCGGAGGTGGAGGACGAGAGAGAGCAGAGGACGAGGAAGGCGCCATGGTCGTTGGCGTTTATGGGGCGCCATGGTCGTCGGAGTTTATGGGGGAAGGGACTCGTTGTCTTCGTCTTCTTCGTCGCCGGCTTTGCTCATCGTTCGGGCATTCCCATCGGTAAATGAAAATGCCCTCTCCGGCTCCGGCTCCGATGCAAATCCTCTCTCTCTCTCCTTCACTCTCTCTCTCTTCTTGTACTGGTGGGTTTTCTTTTTCCTTTTTTTATTTTCTTTTTGTTTTGCATTTGCTTTCTTTTTCTTTTTCCTTTTCTTTTTCTTTCTTTTAATTGAAAGTTAAAAAAGAAAATGGCCAAAATACCCCTCACATGACATGCACATGTCCATTTCTCGTTAACTTTCTAACGTCGTTAGGGGTCATAGGTCAAACTGGGACAAATGGCAAATTAGAGGGTCAATTTGTGACAAAATATGGTTTGGGTGGCAAAGTGGGAATGGGTGGATACTTTGGGGGGCTAAACATATTTTGGCCTACATTTTCAGACAATTTTTGTGATACCGTGAACAAGTTTTGTAGAATAAAATCTATATATATAAAAGTCGACGCGAAGTCCTATAGATGTGACACGTGGACAAGCTTTATCGAAATCTTTCATTTCGTGAAGCCATATAACCATGTACCCCACAATAATATGACTTTTCATTTTTTTTTTCTCTTTTAGCTAATAGTACGGTCGCATGGCATAAGGATTTCATATCTTTTGATTAAATCTGTCCTAACAATCTGATTTTGGACATCTATGTTTCTGTTTTAGTTTATTTTGGACATCTATGTTTCCTGTTTTGGTTTATTTTGGATGTACCCTTAGGGCATCTCCAATGGTAGGTACCAAAACCAAATTTTGGTACCTACCAAAGGAGTTAGCATCTCCAACAAGGAAACATAAGGGTATCATTTTTTGAGAAAGGGTTAAGGAAGGTACCAAATTTGATATTTTCCTTAACTCTTTCTCTCTTATTTTCAAATGGACATGAAGGAGGGAAATGGGAAAAACATACAAGGCTTTATCCCCCATGCTTGAAATGACTTTTTTTTTTTAGTTGTCATTGATAAAATGACTTCTTTTTATCTTCATCTTTTTCTGGCAATCCGTGATTCTTCTTTCTTTCTTTTTCTTTTTTTTTTTTTTTTTGCAATCTTTAACATTTTGCAACCCGTGATTTTATTTTTTTTTAAATAAAAAAATATTTAATCATTATCTAAAGTTATTCATATTTAATTATTAAATAAAAAATAAGAAAAATATTTAAATGTAAAAAAAGTAACAATATAAAAATCAAATTTGATTTTGATACCTACCATTGGAGATGAAAATTTGGTACCTAATGAATAGTGTTCCAAGGTACCAAAATTTGATTTTGGCACCTTTGCTTAACTCCTACCATTGGAGATGCCCTTAGATCCTACTGCTTTGGTTTAATTTGGATCTTTTATTTTGGATATGTATGTTTCCTGTTTTGATTTATTGCTACTGTTTTGGGTTATTGCTGCTATGATATGAGAACTTGATATTACTTGGTTATTATTATGTAATTGATTTTGGGAGATACAAACCCCTTTTTAACTCCGCCAATGCGATTGCTATATAGCATTGCATTGCCGGTCCCAAGCCCGGATAAAGGAGGAGGGGGAAGGGGAAAAATACCACTCATGTATTCCCGTTAAAGGTAATGATCCACTCATGCATTCCTACTTTCTGCAAAGTACTCCTTTAAATATATCCAGCTTATCAAAGTTCTATACAAGTTGATGATAGTCGATTATGCTCTGCTGGAGAGCATCTCAGCGAAGTACAAGAGAAGATTGGGCAGAATGGATGAGGCTTTTGCACAATTGCAGGTAAGGCTAACTTTATTTAATCTCACATGCTTCTGGAATCTAGAATGTAACTCATGTTTTTGCAGCCTTTTGTTGGGCGAGAGTTGTTTGCAGCTGGATTTGTTAGCTGTTGGGCAGAACTGAATGAGACAAGTCAAAAATCGCTTGTTCGCAGCTTAGAGATGGCATTTTCTTCTCCAAATATCCCTCCTGAAACTCTCGTGACACTCCTCAATTTGGTATGCCTCTGCTTCCTTTCAATATTAAGCTTGGAGGTTTGTGTACCTCGGTGGGCCATGAGCTTCAATTGTGCGGATCTGTGTGTTCTTTCAGGGAAAATTAATGATTACGGTTTTGTTGCTGATTTATTAAGTTAGGATTGGTAATTTTTAACTGTGGAAGGATAAAAAAAAGTATTTGTTCACCTTGTTGCTTAATTGGTCCGCCTCCGTAATTAGTAAAGTTGAGAAATCTGGACATTTCTTGGTGATTATAGCACTGGTGGAGAGTATATTACTAGCAAAATTCTAGTCATCTTTATACTGATTCTTTTGGTGTTATTTGCTTTGATCAACCTAACCTTTCTCACTATGTCAATCATGTTTTGCATTCCAGTCGAAGAGAATCAGTTGTGACCTGTTTTCCGTAAAGCTTTGTTGCAGATTCTAGTCATCTTTATACTGATTCTTTTGGTGTTGATTTTGTTTTTCTGGTGATAGTTATTGAATATTTGTTTTATACTAGTAAGGGCCTGAAATTTTGAGTCTTTTTAAGTTGTGATTCGCCGTTGCTGTTCAAAATTTCTGAATGAATCGTCGAGTTGTTGTTGGTTATCATTAGTATATAAATAGACTGCTCATGTTTTGGTCATCTAGATTGCTGTTCTAAATTTTGTACTCTTAGTCACCACTTCTGAGTGTGCTAGAAAGATTCAGCTTGTGTAAATGAAGTTTTTTTTTTTTTTTTTTGAAAATGTACACAATGTGCTGTCTGACTCGTTGCTTCAAATATCATGACATGGCCATATATGTAACATATACACAATATCTTTTTTTGTAATCAATAACTTTTTTGGATAACTTTATGAATTACTCCCTCAGTCTTATAACAACTTGCACCAATATCTTTTTTGGTTATCCTGTTGCTAAGTCCCACTTTCCTAAAATGTTAAAATATTTCTCCCTCCCACTCAAACTAATGGCTACTTATTTCCATTTTTAGCGTCCCATATTAATGGCTACTTACTCGAGATGTTTTATTTTCTCTTCCAAACTAATGGCTACTTATTTTCCGTTTTGCAGTTAAATAACCTGGAATGGAACAAAACATAAGTGTAATTATAAGCAACAAATATATTTATTGCCTTTATAATTGCAACCTAGAATTACTGAAGTGCCCGTTAGGATTGATTTTGGCGATTTTTCTTCTTCCTTATCATCTTCAGCAACCTCACAAACGGGACCAAGTTCTTCCAAATCTGGAATCACCTTTGCAACGTACTATAATAACCAGGTTATTACAGTACGTTACAAGGGTGATTGCAGATTTGGAAGAACTTGGTCCCGTTTTGTGAGGTTGCTGACGATGATAAGCAAGAAGACAAAGAATCGCCAAAATCAATCCTAATGGGCACTTCAGTAATTATACGTTGCAATTCTAAAGGCAATAAATATGCTTGAAAAATACGTTTCTTATAATTATGCTACCAGCAGATGGAGTGTTATATGCAAAGGCATCAATTCTTCTACAGGTATTCTTTGACAATTTTGACTTTTTTTAATAGCTACCATATTGATTTTGGGGTGGAGAAGCATAGGAAAATTAATGGGATTATCAGTTGTGTTTTCTTGAGAGAAAGAGAGGGAGAGGCTGTTTGTTTGTTGTTTTGGTTTGAACGAAGTGGCGACAGTAGTGTGTTATGGTGATGGTGGCATCCAGTGTTTGTTTGCTGTTTTGGTACTTGCAAGTTGGTTGCAGTCAAGTATTTTGTATTACTATACTGAACATCTATGTATTTTGTTGCACTATTTAACTGTCTTGGTGGCATGTTTTGGTAACACTGGTGATTGTCAAGTTGGTTGCAATTTGTAATGAACGTTGTTTAGAAAAATGTGTTGGCACGCACAATCTTGCCTATGCATATCACAGGCGGAGTATATGGTAGCTATTAACTTGGTCATTCTTGTATTTGCAGGAGTCTGTTAAGACCAAGCACCCACAACTTCACTATGAGTCAAAATTATACATGATTCTTCAGGGAGGCAGTGAGTTTATCTACTCTGTTCATCATTCTCCCCTCCCCTTTAGTTCTTGATTGGATTTAAGGTCCATGGTGAAACTAAATGGAGCTCCTTTGCATTTTTATATTGGACCAAGTTTAGAAGACTTGTTCAACTATTGTAATAGAAAGTTCACACTCAAAACTGTTTTGATGCTTGCAGATCAGTTAGTACGTATTATCACAGTATCAGTTCTTGGTTCTTACATTTGGCTTGTTGTATAACTACTATTTTTAATTTATGTTATTTATGAAATTTCTCTATCTCCAAAAGTCGTCTTTCGGTATTTGTCAATTTGTTTTATGGTTTCAACTTAAATTAGTGGTGGTGGTGGGTGGGGGCAGGGGCGCGGGGGCGGGAGAGGTGGTGGGGAGGAAAATAAAATATATATATTTTTTATTTTCTTGACTATCACAATGATTTTAAAACGTTGTCCTATTTAAATTTACCACGTTTGAGTAAAGATTGTAGAAAGATATCTACAACCTTAAATATAAATGTTGTAGAAATAGATCTACAACATTTAATATAAACGTTGTAGAAAGATATCTACAACGTTAAATATAAACGTTGTAGAAATAGATCTACAACGTTTAATATAAATGTTGTTGAAAAATATTACAACGTTTAGAACAACGTTGTTGTCAGTTTATCACAACGTTTAGCTTAAGCTTGTAAAAAGTGATTTTACAACGTTCAAACGTTGTAGAAAAACGTGTATTACAACGTTTACTGAAACGCTGTAAAGTGATGTTACAACGTTTCAAACGTTGTAGAAAACTCGTAGTACAACGTTTACCAAACGTTGTAGTAGAATGGGACCTATTACAACGTCGGATGTAACAACGTTTAGCCAAACGTTGTAAAATATCTATTACAACGTTTTTCGAACGTTGTTAATGAGTGTTTTTGTTGTAGTGAGTATTAGCATACTATAATAGTTACTACATTAGAAGAATACAACTATTAGGCATTACCATTCTACTATTGCTATAGATAATCATATTCTACTATTGGATATTAATAGAATAGTATGCTAATATATATACTAATAGAGAAAAGATGAGGTAGATGAAGAGTTTAGCTATTAAATTTTGAAATTACTACATTCATCATTATGTGTGTGTTAATATTACAAATCTAATGACAAGTGTTATGAAATTTGAAAAGCCTATACACATTAAATTAAATTAAGACACTCTCATACACAAATAAATTTTTTCTTGAATAAAATATAAATGCATATGTTGGTCCCAAAGGGCAACAAGGGTATAGAACCGCTAGAGGGGGGGGGGGTGAATAGCGGTTTTAAAATATTTTTCGAAATACCCTTGAAAATCAACCAAGTACTTATCAGTTTGGTCTATTGCGGTTTAAAGCACTAGAACCGCTCAGATAAAATGCACAGCGGAGTTTTGCGGTTTTGTCCAAACTGAATTATAAAGAATATGGGCGGTTTAAGTGGTTGAAAAGGAATGATGCAACTGACAGGGCACAACTGAAGTATCACAAAAGTATGCAAATCATTTATCAAGTCATTTCACATGAAAGTAAATAAAGCTCATAAACATAAATGTAAATGACAAGAAAGAAAATAAAGATCAAGGACACACAATTTGAAGAGGTTCGTTCTTGAAAGAACTACGTCCTCTACCTAGGTGGTTAGCCTAGGATTTTCTAATAGCTACTAGACTTGTATTGATTTAGAGGAGTTTTTACAAGATTACAAAAGAATCCAAACTCTAAATAAACAATCTAACATAACAATGCTATTATAACAACCTGTGTTTTCGAGGTATATAATCTATAAGAAAATATACTCCGGGTGTGTAGTGTGGAAAGAAATCAAGAGCTCAAAATATCTAAGTGATGGTGAGCAAATGATTACTTTCTATGCAAGGCTGAGTTGTGATGATTTGAAGGCTTGAAGCTTTGATGAAGAACTCTGGGTTTGCTAAGGAGATGATGAAGATATGAGTATCTGGGTTTTCAATCTTCAAAGCAAACTTGAATACTTGGGATATTATCTTTGAAGCTCAGCAACCTTCAATGTTGAACAATGAAGGCTATTTATAGTGAAGGCATTAGTGACCGTTAGACAATGAGGTGAGTCATTGTATGGCGGTTTAATGCGCTGTCACAATCCCATTGGTTGACCTGTCACTGTCGTCCTTTGCTTTTGCTTTGTGGCAGGAAGTTGTTGGACCACTACCTGACATTGTCATTTTAGTTGTTGAAAAGTACAACGGTAACTTTTCAAAAAGCTAGACAAACCGACATTCCCAGAATAACTGAACCATGACTTGAAGTTTAAGGACAAGTCACCAGCCATTCATTTTTATGATTGAAAAGCGAATGTTTGTCTTTAAGGAGTAAATGACAGCAATAACTTCTTCAATATCTTGGTTGGCGGTTCCACCAGATGCATGTGCGGTTTCATGAATGAACTTGAAATACGGTTTCATCAAAGACACAAACTGCGGTTTGACGAAGGACTTAAGGCACCACGCTGGCGGTTTGAAGACGGCGGCTTGAGGGACACTAAACCGCTAAGAGTAAACCGATCACAACTCAGCCTAACTACTAAAAATCTAGAAATGGACTTGTCTAAAAATTGAAGTAAAACTTCATTACAAGTAAACCTAAATTCCATAAAAAGGCACGTGGAATGGATCAATCAAATCAGGTGGGTGTACTAATAATGAATCCTAACAATCTCCCCATATTTGATTGATGCCATTACCACACTATGATAGAGCAAACACTGTACTTGGTAAGAACATGCTCAAAATGAGTATGTATTGAAACTGCATGTCCCAAGTCAAATGCACACACAATGCTATACCATAGATTTCTAATCTATCAAAGACAAAGGAAATGAAAAACAGATAGATAAGAAATTCATTCAGATGCATATAAAAAGATATGTTTATGTGAATCAGATATGCATGTTTAAACTGAATGTTTAAAACACATGCACTTAGAAAATTTTTCATGATGAATAATGCATGAGTTTTTAGAAATGCATTGTTCCACAAACAAGTAGTTTGAATAAACAAAGTTTTGGAATATTGGATGCAATGCATTCATTTTCATTATAATCCTTTAAAAGGTTTTAGAAGTTACAAATTACAAGGAAAATAATAAAAGTCAAAAACTGATTACAAAAGATAGAAAGAATTCTAATCAGTTCTATCAGGAACCCTGGCGGCGGCTTGGACAACGGTTTGAGCATCAGAAGGCTCAACTATGCTGGCGGTTTCAAACACATATTCAGCTGACTTAAGACGAAGATGGGTCGGTTCATTTACCTTCTCTAAGATTTTCTCAGAAAGCTTTTTCAGGTCATTGGCATACTGAACTAAGTAGTCAGTTGATGAAACCGTTAGATCAGCAAGTTGGTCTAACTTCTTCTCCAGAGCCTCATTCATTTCTTGGGCCGCTTCAAGTCTGAGAGAAGTCAGCTCATTCAAAGTTTCAACCTTCTGTTCTAACTTGAGCTTATTCTCCAGAAGGGTTTCAATCTTAAATTCCATTCTCCCAATCCTAGGGTCAACAGCATTCTCCCTCTTAATGGCATCAATAAGGAAGGGCAGAGAGGAAAGAAATGCAGATTGGTTAAGGAAAGAATCCAGCATAAACTGAATCTTCACAAGATCAGTTTCAAAAGGGGAGGAAGGGAAAGGAATGATAGACAATGAATTGTAGGGAAGAGAAGGGGAAATGGAAAGAATTTGGGTATTAAAAAGAGGAATAGAAGTGAAGGGAGAGAACTGCCATCTATAAAGAAAAGGAAAGACAATGCAGTTTATTCTAAAGAAAAATTGAGAACAAGAGAGAAGATGAACTCAACTGCCAGATCTTCAATAATTTGATCAAGAGTTGAGGCAATCAGTTGATCTGAAGCAGATTGAGACTCATCGGCTGGAAAGATGGCAAAAGGGTTTGGACGGCCAGACTTGAGCCGTTGCTCTTCATGCTTGTTGGCGGCTCTAATGACGGCTCCATGGCGGTTGGCTTTGGAAGTAGTGCCTCTAAACTTCTTCAGGTAGCCCGCTATGTCCTGTGCACACTTCCTTTTCAAACCACGCGGTTTGGGAGACCTAACTGCAACTGCGAATTCAGGCAGAACCGAAGGGGCAGAGATGTTGATCATTTGCGGTTGAGCCAATGGTTGAACTGCTGAAGCAAAAGGCAGTGAAGGGGATTCATAAGGTGAAGGAGTGTGTTCAGGTGAGTCAAACTCTAGCGTTCGTTTCAACGAAGGAGTAGCGGTTTCATCCATCATGGGGTCTATCCCAGCCTTTCTCATTTCAGCCCTTTGTCTCAACTCCTTTTCAAATGGGCCTTCAGTGGGTGAATGATCTTTCTTGTCTGAAGCTTCAGTGAAGTCCATTGCACCAGGTGGCCTTGATTGCCAGTGCTCCACAAAATCATATTTCTTCACTAACCTTCTCTTCTTCTTCAGCGGTTGAACCTCAAGATTTTCCTCATCTTGCTCAGGTTCATCTGGAACTGCCTCAGACGCATCAGTCTGCTCAGGAAATACTGCAGCCTCAAACTCATCAGTTTGCTCAGGCTGAACCGCACTTGTAGATACCTCGGCTTGATCAACTGGAACCGCAGCCTCAGATACTTTGGTCTGCTCAGGCTCGGTTTGAGTGGAGGGTTTAAGGTTGGGAAGGGCAGAAAAGATTAGCTGCAACTGTTCTTCAGTGAACTGAACAGTTGGCAGTTTGAGAGGGGATTTGGAGGAGAGATAGGTTTGGGTTCTGAGGTGGAGGCTTTCAGTTTCCTCAACAGATTTACATCTTGTGCAAAGTTCAGGGATTTTTCAACATTTGGCTTGATTGGAGAAAGGGGATTTATCTGAGGTTTAGAAGGGATAGGAGGAGTTGGTTTTGTGAAAGGAATTGGTTTAGAGTACGGTGGAAGCGGTTCAGAAGAGGGATTGGATAGAATGAGGAAGGATTTTGGTAAGGTCGGTTTTGGAGGAAGAATAGATGAGGGTTTGGAAGATTCAGTTACTTTAGCTTTCTTCTTTCTTGGAGCCGCGGTTTCCCTGGGTTGAGCCGCAGGGATTGCAGGCTCCCCCTCAACCGCAGACTCCCTCTCAACCGGAGCCTCAGTTCCATCCAGGCTAACTCCTAGCCTATTCAAAGTGGCAGTTTGATCAGCTTCTCTAGCTCTAGTAGCTGCGGCTTGATCTGCTATGGCACCGGCATAAGGTTTGCCTGACTTATTGAGCCGAGCCTCAGGAAAGGGACCTCTCTGTTCTTCAAGCAGAGGATCAGCAGACCATACTGCTTGTGCAAACCGCCATCCAAACGCGGTTCTGAAGGCATCAAGTTTAGAAGCACCAAACAAGGTCTTCTCATTAGGTTGCACCCACTCAACTTCATTGGCCACAGAAGCCTTAAAGATAACAGAATCCTGATGAAGGAACTTGGTTACAAGTCTGCAGTGAGTTCTGATCTTTGTTTTACCAACGGCTTTGGCAGAAGTGTGGCGGCTGAGGGCATTGATCATTTCTTGCATGATGATCCTTGGCCAGTGCAGCTTCTTCCCTTTGTAGATAGCCACGCAGTAGTTGTACTGCTCAGAAGTGAAATTGTTGTGATTGCCATTCTTGCACATCACTCCAGTATCCACTAAAATCACATAACATCACCATAACTTCTCCAAACTCCTTCTTAGGGGTGGACTTAGTGTTGAAGCCAGAGACCCCCAAGAGTTCCTCAGTAGTTCTGTTGATTAATTCTGGTTTGATAGAAAGAATTCCAGAATTCTCCAATCCAGCCAAAATGGCAACCTTTGAAGCAGATAACACCACATCCTTTGTCCTTACAGTGGACTTGATGGCATTTTCAGTCTTAACCTCCCCAGACTCCAAGTCTCTGATCTCTTCACCTTTACCATTCAGCAGAGGCACCTCACAGACAATCCCATTGTCAAAGAATTCTGCACAGAGCCTCTTGTCAACTTCGGTTCATCTAACTGGAATAAGGGCAGCAGCTTTGATGATTCCAGTAGTGTGAGCAGTTTTCTTCCAACTGCATCAGCTTCAAATTCGGCTTTGATGATCTGAGACCCAGGTACAAAGTTGGTGTCATCCTAAAAATAGTTAAAGTTAGTAAGAGTTTGGTGCAAGCAGTTTGAATAAACCAAGCATTCAAACTGCTCAAAGGAATCCTAACAATGAAGTAAGCGGTTGAAGTAAAACAGGGGTAAAATAGTAAACACCCAAAACTAGACATGAAAGAATTTGAAAAAGCATTTGAATGCATGAAGAACATGAAGAACAGGGGATAAACATGCAAAACAAAAACTTAACCAAATTAAGAAAGAAGAATACCAAAAGACTCGAAAAATGCAGTTACTAACAAAGTTCTAAAATAATAAATTCAAATAATAAACCCAGAACATAGTATCAAAATAAATACGAATGAACACCCGAAAAACCAAAAATCAAAATTGTTCAAAAATTGAACAAAAGACATGAAATAAACAACAAACCCAGCATATATGAGCATACGTAAATTTTAATCAACCAAAAATTGAAAGAAAAAGCAAGTAAAAATGTGAGAATACGAACAAGCTTTTTAGAACAACAATGGCGGAAAAAATGAAATGCTAGAGTGAAGGGTTCAAGAAATCATACCATATCGCCTTTTGATGTTTTAGATGTAGATGGAGCAGATGGGTCTGAAGATTTCTTAGGTGCCATTTGAAATTTCAAAGAAGTATGAAAAAATTTGAGATTGAGAATAGAGTGCAGATGAGAGAGAGATAGAGAGAATACGCAAATGAGGAAGAAGGTAAAAAGGTAAAAAGAATGAACTTTGTCTTTTATACTCAATTAACTGTTCCTCGGGTAATGGAACGACGAGAACGCGCGCACGATTATCTCCAGATGGCGTCCCACGTCACATAGAATTTAATGCGGCAGAGAAAATTGCAAAAGTGTCCTTATATTGATATGACATAAAGTAGGGACTAAAATGCAAATTTCATACCTGAGCAGTTTGATTGAGCAAACCGACTTACCTTACGTCTTCAGCGGTTTTTCGTGAAACTGATGTCTCTCTAATCTGATGGCGGTTTATATGTTTAAACCGAATGAACTTGCTTTCTTGTCGGTTTTGAAAGAACCGATTACATTCATTTGACTCGTCAGTTTGATGGAGAATCTTGTACCGAACCATTTATTGATGCGGTTTCAATGATGATAGAACCGCATACTAGATGACTTTTCTAAGCATAGCCAAAACACTTAAACAAAAGATATTAAAAATAATATATAGATATGATATCTTAAGTTAGTTCTAACATACCCATTTCTCCTCGTAAATGATAGAACCTGGAATTTTCAAGCGGTTTGGTGAGGATGTCAGCAATTTGATCATATGTTCCCACTTTTGCTAGAAAAATGTTTTTCTTTTCAACATGGTCTTTGAGGAAATGATATCTTATGTCGATGTGCTTGGTTTTTGAGTGCTGAACTGGATTGTTGGAGATGATATTGCAGCAGTGCTATCACAGTAGATAGGGCAGTTTTGTTCAAATATCCCGTAGTCCTCCAACTGTTGTTTCACCAGAGAATTGAGAGCAACAGCTTCCAGCGCTATATATTCAGCTTCAGCGGTTGAGACTGAAACCGACGCTTGTTTCTTGCTGGACCATGATACAAGCCGCGTTCCAAGGAACTGACAAGTACCACTTGTGCTCTTTCTGCTTATCTTACATGCTGCAAAGTCAGCATCTGAATAACCTAATAGATCAAATGAAGATTCTTTGGAGTACCAAAGTCCAAGGTTAACAGATCCACATAAATATCTAATAATACGTTTAACAGCAATAAGATGAGATCTTCTCTAGGGTCAGTTGAATCTAGCACACACACACACACTAAACATGATATCTGCCTACTAGCAGTTAAGTAAGTAGAGAGACAATCATACCTCGGTAGAGAGTTTGATCAACTTTCTTACCATGTTCATCTCGATCCAAAACTGCAGGCCTTAGGCATTGGGGTATCAACTGGTTTAGCAGTTTCAAGCCCGAACTTCTTTATGTCAAATCTTTAGTGTATTTGGCTTGGTTGATAAAGATCCATCATGGCATTGCTTGACTTGGAGTCCCAAGAAAGAATGTCAATTCTCCCATCATACTCATTTCAAATTTGCTCTTCATTAGCTTCTCAAACTTAACACACATAGTTTCATTAGTAGAGAACCGAAAATAATATCATCAACATATATTTGAACTAATAATGAATAACTTTTGTGTTTGGAAAATAAATAGAGTTGTATCAATTTTACTTCGAGAGAAGCCTTGTTCAATAAGAAATTTAGATAGAGTGTCATACCATGCTCTTGGAGCTTGTTGAGTCCATACAATGCTTTTTGAGTTTGAAGACATGATTTGGAAGTTTGTTGTTTCAAATCCTGGCGGTTGAGCTACATAAACTTCTTCTTGTAGTTCACCATTTAGAAATGCACTCTTCACATCCATTTGATATAACTTGAATTTCTTGAAGGATGCATAGGTCAGGAACAATCTTATGGCTTCAAGTCTGGCAACAGGGGCAAAAGTTCATCATAGTCTATGCCTTCTTCTTGCCTATAGCCTTGAGCAACCAACCTAGCTTTGTTTCTTGTTATTGTACCATTCTCATCCATCTTGTTTCTGTACACCCATTTTGTTCCAATTACTGTATGATCACTGGGCCTTGGAACTAGAGTCCAAACTTTGCATCTTTCAAACTGATTGAGCTCTTCTTGCATTGCAATTACCCAACTTGGATCACTTAGAGCTTCATCTACCTTCTTCGGTTCCATTTGAGATAACAGAGCAGTTGAGAACAAACTGTGATTATCTCTGTGAGTCAAACTCCCTCTGGTTTGGACACAGTACTGATAGGACCAATAACGTTGGCAGTTGGATGGTCTCTATGCTCATTAATTTCAGGAGGAAGGTTCTCTTGAACCACTATTTCTTGAAGATTTTCCAGAGGAGGATCATCCTGATAATCATTGAAATCTTCATTGAAGGTTAGATTTGGAACTGGTTCAACAGTTTGAATGGGGGTCAGAAGACAGCGGTTCAACAGTTACACCATCAGCGGTTTGAGTAGGTGCGGCTGAAGAACTGGATGAAGCGGTTTGAGTAGGATGTTTGTCAGTTGCTCTATGTCTAGTGCCTGTCTCAAAATCACTAAAATCATTAGCAACATTTGGAGCCATATGTGGCTCAAGGAGAGCATGTTCATCAAATGTAACATGGACTGACTCTACAATTTTAAAGATTCTTATTGAAAAAACAAAAAGCTTTGGAGTGTTTAGAATAACCAACAAAAATACCTTCATCAGCCTTAGCATCAAATTTACCTCGATGCTCTTTGCCATTGTACAAGATGTAAGCACTTGCATCCAAAATTTGAAGAAGGCAATGTTGGGTGATCTGCCTCTCCACAATTCATAAGGAGTTTTGTTGTGAACTTTGATGATGAGGGAGCGGTTTTGGGTGAAGCATGTGGTATTGACGGCTTCGGCCCAGAAGTATTTGGGAAGCTTGGCTTCGGCAATCATAGTCTTCCCGGCTTCAATCAAAGTCCTGTTCTTTCTTTCCACTACTCCATTCTGTTGTGGAACTCCAGCGGCAGAGAAATTATGATCAATTCCATGATCATCACAATATTGGGCAACACCATTGTTTGTAAATTCGGTTCTATTATCTGAACGCACGGCAACAATGTCATCCAATTTCTGAGTTTGGAGCTGTCTAAAGAGAGCGGTTACGATGCCATAAGTATCATCTTTAGAGGCCATCATTTCCACCCATGTGTATCTTGAATAATCATCAACCACCATAAGTGTATAGCGGTTTCCTCCAATACTGGCGGGTTGGACAGGTCCAATAAGTCCATGTGGCAGCAGTTGCAAACAGCGTTCGTTGAAGGAGCGGTTTTACTAGGAAATGACTGTTTGGGCTGCTTTCCAAGCTGGCATGCTTTACACTTTTCATCATGATGGTCAGCCACTTTGGGTAGTCCTTTTACTAGACCATCCCTATGCAGTTTTGCTAGATACTTGAAGTTCAAGTGGCTGAGCCGCTTATGCCATAACCAGCTGCTTTCACTTATATTTTTGGCTACAAAACAGAGGTCAGCAATAGAAACAATATTGCTTAAACAATTATATAAACATCACCTGTTCTGTTGCCAGTCAGTAGAATGACTCCAGAGGAAGCATCTTTGATATAACAGCTAGTTGATGTGAAGATGCAGTCATTCTTTGTCACAAAACTGAGATATGGAGAGAAGGTTGTGCTTGAGTCCTTCTACTAGTGACACATTTTCAATAGTCACATTTCCTCGTTTGATTGCTCCATATCCTATTGTTTCTCCTTTCTTTTTGTTACCAAACACTACTGGGGGACCTTTCATTTGGATGAAACTGCAGAGTAGTTCTGAATCTCCAGTCATGTGTCGTGAGCATTGTTGGTCCCAGAGGGGCAACAAGGGTATGAAAAATGCTAGAGGGGGGGTGAATAGCGTTTTTAAAATTCTTTTCAAACCCTTTTGCAAATCAATGGCTTATGCGCACAGTTCTCAAATAAGCTAAGTATAGCGCGCAGAGAGAGTGTGAAATGCACAGCGGAAAATTAAAGCAACACTGCGCAGGGTATACTGCGCAGGGTAAAAAACGCAGGCGCTAAGATTTGGCTAAACTGTTGGATAAAATTGGATTCTAAGGCAATAGGCAATAACAAACACAGCAGCAATTAGCAACAATCTGGTAAGATAAACAAAGCAGTAATTCAGAAATAACTAAGCTGGAAGTAAATAGCAGAAATAATGAACAAGCTATTGGAGAGGTTCGATCGATGAAAAGATCTACGTCCTCTACCAAGATGGTTAGTCTTGGATTTTCTAATGAGATATATATTGATATGAGGAGCTTTTACAAGATTACAACGAAATCAAAACTCAAATAAAAATCTAATCAATGAAGAGCAAATCCTAGACTAAACCGTGTTTCTCAAGAAAGTAAAATCTATATGATCGAAGCTTCAGAGGTGTGTGTGTGTCAGAAATTCTGGGCTCTATGAATCTAAGAGATGAAGAGCACGAAGAATTCTGGTGATATAAGGCTTAGGATCTGGGCAGGAGTTTGAAGGTATGAAGGTTTGAAGGTTTATGTTCTTGAATCTGGGAATAGTAAGCAGCAAACTTCAGAACTTCAGGAATACTTGTAAGCAACAACTCTAGCAACTTGAAGAAGATGAGCAGGCTATTTTATAGCAGAGAGCTTAAAATTAGCCGTGGTGCTCTTGAGCAAGGACGATGAGCTGGCACAATGGAGTGGTGCGCAGGTGTCCTTTATAGCGTTGGAGCTCTGATCAAGGTTGTGTGACCTGGCACAAAGTGATTGGTGCGCAGGTGTTTTAGAGCCGTGGAGACTGAGCATGAAGGCAAATTCAAAAGCTTCTTCTAGAAGGTTGATAGCTGTCTTCATTTGAAAATATTCTCTTGAGCACGTCTCCACCATTGGATCTGCCTGACTGTGCAGGATTTGCGTTTATGCACAACTAAGCGTACATCTTCTGAGAGCTTTCCAAGTTTGTGATCTGAAGCATTTGAAAACTGTGCAAGGTAGAATGCTGCGCAGAGGAGACCTGCGCATTGATGTCCTGCGCAGAGAGTCTGCGCAGTAACCACAGTTGCTAAGATCTTCATTCCTT
>JAOWBW010000074.1:1060322-1213134 GCA_026119855.1 Campanula takesimana
TGGGGTTGAAGCTATGGACCCGAGCTTGCTTACTTTCCGGCCTCATACCCATATTTCTCACTTCGTGACTTCGGGTTTGGTAAGAATGCCTCACCTTTCTTGTCGATTTCGGGTTTCATGAAGTTCTGTTTTCTTTACCCGAAATATTGCTGCAGCAGCTTTATTGATCATTCTTTGTGTTATTTGTTGTTGCTGATTTGTGTGTAAGAAACATGTTGGGATGTCCATTTTCATGTTCACACACTTGCTTGTACATTGTTCTGCCATTGAAATCTCTGTGTTGAGTTCATCCATTTTCTAGCAGTCATGCTGATGAAATTTTCGTTGTTCCTTGTTCTTTTTCAGGAGTGGAGCCGCCTATCGGAGATTCGAGGCGGAGCTCATGGTCCAGTGGACATTTGGAACAAATTGCCCGAAAATGTGAGGGCTCGAGTTCAGGCTACCCACTTTGGCCTTTTTATCATTAGTCTGCCGGCACTGAAGAATGACCCGACGTTATTCAGGCTTTGAGAGAGAGATGGTGGGACACCACCCATACTTTTCATTTGCCCATGGGAGAGGTCACGATGACGCCCACAGACTTTACTGCATTGACTGGTCTGCCGTTTTGGCGGAGCCTTTCCCTTGCGTTTTGAGGGGGACCTTAGGACTGCCGACGAGCTATTGGCTCTCGTTGACTATGGCTTCCCGGTGAAGAATTTCCGGGTCACTTGGAGGAGCATCCGCCGATATTTTAGCATTCTTGCAGCTGAGCCTCTGGTGTCACTGCTGAGCGGGTAGATGCTGTGGCCCGTTGTTTTATATGGTACTTGCTGTCCATACCCTGTTTGCTAGTGGAGGGTCCTCGCCTCTTTGGCTTTGCTTGACTTGTTGGTAGACTTGGACCAGGCCGGTCATTACAGCTGGGGTGCAGCGGACTTGGCTGCTTGTTATCATGGTATGGATCTGACTAGCCGCTCAACCACCAGCTCGGTCACGGGTTTCAGCCTGTTGTGGGAGGTATAATACTTCCCTTTTCTTTTCGGCCTTCTTGTCATTGCTTTACTGTATCTTTGAACTGTTATTTATTCTGCTCTTGCCTCTGTTTTGCAGCTATGGGCCTTTGCTGTCTTGGAGCTGGGACTTTAAGATCAACAGAGAAGGTCAGCCCCAGTATCCGGACTGCGTGAGGTGGTCATATAGGGAGGAACGTGAGGACCGGCACTGCTCCCATCAGTCTGCTTTCAGCTCGGCGCCTTTGATTCTTTGAGGCCGGAGGCTGTCGCCTTTTCTTTGTTTCTGTGGAGCTATTTATGCCTTTGTTGAGCATACCCTGATTCCCACCCGTTCGAGGCTCCTGATGAGCTCAGTGGAGTGTATGGCGATGTACCTTAGAGAGAGAGTGTTTTGGCAGCATGGTGGTCAGGTGACGGACTTCCACCACCCTCCTAGGCCAGCGGTTCCTGATGTTCCGCCTTTCTGTCCTCGTAATTGGAGGGCTCTTTCAGAGGCAGACCGGGCAGTCTATCTTGCGGGGGTTGATGCTGTCCCTTTCATTCATCTGGAGCAGGATTACGGTTTATTCCGGGAGCATAACCTCCAGCAGGGTTTCATGTTCACTGATCCGAGGGAGACACATGTTGCTCCGCAGACTTCGGCCGATTCTATCCCACCGGTGCTGGATATTGCTTCGATCCTCCTTTGCCTCCTCCCTACTACACTTATTCAAACTTCGGGGTCTTTGAGGAGCAGAGGGAGATTGTTCCCGAGGATATGTCACCGGAGAGAGAGCCTCCCGCTCAGGCTGCTGTGGTATGTTTTTCTGACCATCTTTGCATTTTCTCAGTTCCAGTCTTGTTTTCCTGTCCTTTATATTGATGTAATTTCCTTTCCCTGTTCTTTGTTGCAACAGGTGCCCGTAGCTGCTTATAGGAACTTGGGTAGGCAGAACAAAGGAATGAGGCAGAGGCTCCTCCAGCTGGAGGAGAGGGTGCTGGAGCTGTGCAGGGATATTGCTACCATGACTAGGGATGCTGCCGGTGCTGTCTCTGGTGCTGCGAGAGGAGCTGCCCGAGGTGCTCGGGGCATGGGACGAGGCTGCAGGGATGCTGCACTGGACATTGATGAGGCTGTCTCTTCAGCGAGGCAGTTGCTGAGAAGGAGTCTGAGCCACGGAGGTAGCCATAGTAGGAGCCTGAGCCGAGAGGGTAGCCAGAGCCGGGGCGGCGCCAGTTCATCAGGGAGAGCTGCCAAGAGGACCCGTCCTGATGTTGTGATTGAGACATCTGAGTCTGAGGATGATGATGACATGATGATGATGAGGATGATGATGACGATGAGGAGACCGAGAGCGGTAGCAGGGGGTGAGCACAGTGTTTGTGATGACGTGCCCGAGCTGTTGTGGCTGAGAGGATGAGGGATTGAAACACCTTTACTTTTGCCTGTAATAACATTTAACATGTATTTACAATCCTATTTATTTTACTACTCATTTTTATGTTCTATTACGACTCGATCTTAGATGTCGACCCTTTACAAACAAATGTGTGCCCAAAGGATGCTTGTTGTCGATGCTTGAACTCCTTTTTGTTGCTGGAATCTGATTTTGCTGCAGGTTGGATATGTTGAAGTGCTTGGGTTCTGTTCTGAACTGACAAGGGTTGTTTCTGTCTGAACTGCTGTCAAAGGCGCGCGCGTCGGGCCTTGCTTGTGGGAGGCGCGCGCGTTGTGCAGCCTGGTCGGAGGCGCGCGCTTCTGGCCTGCTGAATTACAGCCCCTTTCTTTTTCTGATCAGAATGTTCCAACAGCTATAAATTTTGAACCATTTTCGACCAGAATGGTCACACAGCATTCTTTTGCAAACACTTTCTCCTCTTAAACCACAAAATTCTTGTCATAATGGCCCCAATGACTTTCTCCTTTGAAGTTAAGGTTTCCGTCCCCGAGGGTGAGAAGTCCGTTCCAGTGGTGAATGCCGTTCCAGCTGTGGGGTCGTCCCAATGGTGGAGAAGCGTCCGAGCGTTTTTGATCGTTTGGGAAGGCCCAATGACGATGTTGTTGATCCCGTGAGACCGGTGATTCATGTGCGGGACTATAGACCCCGTCATTTTCCCAAGAAGAAGAAAGGTAAAGGAAATTCCTCCTATGTGTGGAAGCGTCCCATGGTTGTCCCCGCTAAGGCTTCGCTTGATAAGGGTAGAGGGAAAGCCGTTGATGAAGCTCCGTCCCGTCCTAGCGTTTTCTCCCGTCTTGGCGGTCCCAAGAATGTTCCGTCCCCATCCAAGAAGACTAAAGGACATAACAAGAAGCAATGGGTTCCCAAACCTAAGAAAGATTAGATTTTTCTTTGTACCCCAAGAGATTGCAATTAGACCACTTTGTTTTTGATTTAATATTTTGATGTCTTTTGTTGCTCAATAAATCCGTTGTAATGGCTTGAATAATTCATTGAATGAATAAGAATTGCATTTTGTTATTTGAAGTGAATTGGGTATTTTTGATATGTTTTAGACCGCACCCGAAGGTTGCCTACGTTCCTCCAGTTGGGGGGCTCAGGTCTTCGTAGTTCAAACAAACAAAGACCATTTTTTTTTTTGTGCACTCTGTTTTTTGCCTAGACCGCCCTTTCGGGTTTTCAATCTAGCGGGCTTCTTTTTTGCACGTGCTCTAATTTTTTGCCTAGGCCTCCCTTGCGGGTTTTCAACCTAGCGAGCGTTTTTTTTTTTTTTTTTTTTTTTACTGGTCTTTGTTTATTAAGCGTAGAACCTCTTGAGCTTATCGAGGTTGACCTCCTTTGGCAGCTGGTCACCATCTAAATCCACGAGCCGGACTGCACCACCGCTTAGTATCTTTTTGACCACGTACGGACCGATCCATCGGGGTCCCCATTTCCCCAGGGGATTCATGGCATTAGGAGGATGTTGTCTTAAGACCAAATCTCCTATGTTGATGTTTCGAGGCTTCACTTTTTTGTTGAAAGCTCTTGCCATCCTTTGCTGATATGCTCTCGTGCGTTCGAGTGCTCTTAACCTTTTCTCGTCGAGTAAGGCTAGCTGTTCGTATCGACTTTGCATCCAGTTGACCTCGTTGACTTGATTCTCGAGGAGGACCCACAGAGATGGGACTTCAAGTTCGATAGGGAGTACGGCTTCAGAACCATAGACTAATGCATAAGGAGTTTCTCTTGTTGCGGACCGTATTGATGTGCGGTAGCCCCACAATGCTAATGGTAGCTTCTCGGGCCAATCCCTTCCTGTTGAGGCCATTTTCTTGACGATGGTCTTATTTGCTGCTTCAACCGCGCCATTTGCTTGGGGACGGTAAGGAGATGACTTGTGCTTGGTGATCTTGTATTCTACCAAAAGTGCGTCATTTCCTTCTCAAAGTGAGAGCCGTTGTCGGAAATGATTTCATGAGGCACGCCGTATCGGCACATGATATTAATCTTTACAAATTCGGCCACTTTCTTGGCGTTGAGGGTTCGATAGGCTTGTGCTTCTACCCACTTTGTGAAGTAGTCGACTGCCACTAGGACGAATGACTGCCCATTGCTTCCAGCAGGATGAACTTTACCGATGATGTTTATCCCCCAACAAGAGAAAGGCCAAGGTGTGACCATGTTGTAAAGTTGTGAGGGTGGAGCATGTTGCAGATTAGCGTGGAATTGACACTTGGCACACCTTTTGACTTTCTCTATACAGTCTCGTTCCATAGTGCTCCAATAGTAACCAATGCGAAGTATCTTCTTGACTAGCATAAACCCATTCATGTGGGGTCCACACTCTCCTTCGTGCACTTCACACATTATCTCTTGAGCTTCGGCCTCATTGGCGCATAAGAGATTGATCCCGTCGTGGTGCCTTTTATAGACTCGGTCCCCAATCAGTACGTACTGAGAGGCTAACCTTTGCAGAGCTGCTTGAGACTTCTTATTGATATTCTCGGGATAAGTTCCATCTTTGAGGAAATTCATGATATCCGAATACCACGGAGAGTTTGTTTGAACCTCGTTGATCTCGATACTCATGCAATATGCCGGACTGTTCCTTCGAGCAATTTTGAAAGGCTTCACCATTTTCCCTTTGGGCATTTCGACTAATGAAGCTATAGTGGCCAGTGCATCGGCGAAGCGATTCTTATCCCTTGGCAGGTAGTTGAAAGTGATCTCTTGGAATTGTTCAACCAGTTCTTCAAGGTGCTGACCATACTGTTGGAGAGTCGGGTCTTGGGTTCGCCACATTCCCGATTGCTGATTGATAAGGAGCAAAGAGTCGCCGAATACTTCTAGTTCTGTGATGTTTCTGTCGAGAGTTGCTTCGAGCCCCGCTATACATGCTTCGTACTCGGCAATGTTGTTGGTAGCTTCGAATTCCAGGCGGATGGCAATGGGAGTGTAGATGTCTTTTGGATCGACAAGCAATACCCCTATACCAAAACCGTGTTTATTGGCGGCGCCATCGAAAAAAAGTTGCCACTTATTTTCTTCGGTTGCAGTACAAATTAAATGCTCGTCGGGGAACTGTACGTCTTCCCCCTTCACTTCGTCACACGGGAATTCGGCAAGCTGGTCACTGAACACTTTCCCCCTGACGGATTTTAGTGTGACGTAAGTGATATTATAGCCGCGAGCATGAAGTACCATTTGGCTATTCTTGTTGACATGAAAGGCTTCTCGAAGATGTAGCGGAGCGGGTCCACCTTTGCTACTAGCTTGATCGGAAAAGCTTCCATATAGTGTTTGAGCTTTTGAGTGACCCAAACCAATGCTGCACATGACTTCTCTAAGACAGAGTAGTTCTTTTCGCCACCTTGGAATCGGCGACTGACAAAATAAATGGCGTTCTCCTTTGTGGACTCTCGTTTCTCTTGTGCTAACATAGCCCCTAGCGCTTCATCATTGACAGTGATATAGAGCAACAGAGGTTTCTCCTTGTGCGGCGGAACTAGAACAGGAGGGCACGTCAAGTAATGCTTCACTTGGTCGAAGGCTTCTTGGCACGCGTCGGTCCATTCTAGAGCCACATTCTTCTTGAGTAGCTTGAAGATTGGCTCGCACATGGAAGTGAGTTGGTGCACAAACCGACTGATGTATTGTAGTCTGCCCATGAAACCTTTAATCTCTTTCTGCGTCTTTGGAGGAGGCATGTCAATGATTGCCTTGATTTTGGAGGGGTCTACTTCAATTCCCCTTTCAGTGACCATATAACCAAGAACTTTACCTCGGATAACCCCGAACGTGCACTTTGCAGGGTTGAGCCTCATCTTGTGTTGACGAAGGCTTTCGAAGAACTTGCGGAGATCGATTAAATGTTGACCATCGGTCCCTTTGGAGTGAATGATCATGTTGTCCACATAGACCTCGATTTCTTTGTGAATCATATCGTGGAATAAGTCTGTCACGGCTCTTTGGTAGGAAGCCCCAGCATTTCTTAACCCAAATGGCATGACTGTGTAGCAAAAGGTACCCCACGATGTTATGAAGGCTGTCTTATGTTGATCTTCCTCGGCCATGAGAATCTGATTGTACCCAGCGAACCCATCCACGAATGAGCGAACCTCGTAGGCAGCAGTGGAGTCGACTAGCATGTCGATATTAGGGAGTGGAAAATCATCATTTGGGGAAGCTTTGTTTAAATCCCGGAAGTCTACACAAACTCGAACCTTGCCGTTTGCCTTCCTGACTGTCACAATGTTGGCTAACCATGTCGGATACTCGATAACCTTGATGAAACCCACACTGAGGAGCTTCTCAATATCTTCTTTGACCTGCAGAGACCATTCTGGCTTGATCTTTCTGAGCTTCTGCTTTACTGGCCTGGCATCTTCTCTGATCGGAATCCTGTGCTCCGCTACCTTTTTGTCCAAACCCGGCATGTCTTTGTATGACCATGCGAACACATCCACGAACTCCCGTAGTAGTGCAGTCAATCTGTATTTGTCGTCCTTTGAAGAAGCTTCCAATCTTAGTTTCTTTTGGCTCTTCTTCGGTACCCAGATTAACAACATGCAATTCCTCGTCAGCCTTTGGACCATTCTCACCACGACTACGGACTTGTTGAGCAAGTTCATTTAAGTATGTTGTGTTTTCGTGGTCTATTTCATCATAATTTGAATCGTTATTAACTTGTTCGTTAAGTTCATTATTAGTTAATTCATCATTTATGATGTTTGCAATCTCAGGGTACTCAGAAATATCAAATTTTTCATTAGCAAAGAAAGGAAACACACGCTCGGCTATGGCCTCCAAATCCTCTTGGGTGAGGGTATTAGAGACACTCTCGGACTCGAAAGTAAGTGTGAGCTGCTCTTCCTTTGTTGCTGTGCGGGGTATGTAACCCATTTCTTGGACTAAGAATTCTTCGGATACCACGGGCCCTTTTGTTGAATACCAATTGTTGATCGGCTCGGAGCTTGGCAGGATCTCACTGAGAGTCTCATTTATGATGACGGTGTCATGGATGGCGTTAACTTGGCATTCATTCATCATGGCAAGCTCTTCGAACATGGAGGCTAAATCTGTCAGTTCTTCCCCCACGGTGATTTCTGTCTCGAACTCTATAGTCATCTTCCTTCCCCACCATTCACGGGGCGACATGGGAGTTGGTTCCCTTTCGGATTTCTGGATCTCACAATCGGAGAAGATTTCGAGGCCGGGCTTTTTGACACCCTTATTGTTAACCCAACTCGGGAAAGATCATGTATGGAACGTCTTCCCCTTAGCGGACAAAATAACCATTCAACGTCTTGCGGTAAGGCCTTAGATTAGGGACTTCATAACGACGGCCTTCTTTACGAGCTCGGGCCTTTTCGTTCTTGATCGCTTGCTCTTGTTTCAAGTCTTCTTTGGAAGGCTCATACCCCAAACCGAATGTGTTCTTGACAAATGGGACTTGCACGGGATGTAGGATTCCTTGTTGATATCTCCCTAAGCCTAAACCAGGGAAGTAGTCCATATTCCTCATCATGCGGAGGACTTTGTGATTGCTGGGGGTCCATGATCCGTTTTCCCCTTCTTTGTCAATGACGTTGATTGAGACGCCGGAGAGAGTGGAGTCTGGTAGACCATGCTGAACTTGGTGGACGGGCTCACCTTTTCTGTGGATAGTGATGTTTTCAGCCATTACGGTCACTATTTCATCACCATTTCGGATCTTGACACATTGGTGGAGAGTTGACGGTACGGCATTAGCACTGTGAATCCATGGTCGACCCAAAGTAAGTTGAACGAGGCCGGGATATCAAGCACTTGGAATGGAACGGACATGACCATGCTCCCAAACTCAATGTCTATTTCGATCATACCCATGACTGTACGGGCGGTGCTGTCATAACCTCGGATTACTTGAGTAGAAGGCTTCAAATCGGAATCCTTAAGCCCCAGTATGCCCATGATTCTGCCAGGCATGAGATTGAGTGCGGAACCACCGTCCACTAAGACTCTTGAGACGGGCCTCCCCCTTGCTCGTACCTTGAGGTAAATAGCTTCGTTGTGGTCGGAACCAAATGGTGGAAGATCCATATCGGCAAAGGTGATGACGTTGCCAAAATGAATGTGACCGATCATTGCCGTGAGGTCCTCGGGAGTAGTATCAGGAGAAACTGATGTATCATCGAGATTGCGGATGACAAGATCTCGGTGTTTCTTTGAGGATGCAATGAGGTCCCAAATAGAGATGTTGGCTTGAGTTTTCTTGAGTTGGACAAGTAGAGGATCTTCGGGAGTGTTGCGAGCTTGTGGCCTTTGAGAAGAGGAGCTCGGTGCGGAAGTGGAAGGGTTGCTTGATATGACTCGACCGGATCGAGTTAGCATGTTGACGTTCCCATCTTGCTTCTTTTTCCTATTCTCTAGAACTTCCCTCATTACCTCATCGTAAGTCACTACATAACAAGAATTGTCAAGTTTATTCATAACATTGGGGCCCCCATTCACAATTGGGATTGAATGGGTTGGTCCCCCTGAGTTCTCCTATCTCTATTACATTGACATGCTCGTCATTAGTCACTACAAATTCTTTCTTATCTATGAGATCTTGAATGACATTGCGGAGAACGAAGCAATCCTCGATGGTGTGGCCACTATATTGGTGGTAGCCACAATATTTGTGGTGAGCATGATTGGGGTGGATCGTCTTGGGTTGGTACCCTTGCACGGGTGTGACTTGACCCTTTGCCTTGAGGACCTCGAACACTTCGGTTTGAGTCATGCCTTGGAGAGGCGTGTAGACACGGTCACTTCGGAACTTCTTCCCTTGAGGTGGAGGAACCTTTTTGTAATTCCCCTTGTCAATAGTGAAGGCGTTGACCGAGGCCTCTTTTGTGGAGTTGGAAGCGGCCTTGTAGCGGTAAGTAGGAGTGGCCTTCTTAATCTCCTTGAGCAAGTCATCCATGCGTACCCCCGCCTCATACATTTGGGAGAAGTCGGAGTAGCAAGCCCCACTTAGGTGGGTGTGGAGATCAATCTTGAGACACTTGAGAAATGTCCATTTGCTCTTTTGTGTTCGGCCTCTCAACAATTTCAGAGAGTTTATCATTCCATCTCCTTGTGAAGTCGATGAAGGACTCATTGTCTAGTTGAGTAGTGTTCTCTAGCTCTTTCCTTGTGGGCCGGTGAGTGGTGTTGCCTTGGTATTGGTTCTTGAAGGCAAACATGGCGGAGTCCCAATCAAGACGGACAGTAAGCGGAGAGTAGCATACCAATCTTTTGCCGCCCCCCTCGAGAGTGAGAGGAAAGCATTGATCCATCACCTTGGGGGAGACCTTCTTCGGAACCATTGCCCAAATATAAGTCTCAATGTGAGCCATGGGACAAGAGTTGCCCTTGAATTTTCTTATGTCGGGCATCTGAACTTATCGGGAAGAGCGGCCATAGTATTCATGAGGATGGATGATTGATAAAGGCTTGTGTCGGAGCCTTTCCCCATGTTGAGCCCATTGAATTTTTGGTCGATGTAGGCCATGATAGAATCCACCATTTTGGGCTCATTGTTCTCGGAACTCGGCTCCCCCATTTTCTTGGTGCGGGTGTTGACATACGGACTCTTGAACAAACCCTCGGTCCATTCGGATTCATCATCATTGTTCTTGTTCTTTCCCTTGGCAAAGTTAGTGAGCTTTTCTTTCATTAGCTCCATCTCGGCCTCATGGGCCTCCCTTTGGCTGTCGAGGTGGGATTGCCAAATGTCGTCTTTGCTTTGTGCCTCCTTATTAAGGGTGGAGACTTGCTCTTGGAGGAGTTGGACCATAGTTGAGAGCTGTTCGAGAGACATGGTGTTGCTGCTGCCGGTCATGGTTGATGTTGGAGCTGTTGGAGTGATCTCTTCACGGACTAACCGATTTGCTGAATCCCGGTAGACTCTGTAAGTACCAATCGAACCTATATTGCAGAAGAGGCCCTTGTCAGTCTTGAGTAACACTTGCGGTCCATGAAGAGGCTTAGAACACACAGTTGGGCACACGACTCGAACCACATAAGAAAAGACTTTTTTTTTTTTTTTTTTTTTTATAAGTCGGAGGGAATGAATCCCTTTTGGGGTTTCTAAGAAAATAATGGAATCGTCACACTAGTATATAGACCATCTCGCGGTCCCATATACTCATCGGATTCCATCGCGCTTGTGAATCCTACATGTATCGGGATTAAACTAAATTAATGTAGTAAAGCATACATGCGGGGACGGATTTTTATTTTCGTCCAAAATAACCACTCTTGGGGATGGATTTTTATTGCGTCCATTTCAACAAATTGGCATGTATGATTTGAAGACATTAGTTTAGGGAAACCTCGGTACATGGAAACCGACTTGAGTCACGGAGTGTTAGACCCTAACTAGAATTGTGTGGTTTGTGCTCGGCTTGAATATGAGGCTCAAAGGTCACCCCCGGCATGTAGTCTTGAACTACGCCACGGGCTGAGGTTTACCGCTTCGAAAGAGCCAAGGTCTGGTGGAGCTTGAAACTTTCTAGGACGGGCCTCGACGGTTTGGGGTTGGACTTGTGCGACTCGATAGTGAGCAGTTCATAGGAATATGTGCATGTAGTGTGAGGTCTAGCAAGTGACAAATTTTTTTTTTATATTTTTTTTTTTGAAAAGAAAGAAAAACACACAAAACACATAAGCACATAAAATTACAACTCCCTAATCACCCGTGTGACCGGTAAATAAAACACAAAATTAAAACAGTCCGAGGGTTCAATTCTGTTCTGATGCAGGCAACTGTGCCCACACCCCACTGTTCTGCTTAGTCACTGAAACCTGTCTCTGTTCTGGGAATCAACCCAGAAGCGTGCGCCTTTGAGTGCTGATGTGGGACGCGCGCGCATGGCGAAATGCTTATGGGAGGCGCGCGCTTCTGGGCACACCTGTCAGAATGTCAGACTTTGGACTCAGGGGATTGCCCTGGTCCTATGTTCATATTGTAACCCCTGCAGAAGTGATTAGTGCAGAATAGCAGAAGAAGAAGATGAAGAACATGAAGAAGTGGACGATTCTGGTTCTTGATGCGGGATGCGCGCGCCTTAGGCTTGAGAGGCCAGACGCGCGCGCTTCCCCCATCAGGAATCAGAATGCCCAGAAAAGATGTATATTTCGATCAGAATGCAAGTTTAACCCTCAATTAACATCCCCAGCAGAGTCGCCACTGTAGATACCCCGGGGAACCACGGCTTGGCTAGAGCGGTGAATTATCCTAGGATGTCTAACTTGTTTTAGAGTCGCCACCTATGTTTTGAGGAACATAACAAAAACCTATTGATTGTAGCCTAAGTTTGATTACGAAAACAAAGATTCTTTGTTTTGAGGTTCGGGGGTTAGATTACGAGATGGGAAGTACCGAAACACCCATCTCGCCCAACTAAAGTAGGTCTTGCTTGATCAAAATCTACATGAATAATAACGTTCTTCTTCTTCTTTTTCTTTAAGTCATGAAAATGGGGTTTAAAATAGAGTTTGGAATGTAGGAGATAACTCCTTAACCAACCTCAATGAGATGAGGTGGTCATTAGAGTCATGTCCCAAAATGATTTGGGTGATTGCACATTTGATTAGAGTAAAAGAGAGAGAGGAGATGAAGTAGAAAAGAGAGGAAAAGATGGGCTTTTACCTACAATTCGAAGACCTTCAAATGTTGCTTGATGAGATCCTTGGAGAACCTTTAGAAAGTGATTTTGGTATAGTTTTTGTAAGTTCAATTTCCGGTCCTTGAAAATGGAGGTAAAGAGAGGTTTTTATAGGTGAAAGAGGGGTGTTTTTGGTGCAAAAACTCAGTCACCAAGAAATCCTTCCCGGGCAAAATCCTGTAAATTGAGCAAGGGAGGGAATCCTGGCCAGAAATCTGTAACTGACGCCCAGAGGCGCGCGCTTCCTGCTTTGGGGACGGGAGGCGCGCGTGCCTGGCTCCTAGTGTCGGAGGCGCGCGACTCAGAGAAGGCAATTTTGACAGAATGGACTAGAAAGTCAGCCCTGTCATTCAGTTTAGTCCCTGGACTTAACGAAGTCAGTCAGGAACTTAACAGAAGTGACAGAAACTAACGAGAAACACTTAAAATGGGGAGAAACACAAAATCAAATGTGCAATCGGGGTGAGCGGTCCAAGGCGGGGTGTCTACAGTAATTTATGACCATTATGTTTGGCAATGAAAAGAGTTGTATCGATTTTACCGCGAGTGAAGCATTTTTCGATGAGAAACTTTGATAGTGTATCATACCATGCTCTTGGTGCTTGTTTGAGTCCATACAAAGCTTTCTGGAGTTTGTACACATGATTTGGAAATTGTGAATCTTCAAACCCAGGTGGTTGAGCAACATAGACTTGTTCTTGGAGTTCACCATTTAGAAACGCGCTCTTCACGTCCATTTGATATAACTTGAAGTTCTTGTGAGCGGCGTAAGCTAGAAATAATCTGATAGCTTCAAGTCTTGCTACGGGCGCAAAAGTTTCCTCGTAGTCAATTCATTCTTCTTGCCTATAGCCTTGTGCAACCAATCTTGCTTTGTTTCTTGTGATGGTTCCATTCTCATCCATCTTGTTTCTGAACACCCATTTTGTACCAATCACTCCATGATCATTTGGTCTTGGAACTAGAGTCCAAACCTTACATCGTTCAAATTGATTGAGTTCTTCTTGCATTGCAACAACCCAATTAGGATCTTGGAGCGTTTCATCAGCCTTCTTCGGTTCAATTTGAGAGATAAAAGCAGTGTAAGCATCAAAGTTTGTAGCTCTCCTTGTACGAACACCAACTTGTAGATCACCGATGATATTAGCAATTGGGTGACCTCTAACTTCACGAATTTCAGGAGGTAAGTTAGGTTGAGTCGTAGTAACTTGAAGGTCTTCAATTGGTACATCTTCACCAGATTCAAAGTCATTGAAAATTGGGGGTTGAACTGGCTCAGAATTGAAATTTGGGTTTACACCAGATGCAGCAGTAGAAATAGGCGCGTGAGAGGAATCATGAGGCGCATCATTTGAGTAAGGCGCAATAGAGGATTCACCAGGCGCATTATACATTTAATTAGGCGCATTTGATGTAGATGGATTTCCTTGTGTTGAAAGATTCTGATCTTGAGTGGGCGCAACATAAATAGGAGCACCTGTATCATTTAGCTCAATAGAATCATCAGCAACATTTGGAGCCAAAATGTGGCTCAAGGAGAGAATGTTCATCAAATGTAACATGTACAGATTCAACTATCACTAATGTAGTTCTATTAAAAACGCGAAAAGCTTTAGAGTGTTTGGCATACCCAACAAAAATACCTTCGTCAGCTTTGGCATCGAATTTACCTCTATGTTCGTTTCCGTTGTAGAGGATATAACATTTGCAACCAAAGATCTTGAAGAATGCAATGTTGGGAATTCTACCACGCCAAAGTTCATACGGAGTCTTGTTGTGAAGTTTGTTGATGAGGGAACGATTTTTGAGTAAAACATGCAGTGTTGATAGCTTCTTCCCAAAAGTACTTAGGTAATTTAGCTTCAGCTATCATCGTGTTTCCCGCTTCAATCAACGTCCTATTCTTTCGTTCAATAACGCCATTTTGTTGAGGGACTCCGGCGGTTGAAAAGTTGTGATCTATCCCATGATCTTCACAATATCGAGCAACACCGTTGTTTTTGAATTCTGTTCCATTGTCGGATTGAACACTAACGATGTCATCTTCTTTTTGGGTTTGGAGCAGTCGAAATAAGGTAGTGAGAATATCATAACAATCATCTTTTGTAATCATCATCTCCACCCATGTATATCTTGAGTAATCATCCACCACAACTAGAGTATACTTGTTTCTTCTAATACTTGCGGTGGTGACTGGTCCAAATAGATCAATGTGAAGCAGTTGCAAACATCTTGTAGTTGAAGGATTTGACTTGCTTGAAAATGTCTGCTTCGGTTGTTTGCCAAGTTGACATGCGGCGCACTTTTTGTCATGATGATCAGCAACCTTGGGAAGTCCTTTAACAAGATTATTCCTACTGAGTTTAGATAGATACTTGAAGTTCAAGTGACTTAAGAGCTTGTGCCACAGCCAACTATTTTCAGTCACACTTTTTGCTACAAAACAAAGATTAGTACTAGAGTTCATACTATGGAAATCAATAATATAAATATTTGTCTTACGATATCCCGTGAGTAAGATAGCTCCAGTTTTGCCATTCTTGATAAGACATTGCGTTGAAGTGAAATGGCATTCTAATCCTTTGTCGCAGAATTGAGATATGGATAATAAGTTGTGTTTGAGCCCTTCGACGAGTGAGACTCTTTCAATGCACACTTTGTCTTTCTTGAGCTTTCCATATGCTACAACTTGACCTTTGTTATTATCACCAAATGTTACGGAGGGACCTCTTTCTTCATGGACATCTTCTAATAAGGATTCATCTCCAGTCATGTGTCTTGAACACCCACTATCGAGAATCCATTCATAATTTCTAGCTTTTGAAGATCCAGCCATGAAACAAAGAACCTGAAATATAGACATTTAAGCAGGTCCCCTTTATTCCTTTTGGGTCCTAGGGTTAGCAACTTTTGACAACCCACTTTTTCTTGACCTTAGTATTTTTACGTCCTTTGGCATTGGGAGTGAATCGCAAAAGGCATTCCACGGCCTTGTGTCCTGAACAATCACAAATGGAACAATGATGAAAGCCACCAATCACGTGAGTTTTCACAAGCTCTTTACTTTTCTTAGGGATGGCATTCTTCTTTGAGTCAGATGAACTAGCCTTAACAAAATCTTTCTTTTGAAATTTTGGAGCGCTTTTTCTTGGAGGGCGCATAGGGCTAGGAGGCGCACGGCGATGAGGCGCGTGGCTCGTAGGCGCATAATGAGCACTCGGAGAAGGAGCGCGCCTATTTTCAAGAATGATTTTGCTAGGAGATGGTTCATCTGTAGCTATATCTTTCCCATTAGCTTTCCCAAATTGCTTCGTTGGGTAGACATAATGGAATGTTTGTCTCTTGACTTTTTCCTGTCCTTTACCCATTGAATTAGAATGTTTTTCCTTGGGAATTTCAAAAGTTTGCTGATTAGTAAATTCACTATCTCTTTCAGCACAAACATCACATTTAAAGTTGTCACTAGTTGATGAGAATCCCAAGCCACTTTTATCACCACTGACTTTTTGGGACTCAAATATATTCTCCATAGTGACACGAGAATTGGACCACTCATTTGTAATCTTTTTAAGATCAGTAATTTGAGCAACCTATTCATCGTTTTGAACTTTAAAAAGTGAGTTATGTTCTGTTAGAAAAGTGTTTTTAACAGTAAGAGGAGTCATGCTCTTTATCTGCTCCTTAAGGAGGGTGAGTTCAGATTTAAGTAGAGATTTCTCGGTCTTAAGCTGGGAAATTTCATCACATGATAGTGCTAAAGCTTCCTTCATACTATCAAATCTAGTGATTACCTTTTCAGCCTTCTTGAACAATTTTTCTTGTTCAGCAATCACTTCATCATCATTGATTTTGGAGATTGGAGCAGTTGGTTCAACTTGAGGTCTAATGTATGCTCCTTTTCTCAATTTGTTCCTTGCTCCAAGATCACATCGTGAGAATAACAATCCACCATCGTTTTGAGCCGGAGTGAGAAATCCTTGTTCAACGAGCTCGCTGATGGTTGGTCCTTTCTTCTTTTTCACTTCTTGAAAACCTGCAGATTTCTTGATAGGTTTATTCAAGGCATTCATATCGGGAACATCCTTGGAGAAGTCATCATCAGAATCATAAGCATCAACTTCATCATCATTTGCCATCAAACAAACGAGTCCATCATCGGAATCGTCATCGCTCTCATCGGAGTCTGTTTCAATCCAAGTGTTGTGCTCATTTGCGGGTGCTTCTTCTTCAGCAATCATTCCCTTGTGACGAGTGAACTTGGGAGTGAATTTGGGAGTATGGCTGCTCTTCTTCTGCATATATTCAAATTTGGGGATCGGGTAGCTTGATGCAAAATGTCCGGGTTTCCTGCAATTAAAACAAACAAGATCTTCTTTTCTTTTTGAATCACTGCTCCTTGTGAACTTTTGAGGAGCTTTACTGGTAGATCCTTGAAATTTGTTGGTTGAGCTGGGTCTTGAGAATTTTCTGATCTTTTGAAATTTCTTCACAAATAAAGCGAAGTCTTCATCATCCATGTCTAATAGCTCAGAAGTGGAAATTTTGGGATCGGAACTTTTCTCATCATGAGTAGGCGCAGGAGCAGGCGCAGGTGCAGGCGCAGTTTCTCTGTGCGCCACCATAGCCATAGATTTTGACTTTCCTTCAGTTTCGCTGATTCGTTGGAGTTTGAGTTCGTAAACTTTGAGATTTGCATAAAGGTTCCTTAATGTCCATACGTCTAAAGTTCCAGCGTCTTCAAGAGCGCTAGATTTATGTAGGTATCTTGATCCAAAGGCTTGTAGAAAATTTACATTCAAATCTTTGTTGGTAAACTTCATGCCAAGTGAAATACATAGATTGATAATTTCACAGTAGCGTTCATAAGTTTGCCTCAAGTTTTCACCGGGGAGTTGAGAGAAATTGTTGAATCTCTTTTGTACTTCGTATTTCTTGTTCTCCTTGCAAACGGTGTCTCCTTCTATATGCTCTTCAATAGCATCCCATAGCTCATTTGCAGTAGCACAATGCATGACTTGTTGTTTCATAGCCGTGCTTAGAGTGCTTAGAAGAATGTTTCTTGCTTTGCCATCATTTGCAACTCTTCTAATTTCTTCCTCAGTCCATTCTTCCCTTGGTTTCTTGACGGTTGGTTGAACAACATTTGTGCATGGATTTGTATTCGCCTTCATCGGAATATAAGGTCCATAAACGATGGTGTCATGGAGCCTTTCATCGATTGAGTTGAGATGAGTCAATATGCTGAATTTCCACACGTCAAAATGATCTTCATCAAAGACCGGAAAGTGAGTGTAGTTTGCAGTTGCCATAGGTTTTGAGTTTGCCATTTAGAATCGGCACCCAAGCTGTTAAGCTTGAAAAACGAAAAATGTTTTATAAATGTGTTTGCTCTGATACCACTTGTTGGTCCCAAAGGGCAACAAGGGTATGAAAAAAAGCTAGAGGGGGGGGTGAATAGCTGTTTTAAATTCTTTTCGTACCCTTGATAAACTCAATTGCAAATGCGCACTTTATCAAGTAAGCGTTATGAAATGCGCCTAAGTGAGTGAGTGAAATGCACAGCGGAATTTAGTAATGAAAATAGGCGCAAAGTGTGATAAAGGGGCGCACACACACTCTAAGTATTTTGGCTCAAAGTGGTTGAAAGAAGGAACTAAGGCAAATGAAATAACAACACAGTACAATTCAGTTCAATCAATCTACAATGAGTAAACAAGCAAATAGTGAGTGAAGATAATAACTTGAAAGTAAATGACAAGATAATAACACAAGCTATTTGGAGAGGTTCGATCAATGAAAGATCTACGTCCTCTACCAAGATGGTTAGTCTTGGATTTCTAATGGAGATCTTATATAATGAGCGAGTGTTACAAATTACAACTTTTGAGCTTCTACACTAACTCAAGATCTAATATTCTATGAATGAACAAATCCAAAACAATAACCGGTGTATCTCTAAAAGATGGATCTAAGTGATCAAACTTAAAGAGGTGCGTGTGTGAATTTAGTATCAAGGCTCTTTAGATCTTTATGATTTAGAGCACATTGAAACTAAAGTGTTATAGCTTGAAGATCTGGGCTAAGGATGAAGGTATGAAGATGTTCTTGAGGAAATCTGGAAAAGCGAAGGCAATCTTCAGATCTTCAACAAATGCTTTGAGAGAGAAATTCTTGAAATTCTTAGCAAAACTCAGCAACTTCAAAATGTTGAAGTTATGGGGTATTTATAGTAAACTTCAAAAATCTAGCCGTTGGAGATCCTTGTGGATAAGATGTGTTGTCGCTCGTTGATTGGAGCATGCATATATTATGGCCATTTTGACACTCAACATAAATGTGACCGTTGTGGACACGTGTCAATAGATTAGGCGCATATGCATCTTTTAACCACCGTTGGATCATTGGCGTAATTTGAATTCTCTTCAAGTCTTTGAGTCTTCAATAAATCACTGAGTGTTGAATAAACACTTTGAGGCGCGTTTGAGCCAAGAGGCGCATTGAGCCAAGAGGCGCACAGTAAGTGTGCGCTTAAATCAAGGGGCGCAGAGGCGCGTAACATAGCTTATGAAGAAACCTTATGCGCGCGCTCTAAATGGCGCAAGGCGCGAATAAAGAAGGCGCGTGGTGCGTGGCGCAGGAGGCGCATATGCGCGGCTCAAACTCACTGAGTGATTTTTCTTGAATCTTGATCTTCTTGCCCTATTTCTAAGTCTATTTTATAACAATGGACAACTTTAAAAAATGAAGTATAAATACTTTTTACATGTGGGTCTAAAGTCCATGAAATAAAACTTAGGTGATGGATCAATCAAATCTAATAAATCCTATTTCATTAAAACTGAGATATATGTGGGCATACCCAACAAAAGGGTTTGAAAAGAATTTTAAAAACGCTATTCACGCGCCCCCTCTAGCATTTTTCATACCCTTGTTGCCCTTCTGGGACCAACATGTGGTATCAGAGCAAACACCTATATAAAACATTTATGTTTTTTAAGCTTAACAGCTTGGGTGCCGATTCGATATGGCAAACACAAAACCTATGGCAACTGCTAACTATACACATGTTCCAGTCTTTGATGAAGATCATTTCGACGTGTGGAAATTCAGCATCCTGACCCATCTCAACTCAATTGATGAAAGGCTCAATGACACCGTAGTTTATAGACCTTATATTCCAATGAAGGCGAATCCTAATCCACGCACCAACACTGCTCAACCATCTATTCTGAAACCAAAGGAAGAATGGAATGAAGAAGAAACTAGAAGAGTTGCAAATGATGGGAAAGCTAGAAACATTCTACTCAGCACTCTAAGCACGGCTATAAAACAGCAAGTCATGCATTGTGCTACAGCCAACGAATTATGGGATGCTATTGAAGAGCATATCGAAGGAGACACAGTCTGTAAGGAGAACAAGAGATACGAAGTGCAAAAGAGATTCAACAATTTCTCTCAACTCCCCGGTGAAACTCTTAGACAGACTTATGAACAATATTGTGAAATTATCAATCTTTGTATTTCACTTGTAAAGACATTCTCCAATAAGGAATTAAACACTAATTTCCTTGCTGATTTTAGATCAAGATACCTACACAAATCTAGCGCCCTTGAAGACGCTGAAACTTTGGATGTTTGGACACTTAGAAATCTTTACGCAAATCTCAAAGTTTATGAACTCAAACTTCAGCGCATCAGTGAAACTGAAGGAAAATCTAAGTCCATTGCAATGGTGGCGCACAGAGAAGAAGCGCCTGCGCAAGTTCAAGTTCAAGTTGAGAAAAGTTCCGACCCCAAAATTTCTACCTCTGAGCTATTAGATATGAATGACGAAGACTTCACTTTATTTGTGAAGAAATTTCAGAAGTTCAGAAAGTTCTCAAAACCCAACTCCTCCAGTAAATTTTAAGGATCTACAAGCAGAGCTCCTCCAAAGTTCACTAGGAACAGCGACTCAAAAAGGAAAGAAGATCTGGTTTGTTTTAATTGCAGGAAACCAGGACACTTTGCCTCAAGCTACCTAATTCCCAAGTTTGAATATATGCAGAAGAAGAGCAGTCATACTCCCAAATCCTCTCCTCGACCCAATCGTCACAAGGGAATGGTTGCTGAAGAAGAATCACCAGTAAATGAGCATAACACCTAGATCGAAACAGACTCTGAAGAGAGCGATGAAGATTCTAATGATGGGCTCGTGTGCTTGGTGGCAAAGGATGATGAAGTAGATACTTATGATTCCGATGATGACTGCTCAAAGGAAATCCCTGATATGAATGTTTTGAATAAACCTATCAAGAAATCTGTAGGTTTTCAAGATGTGAAAAAGAAGAAAGGACCAACCATCAGCGAGCTTGTTGAACAAGGATTTATTACCCCAACTCAAAGCGATGGTGGATTGTTATTCTCCAGATGTGACCTGAGCGCAAGAAGCAAGCTCAGAAAAGGCAAGTACATCAGACCTCAAGTTGAACCGATTCCTGTAATCACTCATGATGAGGATATTGCCAAACAAGAAAAAATGTTCTTAGAAGCTGAAAAGGTAATTAGTAAATTTGGCAAAATGAAGGAAGCTTCAGCATTATCATGTGAAGAAATTTCCCAGCTTAAGACCGAGAAATCTCTTCTAAAATCTGAACTCACCCTTTTTAAGGAGCAGATAAAGAGCATGACTCCTCTTACTGTTAAAAACACCTATCTAATAGAACAGAACTCTATACTTAAAGTTTAAAACGATGAATTGGTTGCTCAAATTACTGATCTCAAAAAGATTACAAATGAGTGGTCCAATTCTCGTGTCACTATGGATAGTATCTTTGAGTCCCAAAAAGCCAGTGGTGATAAAAGTGGCTTGGGATTCTCATCAACTAGTGACAACTTTAAGTGTGAGGTCTGCGCTGAAAGAAACAGTGAATTTACACCTAAGCAAACTCATGAAATTCCCAAGAAAAAACATTCTATTTCAATGGGTAAAGGACAGGATAAAGTCAAGAGACAAACATTCCATTATGTCTACCCAACGAAACAATTTGGGAAAGCTAAGGAGAAGGAAGTAGCTACAGATGAACCATCTCCTAGCAAAATCATTCTTGAAACAAAGCGCACTCCTTCTACTAGTGCGCATTATGCGCCTAGGAGCCATGCGCCTCCTAGACCTATGCGCCCTACTAGAAAAAGCGCACCAAAATTTCAAAAGAAAGATTTTGTTAAGGCTGGCTCATCTGACCCAATGAAGAATGCTATCCCAAAGAAAAGTAAAGAGTCTGCAAAAACTCATGTGACTGGTGGCTTTCATTATTGCTCTATTTGTGATTGTTTTGGACACAAGGCCGTGGAATGCCTTTTGAGATTCACTCCCAATGCCAAAGGACTTAAAAATCCTAAGTTCAAGCAAGAGTGGGTCGTCAAAAGTTTCTAACTTTAGGACCCAAAAGTAATAAAGGGGACCTGCTTAAATGTCTATATTTCAGGTTCTTTTCTTCATGACTGGATCTTCTAAAGCTAGAATGTATGAATGGATTCTCGACAGTGGGTGCTCACGACACATGACTGGAGATGAATCACTACTTGAAGATGTTCATGAAGAAATAGGTCCATCAGTAACATTTGGTGATAATAATAAAGGTCAAGTTGTTGCATATGGAAAGCTCAAGAAAGACAAAGTGTGCATGGAAAGAGTCTCTCTCGTCGAAGGACTCAAGCACAACTTATTATCCATATCTCAATTTTGCGACAAATGATTAGAATGCCATTTCACTTCAACGCAATGTCTTATCAAGAATGGTAAAACTGGAGCAATACTACTCACGGGATATCGTAAGACAAATATTTATATTATTAATTTCCATAGTATGAACTCTAGTACTAATATTTGTTTTGTAGCGAAAATAGTTGGCTATGGCACAAGCGCATGAGTCACTTGAACTTTAAATGTCTATCAAAACTCAGCAGGGATAATCTTGTCAAAGGACTTCCCAAGGTTGCTGATCATCATGACAACAAATGCGCAGCTTGTCAACTAGGAAAACAATCAAAGCAGTCTTTCTCCAGCAAGACAAATCCCTCAACTTCAAAATGTTTGCAAATGCTGCACATTGATCTATTTGGACCAGTTACCACTGCGAGCATTTAAAGAAACAAATATACTTTGGTTGTGGTGGATGATTATTCAAGATATACATGGGTGGAAATTGATCTCTAAAGACAATTGTTATGGCATTCTCACCACTCTATTCAGACTGCTCCAAACCCAAAAAGAAGATGACATCATTAGTGATCGATCCGACAATGGAACAGAATTAAAGAACAACGGTGTTGCTCGATATTGCGACGATCATGGGATAGATCACAACTTCTCAACCGTTGGAGTTCCTCAACAAAATGGTGTTGTGGAAAAAAAGAATAGGACATTGATTGAAGCGGGAAAGACGATGATAGCAGAAGCTAAATTGCCTAAGTACTTTTGGGAAGAAGCTATCAACACTGCATGCTTTACTCAAAATCGTTCCCTCATCAACAAGCGCCATAACAAGACCCCTTATGAACTTTGGCGAGGTAGAACTCCCAACATTGCTTTCTTCAAGATCTTTGGTTGCAAATGCTTTATCCTCTACAACAGAAACGAACATAGAGGTAAATTCGATGCCAAAACGGATGAAGGTATTTTCGTTGGGTATGCTAAACATTCTAAAGCTTTTCGTGTTTTCAATAGATCTACATTAGTGATAGTTGAATCTGTACATGTTACATTTGATGAAAATTCTCTCCTTGAGCCACATTTGGCTCCAAATGTTGCTGATGATTCTGGTGAGTCTATTGATACAGGTGCGCACATTCCTACTGCGCATACACAAAATCAGAATGCATCAACTCAAAGAAATCCATCTACATCAGTAGCGCAAAGCTTTGTAAATAGCCCACCAAGTGAAGCTTCAGTTGCACCAAACAATGCACCTGGAGATTCTACCAATGCGCATCACTCTAATTCTGTGCCTGGTGTCACTCACTCTTTCAATTCTGAACCAGTTCAACCCCCTAACTTCAATGATTTTGATGCTGGTGAAGATGTACCAATTGAAAGCCTTCAAGTTTCTACAACTCAACCTAACTTACCTCCTGAAATTCGTGAAGTTAGAGGTCACCTAATCACAAATGTCATTGGTGATCTACATGTTGGGGTTTGTACAAGGAGAGCTACAAACTTTGATGCTTACACTGCATTTATCTCTCAAATTGAACCGAAGAAGGCTTATGAAGCGCTCCAAGATCCAAGTTGGGTTGTGGCAATGCAAGAAGAACTCAATCAATTTGAACGATGCAAGGTTTGGACTCTTGTTCCAAGACCAAATGATCAAGGAGTGATTGGTACAAAGTGGGTGTTCAGAAACAAGATGGATGAGAATGGAACCATCACTAGAAACAAAGCAAGATTGGTTGCACAAGGCTACAGGCAAGAGGAAGGAATCGACTACGATGAAACTTTCGCGCCCGTTGCAAGACTTGAAGCTATAAGGATCTTCCTAGCTTACGTTACTCACAAGAACTTCAAGCTATATCAAATGGATGTCAAGAGAACGTTTCTAAATGGTGAACTCCAAGAACAAGTCTATGTTGCTCAACTGCCTGGATTTGAAGATTCACAATTTCCAAATCATGTCTACAAACTCTAGAAAGCTTTATATGGGCTAAAGCAAGCACCAAAAGCATGGTACGATACACTATCCAAGTTTCTCATTGAGAAAGGCTTCACTCGCGGTAAAATCGACACTACTCTTTTCATTGCCAAACATAATGGTCATAAACTACTTGTTCAAATTTATGTCGATGATATTATTTTTGGTTCTACTAATGAATTGTTGTGCAAGTGCTTTGAGAAACTAATGAAAAGCAAGTTCGGGATGAGCATGATGGGAGAACTCACTTTCTTCCTTGGGCTTCAAATCAAGAAAATGGATGAATGCATATTTATCAACCAAGCAAAGTATACAAGGGATCTAATCAAGAAGTTTGGACTAGATAATGCTAAACCATATGATACTCCAATGGCTACCGGCAACAAACTCGAAAAAGACTTGAAAGGTAAGAAAGTTGATCAAAATTTATATCGAGGTATGATTGGCTCTCTCCTTTATCTTACTGCAAGTAGGCCAGATATTATGTTTAGTGTTTGTGTCTGTGCGCATTATCAATCTGATCCTAGAGAAGCGCACTTAATTGCTGTGAAACATATTATAAGATATCTCTCCAGCACTATTAACCTTGGACTTTAGTACACCAAAGATTCAAATTTTAAACTTGTAGGTTATTCAGATGCGGACTATGCAGCGTGCACCATTGACAGGAAAAGCACAAGCGACACTTGTCATTTCCTCGGATATCGACTTGTGTCATGGGCTAGTAAGAAACAAGCTGCAGTTTCTGTCTCAACTACAGAAGCAAAATATATTACTACTGGAAGCTGTTGTTATCAGATTCTGTAGATGAAGCAGCAACTGGTGAGCTATGATATCAAAGAAGAAAATTGTCCCATCTACTGCGACAATATCAACCATTGCGGTTTCTGAGTTTTTGTAAGAAACTCTGCGCATTATAGAGCTGCGCAAACATCATGCGCATGCCACGTGGATATCAGGTAAGTTTTCTTTTCGTTAATTACACCTAGGTCCTTGACTTGCTGAGTCAGCACATAATTTGCAAGGGTACTTGCGTGATTATGTATTTTCCCTCATCATTTCTTTTTTGAATTTTCTTGGGAAATTACTTTTCTACCCCTAAGCATGTCCCACCTCATTTAATGCAAAAGCATTGAGTGACGTGCCATTAATGCTAGTTGTGTGCTATTTATGACGAAAGTGGAAGAGTATTTTCGTGACCATAAATGACTAACACACGCGCGCGGCTAGGACTTTTCACGCGCGCTCCTCATTGGTCCACGTCACTTGCGCGTGCGCCTCACTCGCCTGAGATACCAACTCTCGTGTTAGCGCTCCGTGGCGTCACACTCCCTTTTTGGTGATAACCTCTCTAAAACCACCGTTTCTCAACTCTCTGCACTTATCACTTTCTATCTCTCTCATTTTTTCTCTCTCTCTCTCTCTCTCTCTCTCTGTCTCTCTGACAATCCTTCTTCAACACACTTCGTTTTTCACTCTTTTTCTCACAAATTTTCTTTATATATATCTCTCATGGCTCCTAAGAAAACATCATCAACATCAAAGAAATCAGAGGATCCACAAATGGTAAGAATCTCAAACTCACCTTTTCGGTTTCCGCCATTAATGAGTTTGAAGGTTCAGTTTTTCCCCTTTCTGATTTCTCTGTGATTTGTTGCTCGTTTTTCAAATTATTTGATGCTGTGTGTTCGTGTTAGTCATAGCTTTTCATATATCTAATTTTTTTTACGATCAATGATCGTTTGGTTTGTTTTTTTTGTTTTTTTTAGATTTTTGAGTTTTTGTCTTTTCAAATTCTCTTCGGTTTTTCTCAGATCTTGGATGTATGTTCTTGTTGTTGTTGTTGTGGTTTACTTGTTTGTGTGTGATTTTTCATTTCGAACATTTTGATATGCTTTTTATGCATTTTGGAGTACTTTGACATTTTTATGTTCTTCGTGTATTCAACACATGTTCTTCATGTTCTTAGTGAATTGTCTTATGATATTCCTTGTCTTGATTATTGCTATTGTTTATGATTTTCGCGCCAATTCTAGGCGTGTAGTTTAAAATTTATGTTTTTGGTCATTTTTACCCCTTTATATTTATTATTTGTTCTAAGTATGGAGTCTAGTTCATGCGCTGCGCATATCGCTCGTGCGCATGCGCTTCTCTCCATGCGCATGTCCAGAACTAATTCATAACTTTGTTTTGCGCAAAATCTTAACTATTTTATCCCTGGATGGGAACTTGACACGGAAGACTTGCGCCATGATGCCCTTGGTCGATATATGTTGGAAATTATGGACACCTCTGGAATCTTGCCTCTATTCACCAAAGGCCAGTCTTTCATCCTTCCCTCCTACATAGACGAATTCTTCTGCAACGCAGAAGATGTGGATAGGGTCTATGACGACATCATAGTTCCCTGCCTCAAAAAGTTCTATACGCGGGGTTTCTGTAACGATCAATTATGCACACATCAGACAGACCATGGGACTTCCTTCGTGCGCCAAGAAGAAGCTCTCACAAGATACGTAAGATAAGGTTGCGCAGAAGCTGATTAAAATCCCTACGTTGTTTGGTCAATACAACAACCACGATAGGAAGGAGTTTGGAGAACTCATGTACCACCTTTGCACATTGATTGGAGACACCATCAATTGCAAGAATGGGAACAAATCAACATTCATTAGAAAGCAATGGATGTGCTGCGCTGCTATCTATAAGAAGAAGCAACTGAGTTGGGCAGAAATCATTTACGATGAGTTAGTACGTTGGGTGCACGTGTACAAGAAGAAAGCTACAGACACCAAGAGGCCACCCAAGTACAAAACGCACTGCAGAATCCTCACTGCCATCTTCATGCGCTTTCCCAAAGTGCGCAAGTTAGTGGATGAGGACCTATCTCTCAAAGTTGATGTGACTTCCACGCGCACGTATTCACGCGTATTTCTTCAGAATTTTCGCCGTGAAGTCAACAACTATGTGTTGGGTTTCGGTGTAACATGCGCAGCGGAATATAGCATTTAAAATTTATGAAACCCAAAAGCCCATAGATCCGTTCATATGATTAAATCAAATACAACAATATGAATAGAGGAAAAACTAACCCTTGATGACTTTGAATTCTAGCTTTGATCTTGGTGGAGATTTGAAGCTTGATCACAATGAAAGTAAGAACACGAACTTTGAAGATGATGAGCTTCACCCTCTAGCGGTATCCACACCACGAACGGATATCAAGAAGCTTCTTGATCTTGGTTGCTAGACCAAAATTATGAAACACACTTTCACAATTTAATATGACTATATGGAATTTTTATTTGTGTATTATTTTGTTCTTCAATCAAAAGATGTCTTAGAACAAAATAAAACCTCTCTCAAACTCTTTGGAGACTCACAAAAGGCTATGGCTGAAGTTCTGGCCGAAATCCCCTTTTTATACACAAGCAAGACCTATTCCAAATAGGAAACTTGTGTCAAAAACTTCTCCTAATCGAATTAGGAAAGTTTCTGCCGACAGCACTGTGCGGCCGCCCAAAGAAGTGCGGTCACCCAACTTTGGGCGGTCGCCCGGTTCCTTTTGGGCGGTCGCCCGCCTGGCCAGAATTTCTAAAAAATTCCAATTTAGTCCTTCTAAAGATTCGTTTTATTGTGTGTGACCCTCTAGGATTATACTAAGTTGGCAATGGGTTCAAACATGAAACCATAAGATATGATTAGGTTCTAGCAAACCGTCATACCTACCCAAATAGTATAACTAGATACAAGTTCGCATTCCTTTAGAATATGTCACAATCCTTTTGTCCACGATGTCATTGAACACAAGTCATGGTCAAACAGTCAACTTGTTTTTGTTCAATACCTTCTCGATTCCGAATGTTGATAGTCCAAATGACATTGATTCAATCAATTCATTTGAGTCCGACCGAAAATTTCATCAACATCATTCCTACGAGAGGCCCAAGCTTGACATCTCTCCGAAGAGGGACAAATCCATCTAGATTATTACTCTTCCCTACATGAATCCGATTATGCCAATCATACCCTTTATAACTACCCGGTTAAAGGTGGCGTTTGAATATGTCAAACATAATTTTCATCAAGTGGAAGACTATAATAACTTCATGTCTAAGGATTCGAAATGACATAACTAATATGAGATATATGTTCGACATAGACCATGACATAAATCTCATACAGCGGGTCATGTCCAGTACCTTGTTCCAAACAAGTACCCATAAATCTAACATGATCATCCCATGATCATTTAGCCTTTATACTAGTGCTTAACAAGTACTAGGGACGGAGATTATTATAAGTAAACATGAACAACAATAATAATCAAAACATCTCTTTATTGATATGAAATAAATGATAACAATTACAACGTTTATTAAACGTGCCTAGGGCACCACTACCAACAATCTCCCACTTGCCCTAGGCCCAATCTCACATGTATCTAATACCCATGGACCTAACATGACCATCATGTTTAGGTTGTGGAAGTCCCTTTGTTAGCGGGTCCGCAATATTGTCATCAGTAGGTACTCTGCATATATTTACGTCTCCCCTATCAACGATCTCTCGAATGATATGAAAACGCCTAAGTATGTGTTTAGATTTCTAATGTGCTCTTGGTTCCTTCGCTTGAGCAATAGCACCATTATTATCGCAATAAAGGTCTATTGGATTAGCAATACTAGGAACCACTTCAAGTTCAATGATGAACTTCTTAATCCAAACAGCTTCCTTTGCTGCATCTGATGCAGCAATATACTCAGCTTCCGTTGTAGAATCAGCGGTTGTACTTTGCTTGGAACTCTTCCAGCTTACAGCTCCACCATTTAACATAAACACAAAACCCGATTGCGATCGGCTATCATCTTTGTCGGTTTGGAAGCTTGCATCCGTGTAAGCATTTACAACGAGATCATCTTCAATTCCTCCATAGACCAAAAACGAGTCTTTAGTTCTTCTCAAGTACTTAAGAATTTCTTTTACAGCTACCCAGTGATTTTCGCCAGGGTCGGATTGGTATCTGCTTGTCATGCTCAAAGCATAAGATACATCCGGCCTAGTACAAATCATGGCATACATGATGGACCCAATTGCCGAAGCATATGGAATATCATTCATTTTCTCACGCTCATCTTTTGTCTTAGGACATTGAGTCTTGCTTAGAGAAACTCCATGTAACACCGGCAAGGTGCCTCTCTTAGAATTTTCCATACGTAATCTTCTAATGACCTTGTCAATGTATGTACTTTGGCTTAAACCAAGTAGCCTCCTTGATCTATCTCTATAGATCTTAATGCCAAGTATATATGCGGCTTCACCCATATCTTTCATTGCAAAACACTTTCCTAACCAAGTCTTCACAGACTGAAGTGTAGGAATGTCGTTTCCAATGAGTAATATGTCATCCACGTATAAAACAAGGAATAGCACTATGCTCCCACTAATCTTCTTGTATACACAAGTTTCATCTTCGTTCTTGATGAAACCAAACTCTTTGACTGATTCATCAAAACGGAGATTCCAACTCCTTGAAGCTTGCTTCAATCCATAGATAGATCTCTGCAATTTGCATACCTTAGAATCCTGTTCAAAACCTTCTGGTTGTGTCATATACACATCCTCTTGTAGTTTTCCATTTAGGAAAGCGGTTTTGACATCCATTTGCCATATTTCATAGTCATGATATGCGGCAATAGCAAGCATAATTCTTATAGATTTGATCATTGCTACGGGTGAAAAGGTTTCATCATAGTCAATACCATGAACTTGCCTATAACCCTTCGCTACAAGTCTAGCTTTGTAAGTATGCACCTTCCCATCCATGTCAGTCTTCTTCTTGAAGACCCATTTACATCCTATGGTTTTTACACCTTCGGGTGCATCAATCAAGTTCTAAACTTGATTGTCTTGCATGGATTGCAATTCGGATTCCATGCCTCCAAGCCACTTGTCTGAATCAGGAGAAGACATCGCCTCTTGGTAGGTTGTCGGTTCATCATTCTCAATGATTTCTACCTCATTACTATCTGTTACGAGAAATCCATATCTCTCGGGCTCCGATCGTAACCTACTAGATTTGCGAGTTACTTGTGTATTTTGAACAGGTTCCACAACTCCTTGTGGTTCTTGTTCTTGTTCCACTATTGGTTCAGTGTTATTTTTTGGGTCTCGAATTTCTTCAAGATTTATTTTACTCCCACTGATTTCTTTGGAGAGAAACTCTTTCTCTAAAAAGACACCAGTTCGGGCAAGAAAAACTTTGTTGTCCTCACGGTTGTAAAAGTAATATCCTCTAGTTTCATTTGGATATCCCACGAAAATACATTTGTCAGATTTGTGTGCAAGTTTTTCAGAGACAAGTCTTTTGACAAAGGCTTCGCAACCCCAAATCTTCATGAAAGATAAACAAGTTTTCTTTCCGCTCCACATCTCATATGGAGTCTTTTGAACCGATTTAGTTGGAACACGATTTAGTGTGAAAACAGCGGTTTCTAGAGCGTAACCCCAAAAGGATATTGGAAGATCAACTTGACTCATCATTTATCGAACCATGTCTAACAAAGTCCGATTTCTCCTCTCGGACACACCATTCCATTGTGGTGTTCCGGGTGGAGTCAATTGTGAAACTATTCCACAATTCTTTAGATGATCATCAAATTCATGGCTTAAGTATTCTCCACCTCGATCTGATCGAAGTTCTTTAATACTTTTGCCAAGTTGTTTTTCTACTTCATTTTGAGATATTCTAAATATCTCAAATGCTTCACTTTTATGTTTCATCAGGTAAACATACCCAAATCTACTATAATCATCAGTGAAGGTTATGAAGTATTGAAATTCTTCCCTAGCATTGCTACTTAATGGTCCGCATACATCGGAATGTATCAACCCCAATAAGTCGCTTGCCCTTTCACCTAACTTGGTAAAAGGTGTCTTAGTCATTTTTCCAAGAAGACATGACTCACAAGTATCATATGACTCTAAGTCACATGAACCCAAAAGTCCGTCCCCATGGAGTTTTGAGATATGCTTCTCATTAATATGACCAAGACGGCAATGCCATAAATAGGTATGATTTACATCATTAGGTTTAGATTTCTTATTTATATGATAGACATTGTCATTATTTTCATCCTTGACATTCAAGACATAAAGACCATTAAATGAATTAGCAATACCATAAAGCACATCATTTAAATAAATAGAAAATTTCTTATTCTCAATAAGAAACTTAAAACTTTCATTATCCAAATAAGAAATTGAAATAATATTTCTACTTAAATCCGGAACATAATAACAATTGTTCAAAACAAGAATTAATCCGGAAGGTAAAGTGACTTAATAAGTCCCTACGGCTAATACAACAACTCTTGCTCCATTCCCCACGCGTAGGTCTACTTCACCCTCTTTAAGTAGTCTCCTATTCTTTAGTCCCTGCACATTTAAACAAATGTGAGAACCACATCCGGTATCCAATACCCAAGAATTAGTGGTAGAAAAGAGAATATCTATCATATAGATACCTGAAGTCAATGCAGCCTTGCTGCCCTTCTTCTTCTTTTGCTCTTCCAAGAAAGCCTTGCAATTACGTTTCCAATGACCAATCTCTTGACAATGGAAACAAATTGCATCCTTTTGTGAATCGGGTTTTGCCTCAGAAGCCTTGGCAACACTTGCCTTGCTTATCTTGGGTTTGACAACTTTCTTACCCTTTCCTTTGGCACCAGCCTTCTTCCCATCATAAACTAAAAGCACGGGAGAACCTTTCTCCGCAATCTTCATCTCCGCAGTTTTAAGCATCCCATACAACTCGGAGAGATTCTTATCCATTCCATGCATGTTATAATTCATCACAAACAGATTATAACTTTTAGGCAATGAATTAAGAATGAGATCCGTGGCTAGCTCCAATGGGATTGGGTAGCCAAGTTTCTCAAGGTGCTCTACATAACCTTTCATTTTCAGCATGTGAGGACTCACTTGTTGCCCTTCATTCATTTTCCAAGTAGTGAATGCAACAATGGTCTTGTACCTCTCTTGCCTAGTTTGCTCTTGAAACATGGCTCTTAACTCCACGCTTATCTCATAGGCTTCCAAATGTTCCAAACTTTGTTGGAGTTTTGAGCACATAGTAGCAAGCATGAGACAGCTTACATCTCTAGAATCATTGTGATGTTTCTTGTAACTGTCTCTTTCTGCCCTAGGGGCAGTAGGTTCTGGTTCAGCAGGAAGAGGCCCATCGAGAATGTACAACTTATCTTCTTGTCTAAGAACAATTCTTAGGCTACGGATCCAATCCATAAAGTTCGTACCATTCTCTTGGAGCTTATCCTTCTCAAGGATCGATCGCAATGAAATTGATTGAGTGTTAGTAGTCATTGTCTACAAATATGCAAAATTTCCAAAATTTAATAAGTACCGATTTTTCATTAAAGAAATAAATAATGTATTTTTCAAACAAAATACTCCCACTAAATTATATAACCTTCATATACATCCAATGTATAATATAATTTAATTGGGCTAAGATCCAACTTTAATTTAACTTTTGAGTCCACGGAGGCGGACCGCTCAAAACTAAGTTAATTAGGTAGACGATCATGTCAATCATATCCCATATGATTCTTAGGTCCTTTTATGAGATTCCTTGAGAAATCCAATTTCCAAAGCATGTTTAATCTCATCTTTTGCCTAGGCCCAAAACCGTTTTGACGCCTAATTAAGTCCAACCATTTTAAACGTATAGGAACCATTCAATTTAATGCACCTTGCGGAGGCAAGCCCACATTAAACTAATGAACCTCATCTTGCTCATACATGAATAAAATTAATGCACCTCGCGGAGGCGAACCCACATCAAGATCACCCATGTATAAACAAGTGTTTTAATCATGGCATGGCAATGAAGGACTTAAAACTTTCTTTGAAGGTTCATCACATATAGCATATAACACATTTATGAACATATAATGTAAACATGTTACGCATCAAGTTTAGCCATTAAATTAATCTCCATTAATTTAAGCATGATATTCATGTGTCATTAGTTTCTCTATAATTATGAGGATGAGACAATTTCAACTTTTGTCATTATCTCCAAATCAAGACAACAAGAAGTACGGCCGAAACTAAGCCATGAGGCATCCACAATTCCGCACTAATTCAAGATACCAAGAAAGTAGTCCATGTGGCCGAAACTAAGCAATAGATGGTCTCGATGAACGTAGGCCAATTGCATTCACAATTCCACATGGATCTCCAATCATTGAATCAAGAACTTTGTTTCTCAATTTTAGCAATTATGAACTCTTCATAATTCTAACTTCGTTTTATCTTTGAAACTTGGATTGCGATCAAGTTTGGGAAACACAATCTCGATGAACGCAGATTAGCCATCCAAACCTTTGAACCAATCTAAGATTCACAAGACTAAAACAAATAGGAAAATCAAACCCCAAGATCCACACACAAACCAACTACCCAAAACCCAATCCAGATCAGCAGGTCTGGACTGGTTCTGTTACTGGTTTTGTTGATTTTTGAAAAATTCCAGATTCTGATTTTTTTTACCAAAATCAGACTCTCTGATCTCTTTGTGCGGCCACCCAAAAAGTCCTGTGCGGTCGCCCAAAACTGTGTGGCCGCCCAGGTTCTTCTGTGCGGTCGCCCACGGGGATCAGAATGTACAGAATTTTTAAAGTTCGAAAATTTTGTCTCAAAATTGTCTTTCCCTGATTATTAAAACCATGATCCAATCAGAATTAATAATCAAACAATTCAGAATCTATCATAATATTTATTGCGATTGAATCGTGCGATTAAAGTTGCAAAACAATAAACCACATAAAATCACAAAAGACATAAGTATCATATATTCCAATATTCATATCATGTAAGGCACATAAACAATTTATATACACACAACATGATCTAGGTATTGAAATAATCAACATGAACGGGGCTCTGATACCACTGTTGGGTTTTGGTGTAACATGCGCAGCGGAATATAGCATTTAAAATTTATGAAACCCAAAAGCCCATAGATCCGTTCATATGATTAAATCAAATACAACAATATGAATAGAGGAAAAACTAACCCTTGATGACTTTGAATTCTAGCTTTGATCTTGGTGGAGATTTGAAGCTTGATCACAATGAAAGTAAGAACACGAACTTTGAAGATGATGAGCTTCACCCTCTAGCGGTATCCACACCACGAACGAATATCAAGGAGCTTCTTGATCTTGGTTGCTAGACCAAAATTATGAAACACACTTTCACAATTTAATATGACTATATGGAATTTTTATTTGTGTATTATTTTGTTCTTCAATCAAAAGATGTCTTAGAACAAAATAAAACCTCTCTCAAACTCTCTGGAGACTCACAAAAGGCTATGGCTGAAGTTCTGGCCGAAATCCCCTTTTTATACACAAGCAAGACCTATTCCAAATAGGAAACTTGTGTCAAAAACTTCTCCTAATCGAATTAGGAAAGTTTCTGCTGACAGCACTGTGCGGCCGCCCAAAGAAGGCTGTGCGGTCGCCCAACTTTGGGCGGTCGCCCGGTTCCTTTTGGGCGGTCGCCCGCCAGGCCAGAATTTCTGAAAAATTCCAATTTAGTCCTTTTAAAGATTCGTTCTATTGTGTGTGACCCTCTAGGATTATACTAAGTTGGCAATGGGTTCAAACATGAAACCATAAGATATGATTAGGTTCTAGCAAACCGTCATACCTACCCAAATAGTATAACTAGATACAAGTTCGCATTCCTTTAGAATATGTCACAATCCTTTTGTCACGACCCGAAGTCCCGTATCTATTTTCTTGGTATAATCATTTAATTATTTATTATTTAATTATTTAAATATATATGTGTGCATTTTATGTTTCATAATATTTTTATGCCTAGCATTTTAATTAGTCATTTGTGCTAGTATAAAGTAAGGGAATTATTAGGGAAGAGGATATTAAGGATAGTAGTAGTAGTGGTAGTAGTAGTAGTAGAGGGGGCCTAGGTGTAACATTTTAAATCATTCTACTTACTCCCTCCCTCTCCCTCACCTTCTCTCTCTCTTTTCCCTGCACACACACACACACACTCAATCTCTCTCTTCCATTGTTAAGAAAAGGTAAGAAAATCTCTCTCCCTCTTTCCTTCTTTTGATCATCTTCCTCTCTCTATTTCTTATTGCTCATTTTATGAAAAATGTTTAGATCGTCGATAGGGTCGTGTAGAGCTAAGAAATTTCGAATTCCGTCATCATTCATAAATTCCAAGTAAGTTGCTTTTCCCCCATTTATGCTAAAAATGTTCATCTTTAACTCCATTGATGCTCTAGTTGATATATATTGCTTCTTTGGTTGATTTGGAATTTATTTGCAATTTATCCATTCTTGTGAAATTTGGGTGTTTGAATCATCTCTTGGTTTGGGTTGACTATTAGATGTTATATGAGTTATTTTAGAGTCATAAGTTGTTCTAGTACCTCATTATACTTGTTAGATGTATTGGATTTTGGTTTGGTTTTGGTTTGGGTTGAACTTTTGGAAGAACCCAGGTAAACTTGCCGAATTCCGGTAGTATGGGCGCGTGGGCGACCGCCCATGGGTGGGTCGGGCGACCGGCCATGAAGTCAGTTGGTCCGGGGTGTTGGAGTCCATGGTTTTGGGCGACCGCCCAGGCTGGTTATGGGCGACCGCCCATAATAGCTAACCTGAGTGTCTTTGTTTGTTGTTGTTTTTGGAGTCAAGCTCGGTCTAGGCTTGGAGCGCCATTCTAGTTGACTTAAGTTAAAATTGTGGAACACATTGGTGTGTGTAAATGGTTCCTTTGTGAACAATTGTGCTATGGAATTTGATTAAGTATGGTTTGGGAATGTTGGACATCTTTTGATGCGTTGTTTGGACTGGTTCATCTTTATGGTGATTTATTTGGAATGGTTCCCTACTTTGGAATCATTAGTTGTTTATTTAAGCTTGTATTTATTACTTAGCATTTATTTGAAAGTCTAGCTGGTTACTTGTGTTCGAGTCAGGCAATGGATAATGCTATAATAGAACAAGCCAAGTCCAGTATAGCATCGCCCATTGGTCCTTCTTTCCTCATCCAGATTGACCTTAGTTGGGATGAGCTAGCTCCTTTGGTGAGTATTCTAGCTAGTCGTTTTGGGTATGACTCTGTGTCATTTCCCCTGTCCTTTGTGACATGTTACATTGTTATCGTTCTGGTACCGAGGTTTTCTCTTCAGTTATTATGCTACTATGAAGATGGTTTGATTGGTTGATTGGTTGAAGCTGCGCAGCGATCCTTCTTATGTTCTATCAGTTTGGGAAACCTTGGCTAATATCCTTTGTTACTTGTTTATTTCCGCTGCCATATGTTAACTGTTACTTGCTACGTGCTATATGAGATTTATTACTGTTATTGCATCTTAGCATGTCATGTAGTTGCATTAGTAACTTATTGAGATTTATCTCAACCCCTTTCTTTTATCTTTGTTTTTCCTTAACCCCCCCAGGAGGAAAGTAATAGGAGTCGCTGATCACGAGGAGGACGTCGAGAGGGTTCGTGGCTTTTGGGCAGGTTGTTGTTCGGTTTGCATTACTTAAATGTATAACCCTTTGGGATAGTATTACCAAACTATGACATCATTAAGAAGTTGTAATGTTTTGTATTTTGGTGTAAGCTTGTGGAGCTTATACTAGTCGTTTAGTAATGTTGTTAAGAATTGGATTTCTAAAATTGTGAACTGTCATCTTTTGTTGTTAAAGAGGAATTTTTATCTTCTATATTTTGGTGTTTATTGTTTTAAGTCGACGTCCGGCTGGCGAGCTCCCGGCCCGCGGGGTCGGGGTCGCCACAGTTGGTATCAGAGCTATGGTTTAGCTCTAAGTTTAAGTATAGGTGGACTAGAATGACCTAGGAGGGTAGTTGTGTTCGGAGTGAGTAATGGTTGATGTTTTATGCAGATAATTGTTCAAAATGGCTAGAAGAAGAGCTGGTGAAGGTCCCAGTGGGACTCCGAATCATAACGATCTACGGGAAGAGAATCGTGCGATGTTTCAGGGTATGTTTGAAGCGGCTATGAAAGCAATTCATGATCAAGGACCGAGAAAGGAACATGTAGCACCTCCGCGATATGGGTTGGAGCAGTTCTTGAAATTGAAACCGATTGAGTACAATGGTGAACCTGATGTGAAAAAGGCAGAAATGTGGATTGAGTCAATGGAGAAGATTTATGATGTCTTTGGTTGCACGGACGAGGATAGGGTTCGGTTTGCGGCTTATAAGCTAGTTGGGGCTGCTGAACATTGGTGGAAGGCACTTAAGCCAAGTTGGGATACGACTCTTGTACCTTATACTTGGGAATTGTTTGTGAGGAAATTCAAGGAACACTTCATTCCTTTGGTTGATCAGAACCGGAAGGAGATCGAGTTCCTAAACTTGGAGCAGGGCTTGTTGACTGTAGCTCAATACTCGGCTAAGTTCACAGAATTAGCTAGGTATTGTGACTACCTTGTGAGGACTGAAGAGCAGAAGGCGTTGAGGTTTATCAGAGGCCTGAGGACAGCTATCAGGACTCAGCTTATAGCTCAGAGGATTCAGACTTTCCAGGATGCTGTGGACCGTGCTTACTTGGTAGAGCAAGACATCGGGGAACACAAGAGAAAGACCGAGGCAGTTAACACGGGTAAACAAGGAGGTCAGGGCAGAGCTCAACCACAACAACGTTCAGATAACCGAGGTAATTCAGGAGGACAATCTTAATTCAGAGGGCAACCAATCCTAAGGAATCCGGTCACTACTCCGGGGAACCAAGGGAATCAGAATAAGAGACTTTGTTCTTATTGCCAGAACGAAGGACATTCTGAGGATAGGTGTTGGAAGAAGCAAGGGAAGTGTATTAATTGCGGTCAGTTGGGGCACTTTGTGAAGGATTGTCCGAGGTTTAAGGGTCAACCATCGGGAAGTGGAGCTGGTACTGCTCAAGGTCAGAAGAGAGATGCAACGGGGAAGCCTAAGGTTCAAGGAAGAGTTTTTGCTATGAACCAGCAGCAGACTGCTGATGATCCTTCAGTGATAAGAGGTATTATTTCTGTGTCTAGTGTGAGCGCTCGTGCATTAGTAGATCCAGGATCATCACATTCTTACATATCTGTGCAATTTGCTTCTTTGCTAAATTCTTCATCTGAGTCCTTACCTTATGTGTTAGAGGTGTCAACTCCTATGGGAGAATGTCTGGTGACTGATAAAGTGTTTCGTGCTTGTGACGTGCTTATTTGTGGTCATGTTTTGTGTGCGGATTTGGTAGTTCTTCCGATACAAGACTTTGACGTTATTTTGGGTATGGATTGGCTGAGCAAGTTTCATGCTTCAGTTGATTGTCATAGGAAGGTCGTTACTTTTTCTATTCCTAATGTGCCTAAGTTTGTGTTTGAGGCTATTCCTTTGGGTAGAAATATTCGTATAATTTCTTATGTGAAAGCTAGGAGATTATTGCATCGTGGTTGTGAGGGTTATCTGGCTAGTGTGCTAGATACCAAGAAAGAATCGCCTGGGTTAGAGAGTGTTCGGGTAGTTAGAGAATTTCCTGATATTTTCTCTTCTGAGTACAATATGCCTCCCGATAGAGAGATAGAGTTCTGTATAGATCTATTACCAGGTACAGCTCCGATTTCGAAAGCACCTTATAGAATGGCTCCAGCAGAGTTGAAAGAACTGAAGGTCTAGTTACAGGAGTTACTTGATAGAGGATTTATTCGACCTAGTGTTTCACCGTGTGGAGCACCGGTTTTGTTCGTAAGGAAGAAAGATAGTTCGTTGAGGTTGTGTATTGATTACAGGAAGTTGAATCAGGTAACGGTGAAGAACAAATATCCTCTATCGCATATTGATGATTTGTTCGATCAACTTTAAGGGTCAGTAGTATTTTCTAAACTTGATTTGAGGAGTGGATACCATCAGTTGAGAATTCGATCGGAAGACATTCCGAAGACTGCTTTTCGCACCCGATATGGTCACTATGAGTTCTTGGTTATGCCGTTTGGGTTGACTAACGCACCTACCGTGTTTATGGACTTGATGAACAAAATTTTCCATCCTTATCTTGATATGTTCGTAGTGGTCTTCATTGATGATATCCTTGTCTATTCTAAATCTCGAGAAGAGCACAAGCAACATTTGAGGACAGTTTTATCAGTACTCGCAAAGGAACAGTTATTCGCGAAGTTTAGTAAGTGTGAATTTTGGCTCGAAAAAGTTTCATTTCTGAGTCATGTTATTTCTAAAGATGGGATTTCTGTGGATCCTTCGAAGATAGAGGCTATTATTGATTGGAAGCGACCAGAAACAGTGACTGAGATCAGGAGTTTTCTGGGGTTAGCAGGGTACTACATGAGGTTTATAGAAGGGTTTTCACGGATTGCTACACCGATGACTCAGTTGACCCGAAAGAATGTTCTGTTTGAGTGGACCGAAAAATGTAACAACAGTTTTGAAGAGTTGAAGAAGAGGTTGACTACCGCACCGATATTGACATTGCCTAATGGGAACGATGACTTGGTGATTTATAGTGATGCATCGAAGGAAGGCTTGGGTTGTGTCTTAATGCAGAATGGGAAAGTGATCGCGTATGCTTTGAGGAAATTGAGTCCGAGTGAACAGAATTATCCTACTCACGACATGGAATTGGCAGCTATCGTTTTAGCTCTTCATAAGTGGAAGCATTACCTTTACGGGGAAAAATTTGAGATTTTCACGTATCACAAGAGTTTAAAGTATCTTTTCTCCCAGAAGGAACTGAATAACCGACAGCGCAGATGGATGAAACTTTTGAAGGATTATGATTGTAAAATATCTTATCATCCGGGGAAGGCGAATGTTGTAGCCGATGCGATTAGTAGAAAATCTTATGTGGCTTCGATGATGGTTCGAGAGTGGAAAATGCTTGAAGATGTTCGAGACTGGTGTCCTCGTGAATCGAGACATGGGGCTATTTTTGCGAACATTAGGGTATCTCCAACCCTAATTCAGAGAATAAAGGAAGCTCAGAAAGAAGATCCAGAGTTAGTGAAAATAATGGGTAAAATGAAGGAGAAGAACTTCGAGGATTTTTTTATTAGTTCGAATGGAGTGTTGACTTATCGTGGTCGTTTGTGTGTACCCGTCGTTGATGGAATAAAGAGGCAAGTTTTAGATGAGGGTCATAAATCGAGATATACTATTCATCCCGGTAGACCCGCAGGACTACTTCAGTCATTAGAGATTCCGGAGTGGAAATGGGAACATGTGACTATGGATTTTGTTACAGGACTACCTCGTACCCGTAGGAAGTATGACAGTGTTTGGGTAATCGTGGATAGACTAACCAAGAGTGCTCATTTCTTACCGATTGATATTAGATACTCGATGGAAAAGCTTGCGAACCTTTATATTAATGAGATTGTGAAATTGCATGGGGTTCCGGTTAGCATTGTATCAGATCGTGACCCGCGGTTTACTTCTAAATTCTGGAAAGCGTTACAGGAGGCTTTGGGTACCGATTTATGATTCAATACAGCTTTTCACCCTCAGACCGACGGTCAATCCGAGAGAACTATTCAGATTTTAGAATACATGTTGCGAGCTTGTTCGATAGACTTTTCAGATTCTTGGGATATGCACTTACCTTTAGTGAAATTTTCTTATAATAACAGTTATTAGGATATAATTGAGATGGCTCCTTACGAGGCTTTGTATGGGAGAAAGTGTAGATCACCTATCTGCTGGGATGAGATCGGGGAAGCGAAGATATGGGGTACTGATTTGATTCAGGATTCAGTTGAGAAAGTCAGAGTTATTCGAGATCGATTGAAGACAGCCCAGAGTCGACAAAAGAGCTATGCCGATCACCGATATCGGGATCTTAATTTTCAGACCGGGGACATTGTATTCTTGAAGGTATCTCCGAAGGTGGGTATTCGAAGGTTTGGGAAGAAGGGTAAATTGGCTCCGAGGTTTATTGGACCGTTTGAGATTTTGGGAAAAGTGGGGCTTCTTGCTTATCGACTCGCGTTACCATCTTCTCTAGACCGGTTGCATAACGTCTTCCATGTTTCTATGCTTCATAAGTATTTGCATGATCCATCTCACGTGTTACCAAGGGTACCTGAGGATATAGAGCCCGACATGTCATATGAGGAACGACCGGTTCGGATTCTTGATACCAAAGTGCAAGAGTTAAGGAATAAAAGCATTGCGTTGGTTAGAGTGCTATGGAGGAATCACAAGGTCGAAGAATCAATGTGGGAGCTCCGAGAAGAGATGGAACGGAAATATCCGTGGCTTTTTGTTTCGGGTAAGCACCCTTAAAATTCGGGTCGAATTTTCTTTAAGGAGGAGTGAATGTCACGACCCGAAATCCCGTATCTATTTTCTTGGTATAATCATTTAATTATTTATTATTTAAATATTTATGTGTGCATTTTATGTTTCATAATATTTTTATGCCTAGCATTTTAATTAGTCATTTGTGCTAGTATGAAGTAATAGAATTATTAGGGAAGAGGATATTAAGCGTAGTAGTAGTAGAGGGGGCCTAGGTGTAACATTTTAAATCATTCTACTTACTCCCTCCCTCTCCCTCACCTTCTCTCTCTCTTTTCCCTGCACACACACACACACACACACACTCAATCTCTCTCTTCCATTGTTAAGAAAAGGTAAGAAAATCTCTCTCCCTCTTTCCTTCTTTTGATCATCTTCCTCTCTCTATTTCTTATTGCTCATTTTATGAAAAATGTTTAAATCGTCGATAGGGTCGTGTAGAGCTAAGAAATTTCGAATTCATCATCATTCATAAATTCCAAGTAAGTTGCTTTTCCCCCATTTATGCTAAAAATGTTCATCTTTAACTCCATTGATGCTCTAGTTGATATATATTGCTTCTTTGGTTGATTTGGAATTTATTTGCAATTTATCCATTCTTGTGAAATTTGGGTGTTTGAATCATCTCTTGGTTTGGGTTGACTAATAGATGTTATATGAGTTATTTTAGAGTCATAAGTTGTTCTAGTACCTCATTATACTTGTTAGATGTGTTGGATTTTGGTTTGGTTTTGGTTTGGGTTGAAATTTTGGAAGAACCCAGGTAAACTTGCCGAATTCCGGTAGTATGGGCGCGTGGGCGACCGCCCATGGGTGGGTCGGGCGACCGGCCATGAAGTCAGTTGGTCCGGGGTGTTGGAGTCCATGGTTTTGGGCGACCGCCCAGGCTGGTTATGGGCGACCGCCCATAATAGCTGACCTGAGTGTCTTTGTTTGTTGTTGTTTTTGGAGTCAAGCTCGGTCTAGGCTTGGAGCGCCATTCTAGTTGACTTAAGTTAAAATTGTGGAACACATTGGTGTGTGTAAATGGTTCCTTTGTGAACAATTGTTCTATGGAATTTGATTAAGTATGGTTTGGGAATGTTTGACATCTTTTGATGCGTTGTTTGGACTGGTTCGTCTTTATGGTGATTTATTTGGAATGGTTCCCTACTTTGGAATCATTAGTTGTTTATTTAAGTTAGTATTTATTACTTAGCATTTATTTGAAAGTCTAGCTGGTTACTTGTGTTCGAGTCAGGCAATGGATAATGCTATAATGGAACAAGCCAAGTCCAGTATAGCATCGCCCATTGGTCCTTCTTTCCTCATCCAGATTGGCCTTGGTTGGGATGAGCTAGCTCCTTTGGTGAGTATTCTAGCTAGTCGTTTTGGGTATGACTCTGTGTCATTTCCCCTGTCCTTTGTGACATGTTACATTGTTATGGTTCCGGTACTGGGGTTTTCTCTTCAGCTATTATGCTACTATGAAGATGGTTTGATTGGTTTATTGGTTGAAGCTGCGCAGCGATCCTTCTTATGTTCTATTAGTTTGGGAAACCTTGGCTAATATCCTTTGTTACTTGTTTATTTCCGCTGCCATATGTTAACTGTTACTTGCTACGTGCTATATGAGATTTATTACTGTTATTGCATCTTAGCATGTCATGTAGTTGCAGTAGTAACTTATTGAGATTTATCTCACCCCCTTTCTTTTATCTTTGTTTTTCCTTAACCCCCCCTCCCCCAAGGAGGAAAGTAATAGGACTCGCTGATCACGAGGAGGACGTCGAGAGGGTTCGTGGCTTTTGGGCAGGTTGTTGTTCGGTTTACATTACTTAAATGTATAACCCTTTGGGATAGTATTACCAAACTATGACGTCATTAAGAAGTTGTAATGTTTTGTATTTTGGTGTAAGCTTGTGGAGCTTATACTAGTCGTTTAGTAATGTTGTTAAGAATTGGATTTCTAAAATTGTGAACTGTCATCTTTTGTTGTTAAAGAGGAATTTTTATCTTCTATATTTTGGTGTTTATTGTTTTAAGTCGACGTCCGGCTGGCGAGCTCCCGGCCCGCGGGGTCGGGGTCGCCACACCTTTTGTCCACGATGTCATTGAACACAAGTCATGGTCAAACAGTCAACTTGTTTTTGTTCAATACTTTCTTGATTCCGAATATGTTGATAGTCCAAATGACATTGAGTCAGTCAATTCATTTGAGTCCGGCCGGACATTTCATCAACATCATTCCTACGAGAGGCCCAAGCTTGACATCTCTCCGAAGAGGGACAAATCCATCTAGCTTATTACTCTTCCCTACATGAATCCTATTATGCCAATCATACCCTTTATAACTACCCGGTTAAAGGTGGCGTTTGAATATGTCAAACATAATTTTCATCAAGTGGAAGACTATAATAACTTCATGTCTAAGGATTCGAAATGACATAACTAATATGAGATATATGTTCGACATAGACCATGACATAAATCTCATACAGCGGGTCATGTCCAGTACCTTGTTCCAAACAAGTACCCATAAATCTAACATGATCATCCCATGATCATTTAGCCTTTATACCAGTGTTTAACAAGTATTAGGGACGGAGATTATTATAAGTAAACATGAACAACAATAATAATCAAAACATCTCTTTATTGATATGAAATAAATGATAACAATTACAACGTTTATTAAACGTGCCTAGAGCACCACTACCAACACTATGACTACTGCATGTACTGGGCTGCGGATCCAGTTGAAGTATTTGAAGACATTCACCCCGACAACTAAGACTCTCCTCTAGTTTCTGATAGTGAGCTCAAGGAAGCTTCTGCAACTGAGTCAGAATCTGAAGATGAGTCCTTCTATGAGCCTGTTCTGAACAAGGTGGGTGATAAGGAAAAAGGCAAGGGTTTAGCTGCTGATGCGCCTTCGCGCAAGAAGAAGAAGGCCAGCAAATCTACTGCTGTGCCTAGAATATCTATCAAAGAGCCTAGCGCGCCTGCTCCCAAGCGCAAGGCTTCTGCTGACCCTGAGCCTCCTAAGAAATCTAAGAAGGCCAAGGGTCCTGCGCCTGTTGAGAAGAAGGACAAGAAAAAGAAGAAAAAGGAAAAGGACTCAAGAACCCTACTGGATAAGTCTGATGAAGAGATCCAAGTAGAGGATGATGCTCCTGCGCCCCCTCCTCCTGCGCCTAAGTCCAAGAGCGCATCTACTCCTCCTCATGCGCCTCAAGAGGAAGATATATTTGAAGGTTCTGGAAATGATCCTCTCATTAGCCCTTCCAAATCTACTGGAACCTCTAAGGCTGCACAATCTCAGGGGGAGAAGCAGAAGGAATCTGCCAAGGAGACACGTAAGGATACTTCAAGTGAGGATGAGATCCCACTATCTGCAAAGAAGGCCACTCCAACGCACAGGGTCAAGAAGGTTGCAACGAAGAAACGCGCCACAAAGCGCACTATGGAAGACTTGTCTGATGTTGAATCAGACCATCCAAGGACTTGTCCTTCGCGCACTGAAAGATCTGCGCTTGACATTGCTAGGGAAGCAAGGCTAGCAGTAATTGCGCAGAGAAATATTACGCAGCAAGCCCCACCAGTCTTTATTGATGGTGAAGGCTTTACTCACAATGAGCCTGATCCTACTGTCTATGAGGATGCACCATTAGTAGAAGATGCTGATGAGGACTCAAGCTCAGAAGACTATGTTATTCATCGCTCTCCTATCAATGCGCATCACTCTCCAGTTCATGCGCAAGCTGCTCCAGCTGTTGCTATTCCTACACAACCTACTGGGGCTTCACAAACCTCTCCTGTCATTCCTATTGTGACTCCAGCAACTGCTCCCTCAGATCCCTCCAACTCCTCAACAGACATGCGCCAAATCATGGCCATGCTCAAAACAATCCAGGCTAATCAATTTGCCGCGCAAACCCAGCACTTCTAAGTGGTCACTGCGCAAGCCAAGATTCAAGAGAAACTGGATGCTCAGTCTGCAAGGCTAGATGCGCAAGCCAGTTTGCTTCAAGCTATTTATTGTGACATTAAGGGGGAGAGTTTAACAAAGGAAACCAGTTCTGCTGATGTGCAGGCAACCAGTTCTGGAGCTGTGCCCATGCCTCCAAATTTTGAAAAGTTCCGCCAAGACATAGAGCACGACTTTAGTGTCATTACCACTGCGCTCTCAAAGATCCCTTCTGTGCATGGCCTGAATAAAGCCCTATGCACCATGGCAGAAGCTATGAAAGATGTCATGCAGATTGAAACTGCAAAGATTTTAAACGCTTTTGAAAACCATGCTCCCGGTGATTCCAGCTCTTCCTTTGCCTCCATCGATGCGCTAAAACCTCATGTCACTCACTGCTTAGTTCAGTTCAGTGATACCTTCCATAGTGCCATGAATCAGGCTATGCTAGATATGCAAGCCAGTCAGAATATGGTTCAGGTGGAGTTAACCAAGAGTTTGGCAGATGCGCAGAAGGAAATTCAAGACTTGATTGAAACTACTCAGAAATCTCTTGCAAACCAATATGGTTCACTTGAGAATACTCTAAATCGAGTCTCTGAAGACATTCAAAAGGACAACAGTTTGATGCTCGGCGGTATGAAGACTTACGTGAACCAGTATGTGGAATATAATGCTAAGTTTCAAGCTCTCAAGATTGAGATAATGGACAAGATTACCGGCCTGCAGAACGAGCTTAGGGAAGCACTTTCTAGGATTAACATAGACTAGAAATGTAATTTCTTTTGCTGCGCATATTTTGTAAGTTTTTGATGCGCTTTTGATTTTTCTTCCATGTAAAACTTGTACCTGTAACTCAAAATCTTTCAAGTTTTAATGAGAAGAATGCATCATTGCTTTTCACAAAACTTTGTTCAATTCAAACTTTTCGTTTGTGGAACAATGAATGCTTTATCTAAACCCTACATCATGCGCATATTCATATCTGCTCATATTTCATTGCATGATGTTTAAACATTCAGTTTAAACGCATACTCAACTTAAACTCATAATATTTTGTATGCGCTGAATGATATTTATGTCTTTTCCTTATTGTAAGTTTTATCTTTTGGATAGACTAGAAATCTATAACACTGGCTAGTGTGTGCATTGACTTGAGACATGACTTAACATTTACATTCTTATGGACATGTTTTTATCAAGTACTTTGTATTGCCTTTGTTGTAGTAGGTAATGGCATCAATCATTTAGGGGGAGATTATTGGGTATGCTTATTATTTAACCCTCCTACTTATGTTAGAATTGATTGATATCATCACCTAAGTTTATTTTAAAGACTTTAGGACCCTATGTAAGAAGTTTTATAACTTCATTTTTTAGATAAGTCCTCTCTATAGACTAGGCTTAGTATTTAGAGCTGAAGCTTTGGATTTGAGGTCACATATGTAAATGGCTAAATGTGATGCGCATGTCCTTCATACACAACACCCTCTGCACACATCTATGCACATGGATTTCATGCACAGCGCAAATTTGCCTTAGTCAATTATCTTGTTTCTGACCTCACCTTTTATTAGCTTGAAAAGCGTCATGACAAGCTACGCTTTTTGGAATGAGTCAAAGTGTTGATATGGACAAATGACAAAACGTGCACACTTAGCATACACGTAGATGGAGACGCGCCTCATATTTTGAAATTCAAATTAAAGACAGCTGTCACCCTTCTAGAAGATTTTTGAAATTTGTCAACTTGCTCTGTCTCCAACGGCTATAAAGGACAGCTGCGCACCAATCACATTGCAACAGCACATTGTCCTTGCTCTGCTCCCCAACGTCAAGTTCTTGGAGCTCAGCTATAAATAGCATGCTCATCCTCATTTTCCAAGTTGCTTGTGTTTTTTCTTTCAAAGAGAAAGTTTGAAGATTTGAAGATTGCTTGCTCATTCCCAGATTTCTCAAGAACAACCTTCACCTTCATACATCCAAGCCCAGATCCTAAAAAACCTTTGTAACGCCAGAATCTTGTGCTCTCCATCTTATAGATTCAAAGAGCTCAGATTTCTAACACACACACACACACCTCTTAAAGTTCCGATCTCATCGATCATACTTCTAGAGAAACACCGGCTATTGTCTAGGATTTTGTTCTTTCATAGATTATAGATCTTTGAGTTAGTTTGTTCTAAATCGCTGTAACTTGTAAACTCTCTCTTATAATAAGATCTCCATTAGAAATCCAAGACTAACCATCTTGGTAGAGGACGTAGATCTTTTCCCGATTGAACCTCTCCAAATAGCTTGTCTCAATAATCTGCTTTGCTTTCTACATTAAACATTCCTGATATATTGCTTTGTTTGATCTTGTAGATTGCTTTGAACTGTTTGAATTGTGTTTGTGTGCTTTTTGCCTTAGTTCCATTTTGCGCCACTCTTTAAGCCTTAACTTAGCGCGTGCGTTTTTACACTTTTGCGCATATACCTACGCATAAGTGATTGCTTTAAATTTCCGCTGTGCATTTCACACTCTTGCTGCGCGCTATACTTAACCAAATTAAGAGTCGTGCGCATGTGCCATTGTTTCGCAAAAGGGTTTGAAAAGAATTTTAAAAACGCTATTCACCCCTCCCCCTCTAGCATTTTTCATACCCTTGTTGCCCTTCTGGGACCAACAATTCCACTCTTAGACAAAGTAACTACATTGGACTCAAACACAATACGGAAACCATGCTTAATCAAAAGCGATCCGAATACCAAGTTCTTTCAGATTTTTGGCACATAAAGAACATTATTGAGAGTTAGCTCCTTCCCGGATGTCATCTTCAAAACCACCTTCCCTTCACCTTTGATTTCGAAAGTGGCCGAATTCCCCATAAACAGCTTCTCGCCATTTTCCTTAGCAACAAAAGTACTAAACCTGTCTTTGTTGGAACACACATGTCTAGTAGCACAGGTGTCAATCCACCACTGATTTGGGTTTGAACCCACCAAATTCACCTCAGAAATCACAGCCGTGAGGTGCATCTCAGACACGTCCTTAGCAATGCCTTCAACCAGATTTGCTTCACGAGCCTTCTTGGGCGCCTTGCAAGCATAAGACTTGTGGCCTTCACCACCACAATTATAACAAGTTCCAAGGAACTTCTTCTTGGAACACCACCCTTAGGTCCCAAGTTGGACGGTTTTGACCCAACCTTCCCTTTCCCCTTGCAATGGCCTTTTCCTTTGGAGCTTTGACCATGATCCACCACGTTAGCCTTAGCAACACCGGAGACAAACTTTTTCTCGGCATTTCTATTGCCTTCTTCAATACTCAATCGAAGAATGATCCCCTCAACATCCATTTATTTTCGCTTATGCTTACGGTAGTTCTTGAAATCATTCCAAGAAGGAGGCAATTTTTCAATGATAGTAGCCACTTGAAAGCTTTCACTTATGACCATACCCTCGGCTTGAATTTCTTGCAAAATAGTTTGAAACTCATCAAGCTGAGACTTCACACCCTTGATGTCCACCATCTTAAAATCAAGAAAACGAGCAACAATAAATTTCTTTATTCCCGCATCCTCAATTTTATACTTGTGGTCCAAAGACCCCAACAATTCCTTAGCATATTTCTTGTCATTGAACACATTATACAAAGAATCTGAAAGCGAATTCAGGACATGGTTTTTGCACAAATAGTCCCCGTGTTTCCATGCTTCAACCGCAGCCAAAGTGGTAACATCAGTTTCATTCTCACCAACCTTTTGGCATATCTTCTTTCAGATATTTAGCCAAATTTAAGGTAGTGAGATAGCAAAGCATCTTTTGTTGCCAACGCTTGAAATCATTGCCAACAAACTTCTCGGGTATTTCAGCATGAGGAGTCGTGATGTGAACTGTTGTGGGATTAGTCAAATTAGCCGAGCCACTTCCACTTCCAGTTTGGGTCACAGTTTCGGGTCCTTTTCTAGTTTGTGTTTCCTTTCCAGTCGTGTTTCCAGCAATGTTGGTATCAGTCGTCATCTGAAACACAACAACCAGTTAATACCTTGAGTATAACCAGTTCGTATGAATCTGTAATCAGTTCCCTCTGTTGGGAAAAATAAGTCTTAAGATTGTTAACGGTTTACAACAGAAAGAACAATTACAGAAATAAAAAATACAAATAGAAACTGGAAATTCAAAAGGAAAATTGAAGTTGTTGTTTGCACGAGCCCAATGCTAGTCACTGTCTTCTTAAGACTTATTCGTCCCCTCACCGAGTGTGCTTGAGTTTGCTCGGAACGCTAGTCTCCCAGGATAGAACGTGCGGACCGGGGGACTTTGCACCTAAGTTTCCCGGTGAACGGAACTGTGCTTGGACAGTATCACCACTACTGAAATGCAAGGAGGCCAAGAGAGAATGCAGAGCAATATGCAACAAAAGATAAAATGGAGGAGGATTTTGTTTTTCGTGTGTTCAAACTGATTGGTGAGCACTCCATTTTATATCTGCACAAAACAAGGATCACAAACTGAAAACTGGCATTAACACGAGAATTAAACATAATTAATTTCGGGTTATTCAGTTTTTATTCACTGCAATAAATCTCAAAATTAAAGCAGCAATCAATCTCATTAATCCTTGTAGTTACAAATGTTTTGAAATCAAAACTGCTCATTATTTTGATTCACAAGATCAAAAAATTTAACAAAAGGTGGGCTTGTCTAGGAAGGCAAATTCGGTGCTACATTCGTGTCCGCAACTCGCAAGCTAAATTAGAACTTGATTTGCACCCCCCCCCCCCCGCGCGCGAGAGAGAGCCTCTATGCTACATAATCTTGAACACTACTCTTGTGTCCAAGTATATATGCTAGCAACAAGTTCATTTTCCTTCCAATGTGGGATAACCACATTTTCCCTTATCAACCCACTTACTTTGAGCATTCATATCTCATTCATCCAATAACCATTTTGGACAAATAAATACTTGATTTCTTCTTCTCATGGAGTAGAACACTAACCCATAATTAATTTTGTCATTGGACAAAATTACCGTTATGGAAATTCCTTATAATTTCCTTCAAAACCACACTTTTTCCAACACTCCTCAGGGAATATAAAGTTTTCATGATACTGATCTCGTGCTGCCATTCAAGCACAAATAATTATCAGTTCTTCATCTTGAGTTGAGACCGGTTATTGAGATAGATGGGGTAAATTAGAGGCAGTCTCATGTGCGGCCTGCGACGGCGTACGGAGGGTATCCTGATTTATTATTATTATAATTTTTTTTGACGAGATTTTTTTTTTTTTTGCCACCCCAACTTTTTTTCCTCCCAACAAAAGTAACACTAATTATAACGAAATGTAACACTTTTTTTTTCAATGTAACATTTTTTTTAAATGTACCGCAATTTTGCTGCAAATAGATTAAAGATAACATAAAGATTGACGACTAAACTAATGTAACACTTTTTATAAAGGAATGTAACACTCTTTTTCTCAAATGTAACACTTTTTTTTTCAAATGTTACATAAGATTAACAAACTAAACTAATGTTACATTTTATAAAAAATGAATGTAACATTTTTTTTATCTCAATTGTAACAGTTTATATTCTTAAATGTAACATTATATCTTAAATGTAACAATTGAAATTGAGAAAGTAACAATTGAAATGCAAACCCAATTTTTTCTTGTAAAACTGCTGTTACATTTGACAGTAAAAATGTTACTTTTTGAAGATGAAACTGTTACTTTTATCAGTACAGAGTTTTACATTTCACCTGACAAGCAACTCAAACTTTTTTATGTGTTAAAAATTATGTTTTTTTTAAAAAAAAAATCAATCCAAACCATGACCTATCTTGTTTGATTCGTCTCGACGAGACGAACACAACGGTATTTTTTAATTTTTATTCTGAGTTATAAATCTCAAGATATAGCATTTTAAAGTTATTGGTTTTTTAAGGGAATGACACGTGTCGCGATACGAGAGGGTGGGAGAGGCTGGACCGGGCGGGTACGACCCGTGGGTTTGGCACATCGCACCGCCTGTAATAGAGCCGTCAATTTGGGCTGAGCCCATTGGGCCAGCCCGGCCCGCCATAGAATAAAGGTGGGTTGGGTCCTAAATATGCTAGCCCAAATACAAGTGGGCCATTTTGGGCTAGCCCATTTGGGCGCGGGCCAAACAGGTTGGGGCGGGCCAACCCACTTTTTTTTTCCTTTTCGTTTGCCGTTTTCTTATGTCGTTTAGTGAATAGTGAACGTGTGCGGCGTGCCTCTAGGTTTTCACTTGTCAATTTCATTCTATCGCATTTCTCTCTCTCTCTCTCTCTCTCTCTCTCTCTTCGACCCTTCTCTCAACCGACCGGCGCCGCTATCAGTCGCCATCGTCTTCAATCTACATCGTCCCCTTCTCTGCCATTCCGGGATCCATCGCCTTCTGGTAAGTCCTCTCTCTCTCTTTGACTCTTCACTCTATTTTCACTTTTACAAATATATTTTGTGCAACACAGGTTAATTAATACAATGTTTTTGGGACAGTTAGGTAGTTTTCGAGGAATTTTTTTATTGGGATCCATTGTCTTTAAACTTGAACATGCTTTAATTACTTTTTTTTTTTATCTTTTAGTTTGTAATCAAAAATGATATTTGAACTTTATATCAAAATGTGATTATGGACTTTAGGCTTTAAAAATGTTGCTCCCTGGCTTAATCCTTGAGGGATATTCATTAAAAAAATCATTGTCGTCTTAGCCCGCCTTACCCACCTGGCCCACCAACCCAAGGTGGATTAGGTTGGGATTCAATTTTCCCAGCCTGTAGATACCCCGAGAAAACCACAACTTGGCTAGAGCGGTGAATTATCCTAGGATGTCTAAGTTGTTTTAATTTGTAGAGTCACCACCTATGTTATTGAGGAAACATAAGAAAAACCTACAAAGAGCCTAGTTTATGTACAAAACCAGAGATTCGGGAAGAGAAGGGTTCGGGGGTTAGGTGACGGAGTGGGAAGTACTTAAACACCCACTCCGCCCCGCTTACGCGGGTCTTGCTACTATTGGTGTTCTAAATGCTAGATATCCTTATTTTAATATGAGAAAAGTGCTAACAATTATAATGTAAAGAAAAGGGGAATTACAAAAGAGAAATAAAAAGTAACTTATTTTATTGATTTTATGCTAAAGATTACATGTAACAATTATATTAATATGAAATGGGGAAATTAAAGTAGGGTTGGAATGTAGGGAGATTACCTTAACCAACTTTAATGTAATAAAGTGATTAGTTGGTCATGTCTCATTTGATGGGGATTGCATACATTGACTAAGACAAATAAAATAAGAGAAGAATGATAAAGTACCTTTTAGAAAATAAGAACTTCAAATCTTGACTTGGAGATGGAGTTGTTGTAGAGAAATTGTGTACAACACTTTGTGTAGTGTTTTTGTAGAGAAATGTTGTTGGGAGAATTTGTGTAGAGTTTAGGTGTAGAGAAAGTTGAAGTCCAAGGTCCTTTGAAATGAACCAAGAAGGTCCTTTTTATAGGTAAAAATAGGAGGGAAAGGTTGAAGGGAAAAGATGATCATCCATGTGAAATGGAATTGACCAATCAAAAATAAGACAAATAAAATAATAAATAAAAGAGAATGAAATAAATAAAAGAAAATAAAATAAAATAAAATAAAAAGAAAATATTTTATTTTGATGAAAATGCTAGAAGTGTGGGATTGGGAGTTACAAAACTAGAGGGGATGAATGTGGATGTAAAAAAAAGGTGTTTGTGATCAAGAAAAATGAGGGAAAAGACTGCAATCCGTAACTGCCATAATGGGAGGCGTGCGAGTCCGGCTTTAGGGGCGAGACTTGCGCGCAGCCCACATGCAGTGCCGGAGGCGCCCGCGGGTGGAAAAGACAGAATGACAAAAATGACTCGAAAGTTAATTCTGTTATGCAGTTTAGTCCAAAACTAACGGAATCAGTTAGGAACTTAACCGAAGTAACAGAAATTAACAAAAATAAGTTAAATAAAAATACTATGTATGCAATCGGGGTGAGAGGTCCAAGGCGGGGTGTCTACACAGCCCGCCAAGAATTTAGCCTAGCCCGCCCCATTTAGTGGTTGGCTGTGGTGGGTTGGGCCCGCCCCGCCAGCCCATATTGACGGCTCTAGCATGCAACGGCCGCACCCAATTATTCGTCGGTAAATTAATGAGGTCGGATATTAATGAACTCTATTGACGAGTTATATATCGGAACAATAATTTTATAGATTTGGCTCACCTGGAAAGGCATTATTATTGGCTCAAGATAGAAGTAGATGTCCAACTGTGATAGGTTGTGTGTGCTCTATGCAGCACGTCGAAGCCAGGCCTACGTTAATCGGGATCCGATTCTTTGCAAAAGCACTCAGAAGTCATCAATTTCACACTATTCTTAACAAAGAGGACTATCTGCCGGCCGGGGCGCACTTTATAATATGTTACCAAATAAATAGGTTGTCCCATTAATCTTAACATTTTTTTACTCCCTCTATCTTGAAATAAATATTCTACTTTTTTGTTTTGATATGTCCGAAAATAAATGTCGCATTACTTAAAATAGGATATGAATTGTTTGGGCTAGAATTTTTTATCTGCATTTTCATCTTGAATGTCTCAACTTGGGACAACATCTTGATCCTTCAAGTTGTCACCAAACAGACTTACAGGTATATTAACTAACACGTTTTATTTGAATTATAGATCTTATCCTATTTTTCAGGAACACAACGCAAGTATTGGGACACGATTCAAAAAATTACATGTGACCAAATCAAGACTCAAAGGCCAAGTAAAAAGATGACTCTTATCAAACGGAAATGGCCTAGCTAACTATCCGAAGATCAAGGCCTCGCCATCCTCATCAGTTTGTGATTGATTTACTTAGTATAAATAGCTCACATCATTTGTAATACACACACACCTACTCCATTACTGATTCACCTATTTTTTGCTCTTGTTCATCAAATTGTTCATCACCATTACTAATAAAATTCCATCTTTGAGGTTTTATGCCGGCGAACAAGTTGTTCAAGGGCTTTCCTCGTTAATTATCGTGTCTCTTGTTTCTTGAATCTATTGCAATTTTATTTCATTGTACTCAATTTCATTTCTTAAAGTTAGATTCCAAAATTTGACCAAAACATGAATTATGATGATCTTCCTTTACTACTTTTTACGTTAATATATCTAGTCCTGTTAAAAAAAAAACGTTATCAAATATTACTGATAAGTCATGAAGTGATTACACAATTTAAAATTCATTAAAATAACTAAATTGACATTAATATTTGATCAAATTGACATTAATTAGTTGTCAACCCTATAAAATGCTGACCATAATTTTCCTTGAATATAGTTATTCCAATTTCGATGTCAACCCTATTGAATTTTAGTAAGTTTTAGGAAAAATCAGAATACTTGAAAAAAAACAAGTTTAGAAAATGCATAGTTACAATTGTGTAAACAAATGAAACCAGCGTTGTGGTATTTTCAAAATAAGTGGAACTTTGCGCGGTGTCAGTTATAGTGTTTATAAGTGCTAGTTTTAGTGTTCAAGAGTGTCATCTCATGTGTTATTGAATTCTAGTTGGCGTATTTTAAGAGTGTCAATTGTAGTTGTTGAAAATATGAATTTGAATCAATATGAAAATCCTTTTGGTACAAGGATTAAAGTTTATTGGTTTAATTAGGTTTCTTATTGTTACAAGGAATTATTCAAGAATTAGGAAAGTGTTTCCTAATGTGAATAGAATTGATTTGTACACAAGAAATAGGATTCCTTCTCCGTTGGGGTTTTAAGTATTTATGCCTATAAATACTACCCTCTCGCGTAGCATATTTTTTGACGGTCATCTTTGAGAGTTACAAGTAGAGATTAAGGATTTAAGTTGACGGAATTATTTTCCTAAATAATTCGTGAAACTAAATTAGATAGATTGTCTTTTGTAATCACCATTGAAAGTAATATATTCTCCATCCGCCTGTGGACGTAGCCAAGTTGGTGAACCACGTAAATTCTTGTGTTGTGTATGATTATTTCTTTGATCATCGTTCTTAATTTATTTTTGCTCTAACAAGTGGCATCAGAGCTAAATTGGTTAGGACAAGAGCCGGGTATTTCGCTGCAAAAATAAGAAGATGTGTCAAGGATCTGAATCAACGATCGACAAGTTCAAGGGGAGGAATAGTATTTTATTCTTTGGCAAATCAAGATGAAGGCCCTGCAGTTCGCGTACAGTTACGTGAAGTTCGTGTGCAACGAATGTGCATCAGACATGTAGTTCGCGTGCAGCGATCGTGCAGTTCACGTGCAGCGTTCATGCAGAAATCTAGGTGTCTAGGTTGGAGACATCAAGACAGAAGTCGTGTTGAAAAAACAAGGCTTATTGGTAGCCTCGTGGCAAGCATATCTAGTACAGACAATGAATCGGCAATATAGTTGCGGAAGGCAGCAAGGGTTCTAGCAAGAAGAAGAATTCTAAAAAATCTTCTATCAAGAGAGGCTCGAGACCTGATGAAGTTTGTAATTTCTACAAGGAGGGGAAGGGAAGCGAGGAAGTAATTGATTCTCTGGATGAGAAGACGCATTCACAAATCATCATAGGTCTTGGTGATGATGTTCTCGTGGAGGTTGCTATGGAAAATAGTGATAATGATGATTTTGCTCTAATAGTGGAAGAAGGCTCACGGCGTGGGGATGAGTGGCTTCTAGATCCAAGGGTAGAGCAAAGCGAAATAGTTGAGGAAAAGGTGGAGCCGATTTCTACAAGAAGGAGCAGATGAGCAGACGATCCTGAGGTACAAGATTACTATCCGCAGATAGAGTTGGGACAATTTATCTCGGTGGGCGAGGTTCAAGGCCGAATGAACTTGCCAAGCATGAAAAACTGTTAGTCGCCCAGAAGGGGCGGTGATCTAGATAGGTGGTCTAGAGGCACTAAGGAATGCTAGGCTTAGCATATCGTCCGATTGCTTGGGAGGAGCAAGGTTATATGGCGTGACAATGGGTGCTTGAGGTAAAGCACAAGATTACATTCCATTCGCCTTTAAATGAGTGGGTTCGAAGCTCTTTGAACTAGTTCGAACCTCATCATTGGATTAGGATTGAGAAAGTAATCAGGACAAGGTACAATCTGGGGATTTAATCTATTCGAAGATCTAGAAGTAGATACACAAAGTTCAGTCGGCAAAGGGGTTCCTGAATTCTAGAGGTGTACAGTCTCAAGTGTTCGGCGAAACACTATATTAATGGTTTAGAAGGCTTTTTGAGACATCAATGCTTGTTTCTTGGCTCTCATCAGCGTTAGGGAGAGGTCAAAGAAAGAAGATAAGTAAGAGAACATGTTAGTGGAGTTTTGTAGTGGTTCGTGCATACATCGCGTAGTCGTGGTGCAGTTCATGTGCAATTTCTGTTTGTGCAGATGCTTATGAGGAAAAAAATCCAAATAAGTAATCAGGGGTTAGAGACATATTGCCAGAATGAGAAGTGATTTGTTTAAGTCATTCAAGGGTGTTTGTTCGTGTTCATTGGTGATCTAAGAATAGTTCGAAGCACGTTGAAGTTTGAGACTGTTGGTGTTGTATGCTCTAGGCACGTTATTTGAACGATTAATGTTATCTATTGATTATGTCTTAATAAAGATATTGAATGTTGATTATTATTTCTTTTGCATGTTTATTATAATAATCCCCGTCCCTAGTACTTATGAAGAACTAGTATAAGTTTAATTAGATAATCATTGTTTAGGGATAAAAACCTACACTGCACTGACATCTTGAAGACTTTAACTTGCCCAACATCCTGTAACCTGACAGCTACAACTTGGTTATATACACACATTTTCTTTACAGGTAAACTTATTCCTATTTTTCAGGAAACAATCACACGAATTGCAGAACTCGACGCGACCTAATTGAGGACTCAGTCAAACAATGAAGACCTTCTTATCATCACAAACGGCTGAAGATAATCTTCAACTAACATCCCGAGATTCTTGGCTAAACCTACTAGTTCATAGTTAAACTCTCGTTATAAATAGCTTCACACCATTTGTAATACACACATGCACGATCACTCATATTCACTGCTACAATTCTTGTTCATCTCCTTATATTTCCAAAATCATTAATAATATTCCATCCTTGAGGTTTTATGCCGGCGAACAAGTTGTTCAAGGGCTTTACTCGTTAATCATCGTGTCAACTTGTTCTTGAATCCTTTACAATTTCATTCCATTATACCCAACTTTCATTTCTAAAAGTTAGATCGCAAAATCTGACCAAAACAATTTGGCACCGTCCGTGGGAAGTTTGGTCTTATAATTGCTAAAAGGATTTCAAGATGTCAACCGCAATGTCTTCAGCCATGACTTCAGTTGGTTTGAGATCGATAGTGGAGACAATCCCCATCTCATCAGGAGTGGTATCTTCAACTCAGAGCATTGGTGGCGTCTCAAGGCCAATCAAGATTCAAGATGGATCATCCACTGCCGCAAATCAGGAGATCCCTATCGACATTGCTTCCAACCTGACTTCCATGCTGCGTGAAGTGAGGAACCAGATCATAGTTCAGAATGATACCTCCAACATGCTGATGAATCAGGTTTCCAGTTTGCAGTGGGAGGTGACTTCTCTTTAAGGTGGAACGTCGGCGGTACATCAAACCAGCTTGCATCTTTCAGTCTGTTGCTCCAAATGAGCCTTCCAACCTGTACTCTCCATATCAACCCAGAAGGCTTACTTTTGGGAGTGACATTGCTGGATCGTCTGAATTTGGTGGATTTACACCAGCAGCCAGCCTGACCAATAGTACCATTGTCAATCATGAGGATGTCACTCCAACTTCAACAACATTTGTGGCCCCTACAACAGTAGCAACAGGGTTTTTTAACCCTCAATTTGATTTCAATCATTTTAATAATTATCAATTGGGCAATTTGCAATTTGGTTCCTGTCATTTACAAACTTTTGCAATGTTGCTCCCAACAGTTTTTTTTCGCCTATTGGTTCCCAACATTTACATTTTTTGTAATGTGGCTATAAAAGTAACTGGGCGTTAGTTTTCTAACAGATTTTATGTCATGTGACTAGCACATGACGTTTTAAGATATTCTTAAAGTTACACATATCCGATTAATACGATTCTTCTTTTAAATTGAAGCTAATATTTAAATCTACAACATATATTTTTTTTTGGAAATTTATTTGGTAGTTGGATTATGTTTACATTTAATCTTAATTTTAAATATTAAAAAAATAGAAAACACGTAAAATATAATCTAAAAAAGATATTATCCCAAATATGTTCCATATGAAGTAAATTCTATTTGTAGATTATCAGTTCGTAAAAATGTTTGATAGAAAAAAAAGGGAGAAGAAGAGGACGATGAATCGAGGGAGGAGTGTATGTGGAATGGGTGTTGCGGGAAAGTGGCAGAGGGGTGGAGAAAAATAAACTTTAGGAAAGATACATATAGAAATTACTTCATATGAAACATACGTGGGCTAATATCATTTTTAGATTATATTTCACGTGTTTTTTATTTTTTTAAATATTTAAAATTAAGATTAAATGTAAAAATAATTTAGGTACCCAACAAATTTCCAAAAAAAAATTATGTTGTAGATTTAAATACTAGTTTCAATATAAAAAAGAGTCATGTCAATCAGATATGTGTAGCTTTACGAATATTTTAAAACGTCCTTTAAAACGTCATGTGTTAGTCACATGACTTAAAATCTGTTAGAAAACTAACGTCCATTTACTTTATAGCCACATTGCAAAAAAATGTAAATGTTGGGAACCAGTTGGAGAAAAAAAAAACTGTTGGGAGCAACATTGCAAAAGTTTGTAAATGTCAGGAACCAAATTGCAAATTGCCCTTATCAATTTGCTGCTGCTAACAATGATGCAGGTAGCCTACTTAGCCGACAGATGCAGGAGCTAAAAGACCTGGTTATGAGTTTGCCGGGGATGACTATTCCACACAACCAGGCATCTCCAACATGTTACAATGAATCTCGCTTCGCTCCAGCCATAGCCAACGTGGTCATACCAAAGAAATTCAGTCCACCTCACATGAAGCAGTATGATGGGACAACAGACCCAGCTGAACATGTTGCGTTGTATCCGGAGAAGATGGATGTGGCCCACATTCCACCTCAGTACAAGGAAGCATGCTTTTACATGGGTTTTGGTTCAACTCTTACAGGGGCATCTTTGAGATGGCTCATCAACCAGCCTTTGGGTTCTATTGGATTATATGCTCAACTTATCAACTTGTTTACTAATCAGTTTTCGTGCAACAGGGTGTTCGAGAAACTGACAAGTGATCTTTACAGGGTGGTCCAGCTGTTGGTAGTGGTGCCCTAGGCACGTTTAATAAACGTTGTAATTGTTATCATTTATTTCATATCAATAAAGAAATGTTTTTATTATTATTGTTGTTCATGTTTACTTATAATAATCTCCGTCCCTAGTACTTGTTAAGAACTATTATAAAGGCTAAATGATCATGGGATGATCATGTTAGATTTATGGGTACTTGTTTGGAACAAGTACTGGACTTGACCCGCTGTATGAGATTTATGTCATGGTCTATTTCAAACATATATCTCATATTAGTTATGTCATTCGAATCCTTAGACATGAAGTTATTATAGTCTTCCACTTGATGAACATTATGTTTGACATATTCAAACGCTACCTTTAACCGGGAAGTTATAAAGGGTATGATTGGCATATTCGGATTCACGTAGGGAAGAGTAATAAGCTAAATGGATATGTCCCTCTTCGGAGAGATGTCAAGCTTGTGCCTCTCGTAGGAATGATGTTGATGAAATGTTCGGCCGGACTCAAATGAATTGATTAGATCAATGTCATTTGTATTATCAACATATTCGGAGTCGAGAAAGTATTGAACAAAAACAAGTTGACTAGTTGACCATGACTTGTGTTCAATGACATCGTGGACAAAAGGATTGTGACATGTTCTGAAAGGAATGCGAACTTGTATCTAGTTATACTTTTTGGGTAGGTATGACGGTTTGCTAGAACCTAATCATATCTTATGGTTTCATGTTTGAACCCATTGCCAACTTAGTATAATCCTAGAGGGTCACACACAAGAGAACGAATCTTTAAAAGGACTATATTGGAATTTTGGAAATTCTGGGAATCTGGGGAAGTGGACGACCGCACAGTATGGACTGGGCGGCCGCACACTTAGCTCAGTTTTGTACCAGTTTGTTTCAGATAGTTGTGCGACCGCACAGTGGATTCTGGGCGGCCGCACAGTACTGTCGGGGGCAGATTCCTAATTTGATTAGGAAACGAATTTTGGATTGTTTTTGACACAAGTTTCCTATTTGGAATAGGTCCTACTTGTGTATAAAAGGCCAAATTCGGCCAGCACTCTTCCCCAATGTTTTTATGAGTCTCCAAAGAGTTTGAGAGAGATTATTTTGTTCCAAGACATCCTTTGATTGAAGAACAAAATAATACACAAATAAAATTCCATATAGTCATATTAAATTGTGAAAGTGTGTTTCATAATTCTGGTCTAGCAACCAAGATCAAGAAGCTCCTTGATATTCGTTCGTGGTATGGATACCGCTAGAGGGTGAAGCTCATCATCTTCAAAGTTCGTGTTCTTACTTTCATTGTGACCAAGCTTCAAATCTCCACCAAAGAACAAAGCTAAAATTCAAAGTCATCAAGGGTTAGTTTTTCCTCTATTCATATTGTTGTATTTGATTTAATCATATAAACGGATCTATGGGCTTTTGGGTTTCATAAAATTTTAAATGCTAATTTCCGCTGCGCATGTTACTCCGAAACCCAACAGTGGTATCAGAGCCCCGTTCATGTTGATTATTTCAATACCTAGATCATATTATGTGTATATAAATTGTTTATGTGCCTTACATGATATGAATATTGGAATATATGATGTTTATGTGTTATGTGATTTTATGTGGTTTATTGTTTTGCAACTTTAATCGCACGATTCAATCGCAATAAATATTATGATGGATTCTGAATTGTTTGATTATTAATTCTGATTGGATCATGGTTTTAATAATCGGGGAAAAACAATTTTGAGACAAATTTTCGAACTGAAAAATTACCCTCTGATCTCACCGTGCGACCGCACAAATTACCCGGGCGACCGCCCAAGGTTGGGCGACCGCACAGTAATTTTTAGGCGGCCACACATACTGATCAGATTGTCTGATTTTTGTTGAAATCAGAATTTGGAATTTTCGAGAGGTCCAACCGAACCAGTGACAGAACCAGACCAGACCTGCTGATCTGGAATGGGTTTTGGGTAGTTGGTTTGGGTGTGGATCTTGGGGTTTGATTTTCCTATTTGTTTTAGTCTTGTGAATCTAAGATTGGTTCAAGGTTTGGATGGCTAATCTGCGTTCATCGAGATTGTATTTCCCAAACTTATTCGCAATCCAAGTTTCAAAGATAAAACGAAGTTAGAATTATGAAGAGTTCATAATTGCTAAAATTGAGAAACAAAGTTCTTGATTCAATGATTTGGCGACCGCACAGTAATTTTTAGGCGGCCGCACATACTGATCAGATTGTCTGATTTTTGTTGAAATCAGAATTTGGAATTTTCGAGAGGTCCAACCGAACCAGTGACAGAACCAGATCAGACCTGCTGATCTGGAATGGGTTTTGGGTAGTTGGTTTGGGTGTGGATCTTGGGGTTTGATTTTCCTATTTGTTTTAGTCTTGTGAATCTAAGATTGGTTCAAGGTTTGGATGGCTAATCTGCGTTCATCGAGATTGTGTTTCCCAAACTTATTCGCAATCCAAGTTTCAAAGATAAAACGAAGTTAGAATTATGAAGAGTTCATAATTGCTAAAATTGAGAAACAAAGTTCTTGATTCAATGATTGGAGATCCATGTGAAATTGTGAATGCAATTGGCCTACGTTCATCGAGACCATCTATTGCTTAGTTTCGGCCACATGGACTACTTTCTTGGTATCTTGAATTAGTGCGGAATTGTGGATGCCTCATGGCTTAGTTTCGGCCGCACTTCTTGTTGTCTTGATTTGGAGATAATGACCAAAGTTGAAATAGTCTCATCCTCATAATTATAGAGAAACTAATGACACATAGATATTATGCTTAAATTAATGGAGATTAATTTAGTGGCTAAACTTGATGCGTAACATGTTTATATTATGTGCTCATAAATGTGTTGTATGCTATATGTGATGAACCTTCAAAGAAAATTTTAAGTCCTTTATTGCCATGCCATGATTAAAACACTTGCTTATACATGGGTGATCTTGATGTGGGTTCGCCTCCGCGAGGTGCATTAATTTTATTCATGTATGGGCAAGATGAGGTTCATTAATTTAATGTGGGCTTGCCTCCGCAAGTTGCATTAAATTGAATGGTTCCTATACATCTAAAATGGTTGGACTTAATTAGGCATCAAAACAGTTTTGGGCCTAGGCAAAAGATGAGATTAAACATGCTTTGGAAATTGGATTTCTCAAAGAATCTCATAAAAGGACCTAAGAATCATATGGGATATGATTGACATGATCGTCTACCTAATTAATTTAGTTTTGAGCGGTCCTGACACGCCCCAAGTCTCGGGATCCCCTAATAAAACCTCGAACCTGGTGCGCGTAACTAACAAGAAACAAGAAACTAACGGGAAACAGGAACAATACTTGTTAGAAACAAACTGACATGATATATATACTCAAGAGTAAGGAGCTAAGATAGCTCACGACGAGTTCTAGACCAAGAAAATTAAAACCAAACATGGTTACATACAGCGGAAGACATGCCTAGCACATAATCTGGCATCAAGAGATGTCTAGAGACAACAAGTACTACACAAGTCTACCCCAACAAGCCCTGAGTTTAACAACTCAAACAACATCGTCCTTACCAAAGTGTAAAAGGACACTAGTCTCAAACAAGAACATCCTGCGGAGTACGTTCCCAGCTATGTCGAGCCTCACTGCGTACTATCCCCTGCTTTCCTGGGGAGGGGGGGAAACAAATAAAGGGTGAGATAAATCTCAGTAAGCTACTAACATGCAACTACATGACATGTTATCATGCAATTCAAGTAGATACTCAAGTAATCATATATCAAGTATCATCAAGTAACAAGTATAGAAGAGGCTAAGCCAACTCAACAAGTAATCAAGCTCAAGATATGATCAGGTAACAAGTAGTCAAGTAGTGTGAGAGGCTAGACCAACTCACCAAGAAGCACATAGGCCTATCACGCATCATTACCTGAATCCTTCCTTATTTCTCCCAAGAATACCATTGTTGTCGATGCTTGTATAGCTGATGGCAACCACGATCAAGATCAAGAGACTGCTATGCAGTATATAAGAAAACCCAGTAACAAGTGTCATTCACAAGAACAAGATTCACGAGGTGTTCACGAGTTTAGCATTCACTTATATCAGGCGTATTGCTCTAATACAGGATGCTAAGCCCTTACTATGGCCGGTAGTAAGGGAAAAACAGACCGAATGCATAGACCCACGATTATCACTTATGCCCCAGCCCTCGCAATAAGCGTGAACCTATACACCCCTCTGCACCAAATAAGCCAGCTGGACTCACACGAGAATGCACAAGTAGATGTTTACTTGAACTATGAGAATAGAACTAAGTCCCATATTAGTGGACCAGTCTTTATGTACCATGTAATCATGTATCATGTGCTCACGAGAATATGCACCATGTAATCATGTATCATGTGCTCACGAGAATACAAGTACACGTACGCAATCATTGCGAAGACAAATCAATCTAACAATGGCACGTAGAGTGTCCATATAACACGGTCATATCTCACGTATATGTATCGTTAATAATCGAATATATTTTCCAACACATATTGTATTCTGTAGTTATTCTTATTAACTTAAATCATAGTATTCACGATTATATGAATTATCTTCATATTACACTAGTCCCTATTTTCTTTAGGAACCCATTTCAAGACAAAATATCTTCTTTATTCTTTATATACTTCATTGAGTATATACACGATTAAACCCAATCACTAGCACTTTAGTGTTTGTTCATAACACTTACAATACACACGTATCAATTCAAGTATATAGTAGAGTTAATCATTCTCTATCTAGTTCCATATCCCAACTCTTTTGGTTATTCATACCATGTATCAAGTAATCAAGAAGTAACATTCTATCAAGTAAATATATGCAAGATTTGCATATACACATCAAGACTCTTTCAAGTTTATTACCATACACATATATTGGTGTCAAGGCACGTACAAGATTTTATAATCTTATACTCAAGTCTTAATCCAATTATTTGAATGTTCAAGTCATGTACAAGATTTTATTGTCTTATACTTCAAGTTACTGTCTCATCTTAAGACATTCAAGACATTCAAGACATATACAAGATTTTATCATCTTATATCCAAGTTATCAATCCATTTCTTTGGATGGTTAAACATGTACAAGAGTTAATTATCTTATACTTCAAGTTCAAGCTAGGAAGATGAATTATACATCTTTCACGAATTATTTTCCAATCCTTTTCGTAGGACATTCAAGCTCAAGACATTAGTTGGTGCCCCCAAGGTACAAAAACATTAACTTCAAGACACATAAAAGAGAGTTACTACTCTTAATCTCAAGTTATCATTTAATTATGATTCAAGTCCACATTTCATTTGTTCACAAAGGGACTATTTTTCAGTACTAGAGTGTTCTACAACACTCATCTAGGCCATCTAGGGTAGTACCCTAAACCTAGACCAATAATACATCGAGTTCAAATTAAGTAAATGAGCTATACAACTCATGCTTACAAGTTCATAATCCCCTACATAAGATATTCAAGCTCAAGACACTAATTTGGTGCCCTCAAGGTGCACAAGCATAGGTTCCAAGACAAGCATAACACATAAGTGCTTGTTCATAGCACTTTCAAGACATAAAGAAGAGTTCTTCCTTTTATACTCAAGTTCTCATTTTAATTTAATGAGTAATCATGTTCAAGACTCACTTCTGATACCCTTAAGGTGTCACAACACTTGCTAGGACATCTTAAGGCTATACGCCTTAACAAAGGATAAGCTTTCAATTTAATTTAGATTTAAAACACTTTGGTTGAAACAGGGGGCCGGGCGGGCGCCTACCACTGACCGGGCGGCCGCTCATCCAAACACTTTTGAAACCAAAACTTCTGATCAAATGGGCGGGCGCTTGGTACCTAAGTGGGCGGGCGCCTAGTACAATTTTCAGCAAACACTCAATTTCTTTCCAGGCCTAAACTTCTCCGTCTCAAACGTAGGAGTAACTTTCTATTAACATTCTAACATCCAAGCAATGCCCAGGAATATACTAACAAGTTCAAAATATTACTTTCAAGTTTATTTCATCAATTTTTACCGCCCCACAATTAACAGGATAATTTTCCTTTTAAATATTTCACCGTCCCAAAAGTATAAGTATAATTTTCTAATATACTAATATACTCATTTAGGGATACTTCCATTCATTTCCCCGTACCACAAATAATGGTACAATTTTTCTAATAATATTTAAATAAAGTTAATATTTTACCGTCTCACGAGTAGGAGTATAATTTTTACTATCATTTTAACAATACCCAGAGACTCAAACATGTTCAATTAACATATTTTCAGTCAACCAAAGGTGTATTTCCAGTATACGTATACTCCCTTTGTCCCAAATTTACAAGTATCACGAAAATTGCTCAAAACACAATTTTAACAAGAACAAGTATCGGGAATAACATATATGCATGTTATTACAAGTAAGGGGGAGTCAATAGCTTACATAGTCCGAAATCAAATTTACCCAAATAAATTTCTGTTCGGCAGGAAATGCTCTACTCACCGCCCTGATCATCTATGCGAAGTCGGATTTTCGAACAGAGGCATAAATAAGCGAGAGGAGTCGAGAACAGAAGGAGTGTACGAAATGTTTGTTTGGGGATAATGATCCCAGACAAACAAGATATACTTGCAAGATTCCAAGAATTGCAACTAGGCCCCTCAAGTTCTAACTTTGACAAAAAGGCCCCTAAACTTTCAACTTTGTCATTTAACCACCTTAATTTTCTAAAGTAGTTAAATAATTAACTCAAATAAAATAGCATATAAATATGCTAGTCAAGAATTTAGCAAGCAAGTCAAGAATTTAACAAGCAAGTCAAGAATTTAACAAGAAAGTCAAGAATTTAACAAGAATTAGGACGGGCGTTACATCCTCCCCTCCTTAAAGAAAATTCGTCCTCGAATTTTACTGATCAAGATTATAACATATATAATCAACAAATAGAACTCAAGACCATCAAGACTATACACATATACTCACAAATAGATATTACACGTATGCTCACAAATATTCTATGCAATCCAGATGTATTAATTATAACATCGAAACACATAAAGTCAAGCAGACTCGATTAGTCAATCCACTATATTGGTGAAACTTGACATATCCACTAAAAATAATAGAACTGGTCATATCCTTCAGATCACTGTAATACTAGTCAAATCCACTAGGCAATCTCATATACTGAAGTCGTGGTCATCCATCATTTCAATATTTAAAAATTGACTTCACGTTTATCAATCCATCGAAAAGGTGTAGCTCTCGGTGTCAAATAATTAACGATAGCGCTGCCTTCGAAATTCCTTAATGAATCTCTAACAAGATCAAGAAAATCTCAAGAACACGCGTACCTTGGTTGTTTCCACTTATAGGTCAACAAAGATGCCTGAAGTAAACCCACTTCAAAATAGATATATCCTCTATCAAGAAATTTCTCAAGTTGAATCTTCAACTCTTTTAACTCAATCGAGGTCAAGAACATTAATCCAGATGTCAGCACTATATTCGCACGGTAACAACTCAAGATAATCCAAGTTTCTCATCAAGTAACAGGTATTACTCAGTAGAAATTATAGTTGAGATCTCATCAAGAATGGATACATCCATCTAGTTTGGTGTAGAAATTCCACTGTCAATCACATAGGTTAAATACCCAGTACAATCTCGATAACACTGTTCGAACTTTCAATGCAGAACATGAATATTATACATAATTATATCATACTCATAAACATAGTCAAGTATACTAGCATAAAACTATTCACCATCTATTGTGGCAAACAAGAATGGCATAACATATAGAAAGCCAAATCATAACACGTAAGAGCCAAGCCATAACACGTATTACATCAATGTCCCATCTAGGTAACATGACCAAGTTAACATAGAACGTATAGGGTGTTATCACCCACACTTCTATCAAGCTCTTATACATAACGATATCAAGCATGTAGTCTCTTACTAGAGAATACACTTCCACGTAATTCACGAGATAAGGACAAGGATGCATATATAGCACGAAACAATGTCCACTAGACAAGATATATACGCCTAAGTCTTTAAAGACTCGCGCTCTCGATTCTCAAACCATCTAATCCAATTGGATCAACACTATCAACACCAGTCCTATGCCTGGTATAACAACAAGTAAAGGAACACTCGACGTCAATAGCACACCCATAAGCCAACCCACGAATGACGTAGACCCTATCCAGGCTTAGAGCTAACCATAGCTCTGATACCAAACTGACACGCCCCAAGTCCCGGGATCCCCTAATAGAACCTCGAACCTGGTGCGCGTAACTAACAAGAAACAAGAAACTAACGGGAAACAGGAACAATACCTGTTAGAAACAAACTGACATGATATATATACTCAAGAGTAAGGAGCTAAGATAGCTCACGACGAGTTCTAGACCAAGAAAATTAAAACCAAACATGGTTACATACAGCGGAAGACATGCCTAGCACATAATCTGGCATCAAGAGATGTCTAGAGACAACAAGTACTACACAAGTCTACCCCAACAAGCCCTGAGTTTAACAACTCAAACAACATCGTCCTTACCAAAGTGTAAAAGGACACTAGTCTCAAACAAGAACATCCTGCGGAGTACGTTCCCAGCTATGTCGAGCCTCACTGCGTACTATCCCCGGCTTTCCTGGGGGGGAACAAATAAAGGGTGAGATAAATCTCAGTAAGCTACTAACATGCAACTACATGACATGTTATCATGCAATTCAAGTAGATACTCAAGTAATCATATATCAAGTATCATCAAGTAACAAGTATAGAAGAGGCTAAGCCAACTCAACAAGTAATCAAGCTCAAGATATGATCAGGTAACAAGTAGTCAAGTAGTGTGAGAGGCTAGACCAACTCACCAAGAAGCACATAGGCCTATCACGCATCATTACCTGAATCCTTCTTTATTTCTCCCAAGAATACCGTTGTTGTCGATGCTTGTATAGCTGATGGCAACCACGATCAAGATCAAGAGACTGCAATGCAGTATATAAGAAGACCCGGTAACCAGTGTCATTCACAAGAACAAGATTCACGAGGTGTTCACGAGTTTAGCATTCACTTATATCAGGCGTATTGCTCTAATACAGGATGCTAAGCCCTTACTATGGCCGGTAGTAAGGGAAAAACAGACCGAATGCATAGACCCACGATTATCACTTATGCCCCAGCCCTCGAAATAAGCGTGAACCTATACACCCCTCTGCACCAAATAAGCCAGCTGGACTCACACGAGAATGCATAAGTAGATGTTTACTTGAACTACGAGAATAGAACTAAGTCCCATATTAGTGGACCAGTCTTTATGTACCATGTAATCATGTATCATGTGCTCACGAGAATATGCACCATGTAATCATGTATCATGTGCTCACGAGAATACAAGTACACGTACGCAATCATTGCGAAGACAAATCAATCTAACAATGGCACGTAGAGTGTCTATATAACACGGTCAATCCAAGTTAGTGTCTATTAATAACAGACCTCAAACAAGTAGTAGGGTATATCATTCTATATCACTTTGTCACATGCCAAGTTTGCACGTACATATTCATATCACGTTTAACACATTAAAGTGTCTATCACGATACCCTTACTATCAAATAGAGCCCAATACCTTAGACTCTAATTACGTAGAAGAATAGGTCACATCATACCTAGTCACAGTCATATCTCACGTATATGTATCGTTAATAATCGAATACATTTTCCAACACATATTGTGTTCTGTAGTTATTCTTATTAACTTAAATCATAGTATTCATGATTATATGAATTATCTTCATATTACACTAGTCCCTATTTTCTTTAGGAACCCATTTCAAGACAAAATATCTTCTTTATTCTTTATATACTTCATTGAGTATATACACGATTAAAACCAATCACTAGCACTTTAGTGTTTGTTCATAACACTTACAATACACACGTATCAATTCAAGTATGTAGTAGAGTTAATCATTCTCTATCTAGTTCTATATCCCAACTCTTTTGGTTATTCATACCATGAATCAAGTAATCAAGAAGTAACATTCTATCAAGTAAATATATGCAAGATTTGCATATACACTTCAAGACTCTTTCAAGTTTATTACCATACACATATATTGGTGTCAAGGCACATACAAGATTTTATAATCTTATATTCAAGTCTTAATCCAATTATTTGGATGTTCATGTCATGTACAAGATTTTATTGTCTTATACTTCAAGTTACTGTCTCATCTTAAGACATTCAAGACATTCAAGACATATACAAGATTTTATCATCTTATATCCAAGTTCTCAATCCATTTCTTTGGATGGTTAAACATGTACAAGAGTTAATTATCTTATACTTCAAGTTCAAGCTAGGAAGATGAATTATACATCTTTCACGAATTATTTTCCAATCCTTTTCTTAGGACATTCAAGCTCAAGACATTAGTTGGTGCCCCCAAGGTACACAAACATTAACTTCAAGACACATAAAAGAGAGTTACTACTCTTATACTCAAGTTATCATTTAATTATGATTCAAGTCCACATTTCATTTGTTCACAAAGGGACTATTTTTCAGTACTAGAGTGTTCTACAACACTCATCTAGGCCATCTAGGGTAGTACCCTAAACCTAGACCAAGAATACTTCGAGTTCAAATTAAGTAAATGAGCTATACAACTCATACTTACAAGTTCATAATCCCCTACATAGGATATTCAAGCTCAAGACACTAATTTGGTGCCCTCAAGGTGCACAAGCATAGGTTCCAAGACAAGCATAACACATAAGTGCTTGTTCATAGCACTTTCAAGACATAAAGAAGAGTTCTTCCTTTTATACTCAAGTTCTCATTTTAATTTAACGAGTAATCATGTTCAAGACTCACTTCTGATACCCTTAAGGTGTTACAACACTTGCTAGGACATCTTATCTTAAGGCTATACGCCTTAACAAAGGATAAGCTTTCAATTTAATTTAGATTTAAAACACTTTGGTTGAAACAGGGGACCGGGCGGGCGCCTACCACTGACCGGGCGGCCGCTCATCCAAACACTTTTGAAACCAAAACTTCTGATCAAATGGGCAGGCGCTTGGTACCTAAGTGGGCGGGCGCCTGCTACAATTTTCAACAAACACTCAATTTCTTTCCAGACCTAAACTTCTCCGTCCCAAACGTAGGAGTAACTTTCTATTAACATTCTAACATCCAAGCAATGCCCAGGAGTATACTAACAAGTTCAAAATATTACTTTCAAGTTTATTTCATCATTTTTTACCGCCCCACAATTAACAGGATAATTTTCCTTTTAAATATTTCACCGTCCCAAAAGTATAAGTATAATTTTCTAATATACTAATATACTTATTTAGGGATACTTCCATTCATTTCTCCGTACCACAAATAATGGTACAATTTTTCTAATAATATTTAAATCAAGTTAATATTTTACCGTCTCACGAGTAGGAGTATAATTTTTACTATCATTTTAACAATACCCAGAGACTCAAACATGTTCAATTAACATATTTTCATTCAACCCAAGGTGTATTTCCAGTATACATATACTCCCTTTGTCCCAAATTTACAAGTATCACGAAAATTGCTCAAAACACAATTTTAACAAGAACAAGTATCGGGAATAACATATATGCATGTTATTACAAGTAAGGGGGAGTCAATAGCTTACCTAGTCCGAAATCAAAGTTACCCAAATAAATTTCTGTTCGGCAGGAAATGCTCTACTCACCGCCCTGATCATCTATGCAAATTCGGATTTTCGAACAGAGGCATAATTAAGCGAGAGGAGTCGAGAATAGAAAGAATTCTAACCCAAGCTTTTGGGGATAATGATCCCAGACAAACAAGATATACTTGCAAGATTTCAAGAATTGCAACTAGGCCCCTCAAGTTCTAACTTTGACAAAAAGGCCCCTAAACTTTCAACTTTGACATTTAACCACCTTAATTTTCTAAAGTAGTTAAATAATTAACTCAAATAAAATAGCATATAAATATGCTAGTCAAGAATTTAGCAAGCAAGTCAAGAATTTAACAAGCAAGTCAAGAATTTAACAAGAAAGTCAAGAATTTAACAAGAATTAGGACGGGCGTTACAGGTCCGCCTCCGTGGACTCAAAAGTTAAATTAAAGTTGGATCTTAGCCCAATTAAATTATATTATACATCGGATGTATATAAAGGTTATATAATTTAGTGGGAGTATTTTGTTTGAAAAATACATTATTTATTTCTTTAATGAAAAACCGGTACTTATTAAATTTTGGAAATTTTGCATATTTGTAGATAATGACTATTAACACTCAATCAATTTCGTTGCGATCGATCCTTGAGAAGGATAAGCTCCAAGAGAATGGTACGAACTTTATGGATTGGATCCCAAGAAGATAAGTTGTACATTCTCGATGGGCCACTTCCTGCTGAACCAGAACCTACTGCCCCTAGGGCAGAAAGAGACAATTACAAGAAACATCGTAATGATTCTAGAGATGTAAGTTGTCTCATGCTTGCTACTATGTGCTCAAAACTCTAACAAAGTTTGGAACATTTGGAAGCCTATGAGATAGGCGTGGAGTTAAGAGCCATGTTTCAAGAGCAAGCTAGGCAAGAGAGGTACAAGACCATTGTTGCATTCACTACTTGCAAAATGAATGAAGGGCAACAAGTGAGTCCTCACATGCTGAAAATGAAAGGTTATGTAGAGCACATTGAGAAACTTGGCTATCCAATCCCATTGGAGCTAGCCACGGATCTCATTCTTAATTCATTGCCTAAAAGTTATAATCAATTTGTGATGAATTATAACATGCATGGAATGGATAAGAATCTCTCCGAGTTGCATGGGATGCTTAAAACTGCGGAGATGAAGATTGCGGAGAAAGGTTCTCCCGTGCTCTTAGTTCATGATGGGAAGAAGGCTGGTGCCAAAGGAAAGGGTAAGAAAGTTGTCAAACTCAAGATTAGCAAGGCAAGTGTTGCCAAGGCTTCTGAGGCAAAACCCGATTCACAAAAGGATGCAATCTGTTTCCATTGTCAAGAGATTGGTCATTGGAAACGTAATTGCAAGGCTTTCTTGGAAGAGCAAAAGAAGAAGAAGGGCAGTAAGGCTGCATCGACTTCAGGTATCTATATGATAGATATTCTCCTTTCTACCACTGATTCTTGGGTATTGGATACCGGATGTGGTTCTCACATTTGTTTAAAAGTGCAGGGACTAAAGAATAGGAGACTACTTAAAGAGGGTGAAGTAGACCTACGCGTGGGGAATGGAGCAAGAGTTGCTGTGTTGGTCCCAAAGGGCAACAAGGGTATAGAACCGCTAGAGGGGGGGGGTGAATAGCGGTTTAAAATCTTTTTCGGAATACCCTTGAAAATCAACCAAGTACTTATCAGTTTGGTCTATTGCGGTTTAAAGCACTAGAACCGCTCAGATAAAATGCACAGCGGAGTTTTGCGGTTTTGTCCAAACTGAATTATAAAGGGTTGGGCGGTTTAAGTGGTTGAAAAGGAATGATGCAACTGACAGGGCACAACTGAAGTATCACAAAAGTATGCAAATCATTTATCAAGTCATTTCACATGAAAGTAAATAAAGCTCATAAACATAAATGTAAATGACAAGACAGAAAATAAAGATCAAGGACACACAATTTGAAGAGGTTCGTTCTTGAAAGAACGACGTCCTCTACCTAGGTGGTTAGCCTAGGATTTTCTAATAGCTACTAGACTTGTATTGATTTAGAAGAGATTTTACAAGATTACAAATGAATCCGAACTCTAAATAAACAATCTAACCTAACAATGCTATTATAACAACCTGTGTTTTCGAGGTATATAATCTATAAGAAAATATACTCCGGGTGTGTAGTGTGGAAAGAAATCAAGAGCTCAAAATATCTAAGTGATGGTGAGCAAATGATTACTTTCTGTGCAAGGCTGAGTTGTGATGATTTGAAGGCTTGAAGCTTTAATGAAGAACTCTGGGTTTGCTAAGGAAATGATGAAGATATGAGTATCTGGGTTTTCAATCTTCAAAGCAAACTTGAATACTTGGGATATTCTCTTTGAAGCTCAGCAACCTTCAATGTTGAACAATGAAGGCTATTTATAGTGAAGGCATTAGTGACCGTTGGACAATGAGGTGAGTCATTGTATGGCGGTTTAATGCGCTGTCACAATCCCATTGGTTGACCTGTCACTGTCGTCCTTTGCTTTTTCTTTGTGGCAGGAAGTTGTTGGATCACTACCTGACATTGTCCTTTTAGTTGTTGAAAAGTACAACGGTAACTTTTCAAAAAACTATACAAACCGACATTCCCAGAATAACTGAACCATGACTTGAAGTTTAAGGACAAGTCACCAGTCATTCATTTTTATGGTTGAAAAGCGAATGTTTGTCTTCAATGGAGTAAATGACAGCAATAACTTCTTCAATATCTTGGTCGGCGGTTCCACCAGATGCATGTGCGGTTTCATGAATGAACTTGAAATGCGGTTTCATCAAAGACACAAACTGCAGCTTGATGAAGGACTTAAGACACCATGCAGGCGGTTGAAGATGGCGGCTTGAGGGACACTAAACCGCTAAGAGTAAACCGATCATAACTCAGCCTAACTACTAAAAATCTAGAAATGGACTTGTCTAAAAATTGAAGTAAAACTTCATTACAAGTAAACCTAAAGTCCATAAAAAGACACGTGGAATGGGTCAATCAAATTAGGTGGGTGTACTAACAATGAATCCTAACAATCTCCCCCTATTTGATTGATGCCATTACCACACTATGATAGAGCAAACATTGTACTTGGTAAGAACATGCTCAAATGAGTATGTATTGAAACTGCATGTCCCAAGTCAAATGCACACACAATGCTATACCATAGATTTCTAATCTATCAAAGACAAAGGAAATGAAACACAGATAGATAAGATATTCATTCAGATGCATATAAAGAGATATGATTATGAGAATCAGATATGCATGTTTAAACTGAATGTTTAAAACACATACACTTAGAAAAATTTTCATGATGAATAGTGCATGAGTTTTTAGAAATGCATTGTTCCACAAACAAGTAGTTTGAATAAACAAAGTTTTGGAATATTGGATGCAATGCATTCATTTTCATTATAATCCTTCAAAGGTTTTAGAAGTTACAAATTACAAGGAAAATAATGAAAGTCAAAAACTGAGTACAAAAGATAGAAAGAATTCTAATCAGTTCTATCAGGAACCCTAGCGGCGGCTTGGACAACGGTTTGAGCATCAGAAGGCTCAACTATGCTGGCGGTTTCAAACACATATTCGGCTGACTTGAACTAAGTAGTCAGTTGATGAAACCATTAGATCAGCTAGTTGGTCTAACTTCTTCTCCAGAGCCTCATTCATTTCTTGGGCCGCTTCAAGTCTGAGAGAAGTCAGCTCATTCAAAGTTTCAACCTTCTGTTCTAACTTGAGCTGATTCTCCAGAAGGGTTTCAATTTTGAATTCCATTCTCCCAATCCTAGGGTCAACAGCATTCTCCCTCTTAATGGCATCAACAAGGAAGGGCAGAGAGGAAAGAAAAGCAGATTGGGTAAGGAAAGAATCCAGCACAAACTGAATCTTCACAGGATCAGTTTCAAAAAGGGAGGAAGGGAAAGGAATGATAGAAAATGAAGTGTAGGGAAGAGAAGGGGAAATGGAAAGAATTTGGGTATAAGATAGAGGAAAGGAAGAATAAGGAGAGAACTGCCATCTATATAGATAAGGAAAGACAATGCAGTTTATTCTAAAGAAAAATTGAGAGCAGAGAGAGAAGATGAACTCAACTGCCAGATCTTCAATAATTTGATCAAGAGTTGAAGCAATCAGTTGATCTGAAGCAGCTTGAGACTCATCGGCTGGAAATATTGCAAAAGGATTTGGACGACCACACTTGAGTCGTTGCTCTTCATGCTTGTTGGCGGCTCTGATGATGGCTCCATGGCGGTTGGCTTTGGAAGTAGTAGCTCTAAACCTCTTCAGGTAACCCGCTATGTCTTGTGCACACTTCCTTTTCAAACCACGCGGTTTGGGAGACCTAACTGCAACAGTGAATTCAGGCAGAACCGAAGGGGCAGAGATGTTGATCAGTTGTGGTTGAGCCGACGGTTGAACTGCTGAAGCAAAAGGCAGTGTAGGGGATTCAGAAGGTGAAGGAGTGTGCTCTGGTGAATCAAACTCCAGCTTTCGTTTCAACGAAGGAGTAGCGGTTTCAACCATCATGGGGTCTATCCCAGCCTTTCTCATTTCAGCCCTTTCTCTCAACTCCTTTGCAAATGGGCCTTCAGTGGGTGAATGATCCTTCTTGTTAGAAGCTTCAGTGAAGTCCATTGCACCAGGTGGCCTTGATTGCCAGTGCTCCACAAAGTCATATTTCTTCACTAACCTTCTCTTCTTCTTCAGCGGTTGAACCTCAAGATTTTCATCATCTTGCTCAGGTTCATCTTGAACTGCCTCAGACACATCAGTCTGCTCAGGAAATACTGCAGCCTCAAACTCATCAGACACTGCGGTCTGCTCAGGCTCGGTTTGAGTGGAGGGTTTAAGGTTGGGAAGGGCAGAAAAGATTAGCTGCAACTGTTCTTCAGTGAACTGAACAGTTGGCAGTTTGAGAGGGGATTTTGGAGGTGAGATAGGTTTGGGTTCAGAGGTGGAGGCTTTCAGTTTTCTCAACAGGTTTACATCTTGTGCAAAGTTCATTGATTTTTCAGCATTAGGCTTGATTGGGGATAAGGGTTTTATCTGAGGTTTAGAAGGGATAGGAGGAGTTGGTTTTGTGAAGGGAATTGGATTAGAGTAAGGTGGAAGCGGTTCAGAAGAAGGATTGGATAGAATTAGGAAGGATTTTGGTAAGGTCGGTTTTGGAGGAAGAATGGATGAGGGTTTGGAAGTTTCAGTGACTTTGGCTTTCTTCTTTCTTGGAGCCGCGGTTTCCCTAGGTTGAGCCGCAGGGATTGCAGGCTCCCCCTCAACCGCAGACTCTGACACGCCCCCAGGTCCCGGGATCCCCTAATAGACCCTCGAACCTGGATGGGAGTGCCTGACGAGAAACAAGAAACTTAACAAGAAACTTAATGACATTTGTTTAACAAACTGACATGATATATATACTCTAGAGTAAGGAGCTATACTAGCTCACAACACGAGTTCTAGACAAGAAAATTTAAAACCAAACTTAATACATACACAGCGGAAACATGCCTAGCACATAAGCTGGCATTAAGAGTACTATACAAGATGTCTAGTGACAACAAGAACTGTCTACCCCAAAATAATCACGACCTGCGAAGCAAGCTCCCAACTATGTCGAGCCTCACTGCGCACTATCCTTCCTTTCCTGGGGGGGGAAGCAAATAAAGGGTGAGATAAATCTCAGTAAGCTATTAGATGCAACTACATGACATGTTATCATGCAATTCAAGTATATACTCAAATAATCATATCTCAAGTATCATCAAGTAACAAGTATATGAGAGGATAATCCACTCATCAAGTAGCACATAAGGCTAAACAAGCAAGTTATAAGGATATTGCTTCCTTCCTTATTCCTCCCAAGAATACCATTGTTGTCGAAGCTTGTATTACTTTGACATCACGATCAATAACAGGAACTGATTATTCAGTATATATCAGAAGACCAGGTAACCAGTGTCATTCTCAATATCAGTACTCATGATTATTCATGAGGTGTTCGGGACGGGAGTTTAGCATTCACTTAAGTCAGGCTTATTGCTCCAACTAAGGAAGCTATGCCCTTACTATGGACGGTAGTAAGGGGTCGGGTGGAAATACATAGGGACCCGATTGTCACTTAAACCCCAGCTCTCGCGACAAGCGTGAACCTATACATTTTCGAACAAGCAAGGAGAAACAGCTGGACTCACACAAGAAAGTACAAGTAGATATTTACTTGAACAACGGGAGAAGAACTAATCCAAATGTAGTGGACTAGCTCAACAAGGAACATGCTTCAAGTAATCAAGAAGTCACCTTGTTATCAAGCAACTATATGCAATGTTTGCACATACACAACAAGAACATGTTTCATACAAGTTAGTGCTTGTTCATAGCACTTTCTAGTTCACTACCATACATATGTATTGGTGTCAAGCCAAGTACAAGATTTTATTATCTTATATTCAAGTCTTAATCCATTTCTATGGATGTTCAAGTCATGTACAAGCTTTTAATGTCTTATACTTCAAGTTATAACTTCCAATCTTTGGACATTCAAACAAGTATAAGAGTTATACATTTACTCTTACAAAATCCAACTCCTATTCTTAGGATGTTCAAGTCTAAGACCTTGTGCTAATGCCCCTAAGGTGCACAATCATTGGATTCACAACAAGTATAACACATTAGTGCTTGTTCATAGCACTTTCAAGACATAAAGAAGAGATACTACTCTTATACTTATGTTCAATGTCCTAAAACACCTACCTAGGTGCTCTATACAATCACCTTAAAACCTCATTAATTTATCCTTTGAATAGCCCTCTGAGTCTAGGTTATTCAGCTTCTTTCGGATCTTGATTCCGACTTTCCTATAGAAAATTATGAAGGAAACAATTCAAGAAGGAAAAATCAGAATTTCCACTTGGCACGACCGTGCGTGCAAAAGTGGCACGACCGTGCTATCAAAGCCGAGAGGTTTTCACACAAAATTCCTTTTTGGCACGACTGTGCCCATAAAAGGCGCACGACCGTGCTACATCTGCCGAGGGATTTTCACCCAAAATTCATTTTTGGCACGACCGTGCCCATAAAAGGCGCACGACCGTGCTAACACTGCCGAGAGATTTTTGCCTAAAGGCGATATTTGGCACGACCGTGCCAATTAAAGGCGCACGACCGTGCTCAGCACAATTTGGTAAATTTCCCCTGAGTTCAAACTTAACAATTCTCCGTCCCAAGCTTAGGAGTAACTTTTCACTAACATTTTTCACATTCCCAGGGATACCAACAACTCAAAACTAATATTTTCATTTCAATTTCCTTACTTTATACAGTAGGGTATACTCCCTTTGTCCCACAATTACAAGTACCCCAAAAATCACCCCAAACACAAAATTAACAATCACAAGTATTGAGAATAACATTTATGCATGTTATTACAAGTAAGGGGGAGCTAATAACTTACCTAGTCAAAATTCAAGTTGACCCAAACTTATTTCTGTTCGGCCTGGAACGCTCTATTCAACGCCACGAATATTAATCCGGGATCAGAATCAAGAACGGAGAGATAATTAAACTCGAGGAGTCGGGAATAGGGAAAACTTTTAACCCTAGGTTTAGAACAGAGAGAGTCTACGTAATGAATTTTGGGGAAGAATGAATCTGAGGAAGGCAAACCCCATTTGATAAACTTAAACTTTCAAAGAATTGCACTTAGGCCCCTCAAGTTTCACTTTTAACAAAAAGACCCCTAAAGTCCAATTTTCACAAATGACCCAAAAGTCAAAACTAAACATTTAACCACCTTAACTATTTTAAGTAGTTAAAAATGTAACCCAAGTCAAACTAACACATAATATGCAAGTTCAAGTATTTAACAAATATGTCAAATATTTAACGATAATAAGGATGGGCGTTACAGACTCCCTCTCAACCGGAGCCTCAGTTCCATCCAGGCTAACTCCTAGCCTATTCAAAGTGGCAGTTTGAGCTGCTTCTCTAGCTCTAGTAGCAGCGGCTTGATCTGCTATGGCACCGGCATAAGGTTTGCCTGACTTATTTAGCCGAGCCTCAGGAAAGGGTCCTCTCTTTTCTTCAGGCAGAGGATCAGCAGTCCATACTGCTTGTGCAAACCGCCATCCAAACGCGGTTCTGAAAGCATCAAGCTTAGAAGCACCAAACAAGGTCTTCTCATTAGGTTGCACCCACTCAGCTTCATTGGCCACAGAAGCCTTAAAGATCACAGAATCCTGATGAAGGAACTTGGTTACGAGTCTGCAGTGAGTTCTGATCTTTGTTTTACCAGCGGCTTTGGCAGATGTGTGGCGGCTGAGGGCATTGATCATTTCTTGCATGATGATCCTTGGCCAGTGCAGCTTCTTCCCTTTGTAGATAGCCACGCAGTAGTTGTACTACTCAAAAGTGAAATTGTTGTGATTGCCATTCTTGCACATCACTCCAGTATCCACTAAGTCACACAACATCACCATAACTTCTCCAAACTCCTTCTTAGGGGTGGACTTAGTGTTGAAGACAGAGACCCCCCAAGAGCTCCTCAGTAGTTCTGCTGACTAATTCTGGTTTGATAGAAAGAATTCCAGAATTCTCCAGTCCAGCCAAAATAGCAACCTTTGAAGCAGATAACACCACATCCTTTGTCCTTACAGTGGACTTGATGGCATTTTCAGTCTTCACTTCCCCAGATTCTAAGTCTCTGATCTCTTCACCTTTACCATTCAGCAGGGGTACCTCACAGACAATCCCATTGTCAAAGAATTCTGCACAAAGCCTCTTGTCAAACTTCGGTTCATCTAACTGGAATAAGGGTAGCAGTTTTGATGATTCCAGTAGGGCGAGCAGTTTTCTTCCAACTGCATCAGCTTCAAATTCGGCTTTGATGATCTGAGATCCAGGTACAAAGTTGGTTTCATCCTAAAAATAATCAAAGTTAGTAAGAGTTTGATACAAGCAGTTTGAATAAGCCAACCATTCAAACTGCTACAAGGAATCCTAACAATGAAATAAGCGGTTGAAGTAAAACAGGGGTAAAATGGTAAACACCCAAAACTAGACATGGAAAGAATTTGAAAAAGCATTTGAATGCATGAAGAACATGATGAACAGGGGATAAACATGCAAAACAAAAATTTAACCAAATTAAGAAAGAAGTATACCAAAAGACTCGAAAAACGCAGATACTAACAAAGTTCTAAAAAAACAAGTTCAAATAATAAACCCAGAACATAGTATAAAAAAATACGAATGAACACCCGAAAAACCCAAAAATCAAAATTGTTCAAAAATTGAACAAAAGACATGAAATAAACATCAAACCTAGCATATGTGAACATACGTAATCAAAATCAACCAAAAATTGAAAGAAAAAGCAAGAAAAAAATATGAGAAGACGAACAAGCTTTTTCAAACAACAATGGCGGAAAAAAATGAAATGCTAGAGTGAAGGGTTCAAGAAATCATACCATATCGCCTTTGGATGTTTTAGATGTAGATGGAGCAGAAGGGTCTGAAGATTTCTTAGGTGCCATTTAAAATTTCCAAGAAGTATGGGAAATATTGGAGGTTGAGAATAGAGTGCAGATGAGAGAGAGAGAGAGAGAGAGTATACGCAAATGAGGAAGAAGGTTAAAAGGTAAAAAGAAATAAACTTTGTCTTTTATACTCAATTAACTGTTCCTCGGGTAATGGAACGACGAGAACGGCGCACGATTATCTCCAGATGGCGTCCCACGTCACATAGAATTTAATGCGGCAGAGAAAATTGCAAAAGGGTCCTTATAATTGATATGACATAAAGTAGGGACTAAAATTCAATTTCGTACCTGAGCAGTTTGATTGAGCAAACCGACTTACCTTATGTCTTCAGCGGTTTTTCATGAAACTGATGTCTCTCTAATCTGATAGAGGTTTATATGTTTAAACCGAATGACTTTGCTTTCTTGTCGGTTTTGAAAGAACCGATTACATTCATTTGACTCGTCAGTTTGATGGGGAATCTTGTACCGAACCATACATTGATTCGGTTTCAATGATGACAGAACCGCATACTAGATGACTTTTCTAAGTATAGCCAAAACACTTAAACAAAAGATATTAAAAATAATATATAGATATGATATCTTAAGTTAGTTCTAACATACACATTTCTCCTCGTAAATGATAGAACCTGGAATTTTCAAGCGGTTTGGTGAGAATGTCAGCAATTTGATCATCTGTTCCCACCTTTGCTAGAAAAATGTTGTTCTTTTCAACATGGTCTTTGAGGAAATGATATCTTATGTCCATGTGCTTGGTTTTTGAGTGCTGAAGTGGATTGTTGGAGATGGATATTGCAGCAGTGCTATCACAGTAGATAGGGCAATTTTGTTCAAATATCCCGTAGTCCCCCAACTGTTGTTTCATCCAGAGAATTTGAGAGCAACAGCTTCCAGCCGGTATATATTCAGCTTCAGCGGTTGAGACTGAAACCGATGCTTGTTTCTTGCTAGACCATGATACAAGCCGCGTTCCAAGGAACTGACAAGTACCACTTGTGCTCTTTCTGCTTATCTTACATACTGCAAAGTCAGCATCTGAATAACCTAATAGATCAAATGAAGATTCTTTGGAGTACCAAAGTCCAAGGTTAACAGATCCACATAAATATATAATAATACGTTTAACTGCAATAAGATGAGATTCTCTAGGGTCAGCTTGAAATCTAGCACACACACAAACACTAAACATGATATCTGGCCTACTTGCAGTTAAGTAAAGTAGAGAGCCAATCATACCTCGGTAGAGAGTTTGATCAACTTTCTTACCATGTTCATCTCGATCCAAACTGCAGGCCTTAGGCATTGGGGTATCAACTGATTTAGCGGTTTCAAGCCCGAACTTCTTTATCAAATCTTTAGTGTATTTGGCTTAGTTGATAAAGATCCCATCATGGCATTGCTTGACTTGGAGTCCAAGAAAGAATATCAACTCTCCCATCATACTTATTTCAAATTTTCTCTTCATTAGCTTCTCAAACTTAACACACATAGTTTCATTAGTAGAACCGAAAATAATATCATCAACATATATTTGAACTAATAATGAATGACTTTTGTGTTTAGCTATAAATAGAGTTGTATCAATTTTACCTCGAGAGAAGCCTTGTTCAATAAGAAATTTAGATAGAGTGTCATACCATGCTCTTGGAGCTTGTTTGAGTCCATACAATGCTTTCTTGAGTTTGAAGACATGATTTGGAAGTTTGTTGTCTTCAAATCCTGGCGGTTGAGCTACATAAACTTCTTCTTGTAGTTCACCATTCAGAAATGCACTCTTCACATCCATTTGATATAACTTGAATTTCTTGAAGGATGCATAGGCCAGGAACAATCTTATGGCTTCAAGTCTGGCAACAGGGGCAAAAGTTTCATCATAGTCTATGCCTTCTTCTTGCCTATAGCCTTGAGTAACCAACCTAGCTTTGTTTCTTGTTATTGTACCATTCTCATCCATCTTGTTTCTGTACACCCATTTTGTTCCAATTACTGTATGATCACTGGGCCTTGGAACTAGAGTCCAAACTTTGCATCTTTCAAACTGATTGAGCTCTTCTTGCATTGCAATTACCCAACTTGGATCACTTAGAGCTTCATCTACCTTCTTTGGTTCCATCTGAGATAACAGTGCAGTTGAGAACAAACTGTGATTATCTCTGTGAGTCAAACTCCCTCTGGTTTGGACACCAGTACTGATAGGACCAATAACGTTGGCAGTTGGATGGTCTCTATGCTCATTAATTTTAGGAGGGAGGTTGTCTTGAACCACTATTTCTTGAAGATTTTCCAGAGGAGGATCATCCTGATAATCATTGAAATCTTCATTGAAGGTTAGATTTGGAACTGGTTCAACAGTTTGAATGGGGTCAGAAGACAGCAGTTCAACAGTTACACCATCAGCGGTTTGAGTAGGTGCGGCTGAAGAACTGGATGAAGCGGTTTGAGTAGGATGGTTGTCAGTTGCTCTATGTCTAGTGCCTGTCTCAAAATCACTAAAATCATTAGCAACATTTGGAGCCATATGTGGCTCAAGGAGAGCATGTTCATCAAATGTAACATGGACTGACTCTACAATTTTTAAAGATGTCTTATTGAAACAACGAAAAGCTTTGGAGTGTTTAGAACAACCAACAAAAATACCTTCATCAGCCTTAGCATCAAATTTACCTCGATGTTCTTTGCCATTGTACAAGATGTAACACTTGCATCCAAATATCTTGAAGAAGGCAATGTTGGGTGATCTGCCTCTCCACAATTCATAAGGAGTCTTGTTGTGAACTTTGATGATGAGGGAGCGGTTCTGGGTGAAGCATGCGGTATTGACGGCTTCGGCCCAGAAGTATTTGGGAAGCTTGGCTTCGGCAATCATAGTCTTCTCCGCTTCAATCAAAATCATGTTCTTTCTTTCCACTACTCCATTATGTTGTGGAACTCCAGCGGCAGAGAAATTATGATCAATTACATGATCATCACAATATTGGGCAACACCATTGTTTGTAAATTTGGTTCCATTATCTGAACGCACGGCAACAATGTCATCCAATTTTTGAGTTTGGAGCTGTCTAAAGAGAACGGTTACGATGCCAGAAGTATCATCTTTAGAGGCCATCATTTCCACCCATGTATATCTTGAAAAGTCATCAACCACCATAAGTGTATAGCGGTTTCCTCCTATACTGGCGGTTGGGACAGGTCCAAATAAATCCATGTGCAGCAGTTGCAAACAGCGGTTCATTGAAGGCGCGGTTTTACTAGGAAATGACTGTTTGGGCTGCTTTCCAAGCTGGCATGCTTTACACTTTTCATCATGATGGTCATCCACTTTGGGTAGTCCTTTTACTAGACCATCCCTATGCAGTTTTGCTAGATACTTGAAGTTCAAGTGGCTTAGCCGCTTATGCCATAACCAGCTGCTTTCACTTATATTTTTGGCTACAAAACAGAGGTCAGTAATAGAAACAATATTGCTTAAATCAATTATATAAACATCACCTGTTCTGTTGCCAGTCAGTAGAGTGACTCCAGAGGAAGCATCTTTGATATAACAGCTAGTTGATGTGAAGATGCAGTTCATTCCTTTGTCACAAAACTGAGATATGGAGAGAAGGTTGTGCTTGAGTCCTTCTACTAGTGACACATTTTCAATAGTCACTTTTCCTCGTTTGATTGCTCCATATCCTACTGTTTCTCCTTTCTTGTTGTTACCAAATACTACTGGGGGACCTTTCATTTGGATGAAACTGCAGAGTAGTTCTGAATCTCCAGTCATGTGTCGTGAGCATCCACTATCCAAATACCAGAGATCCTTCTTCTTCTTAGCGGTTCGAGCCATAAAACATGAAATCTGAAAAATAAACATGAAAGGTTTTTGTCCCCCTTATTCCTTGGGTCCTAGGGTTAGCAGCTTTTTGGGACCCACACCTGTTTGACCTTAGAATTTTTACGTCCCTTGGCATTGGGTGTGAATCTTAAAAGACAATGACCAGCACTATGACCAAAGTCAGCACAGATAGAACAATGAATTAAGCCAGGTTGTGGTTGCGGTTTTACAAATCCATTACTGACCTTCGGTTTATCGTGTTTTACTGGGTCAGCGGTTTTGGCTTTAACAAAGTTAACCTTCTTGAGTTCCACCTTTCTCTTAGGTGAGGCTTTAGGAAATATAACAGGATATTCCTTAAACCGACTATGAGCGGTTTCATCACTCAATACTTCTTTGGTTGCCTCAGCCGCTGTGGATTTCTCTTTCCACTTTGGATCTCTCCCAGTCTGGTTTTTAGGATACTCATAGAAATAATTTTGCTTTTTAATTTCTTGTTTTGTGCCCTTTTTACCAGCATGATTCACCTTAGGAATTTCTTTGGTTTGTTCAGTTGGTTTCACACCACCTTCAGCACATAGACACGGACACTTACACCCATCATCAGTTTTAAATCCCAATCCACTTTTCTCTTTAGAGAGAATTTGTGAATTAACGATTTGTTCCATGGTGACACCAGACTTAGTCCACACATCGGTCACTTTTTGAAGTTCATCCCTTTGTGCAGTAAGATCATGGATTCGGGTGTTAAGAACCTCGGTTCTGTCCTTAAGATAGCGGTTTTCTTCCACAACAGAAGCTATCCCAACAATTTGGAGCTTGAGTTTTTCAATCTCCTCCTTATGGGACTTGCATTCTTTTTGGGAATATTCAAGTTCCGCAGCCATTAATTTATATGCCTTTTTAAGCACAGTGTGTTGTTGACAAATGACATTAGCACGTTCAAGTACCTGGTCATCATGGCTTTGTTCGGTTTGATCCTCAGGAGAGTAGTTTGGTGAAGTAGGAGTTTTGCCTTGTTTAGCTTCAGGAGTTTTTGGTGAAACTGACTTCATTTGATGGAGTGGCAGTGGAATGCTTTCGTCAATTTCAACCTTTTCTTCAAATCCCATTAGGCAAAGATTTGCAACTCCTTCATCTTCATCACTATCATCTGTATCAGAACCCATCCATTTTAATGGTTGTTCTCCTTGTTCAGCAACCATTCCTCTTCTCTTGAAAAACTTTTTGTTGAACGGTTTCTTAGCAGGAGCGGCTTCATAGCGCGGTTTGGGACAACTGGAGGTAAAATGGCCTGGTTGTCTGCAGTTGTAACAAACAAGATCATCCCTTTTCTTAGCATCAGCTGCTTTGTTGAATCTGGTTGGAGGGACAAACTTTGCAGGGCCGCCTGACTGAGATTGAGCTCTGTTCTTTCTGAACTTGGTGTAGTTTTTCACATAGAGAGCAAACTCGTCATCATCCATGTCATCAAAGTCAACTTGAGTAGAACTGGATGCTACACTTTGAGAATTTTGAGATGGAGTGTAGGATTGATGAGATTGCTGAGGTTGAGAATAGGGTTGATGATGTTGAGGGTAAGGTTGATGAGGCGGTTGGTAATACTCTGGAGGTGCGGTTTGAGAAATATATCTTGGAATATTTGGATCTAAAGAAGCGGTTTGTAAATGGATATTAGATGCGGTTTGATGATGATCTGGATTGTAAACTGGAGATGTGGCATTGTTGAAAGCGGCAAGAGAAAGAGACTTGAATCTGTTTTCGGTTTCATGAGCTTCCTCAAGCTTGAATTCAAATACCCTTAGCATGGCATAAAGATGATGAAGATCAAGAGCTTCCAGATCTTTGTTGTCTTCTATGTTGGTAGTTTTGATCAGCCATTTGCTACCAAGAGATTGCATGAATCTCATGTTCAGGTCAGTATTGGAATACTTGTGCCCTAGAGAGAAACATACATTGACAATTTCCACGAACCGCTCATAGCATTGGCGAAGAGATTCCTTTGGGTCTTTGACAAAGTAATCAAAGAGCCTTCTCTGTTGGTAGAGGCGGTTCTTCTTGGTGTCGGCATCTCCTTCCAGAAAGTCAATGATGCCATCCAATGTTTCCTTTGCGGTATTGCAATCTAGAACCTTTGAGTGAGTTCTTAGATCAATAGCTGATACAAGGATGGACCTGGCTCTTCCATCAAAGTCCACATTCCGTTGATCAGTTTCGGTCCATTCAGCTTCCGACTTCTTGATTTCCGCGGTTTGTCCAGCAGTACCTGCATCAGGGTTAGCCTTCATCGGGACATAGGGTCCATTAACAATTGCAGTCCATAATCTGCGATCCTCAGATATCATGTGCTTCTTCATCCTATCTTTCCAAAAGATGAAACTATCTTCATTAAGAATAGGTAAGTGATTAGAGTTGGATGTCTGCATCATATGGGAGTTTATGTTTCCCATTGGATCAGCACCCAAGCGGTTAAGCTTGTAAAATAATTTTTGGTGGATATGCTCTGATACCACTTGTTGGTCCCAAAGGGCAACAAGGGTATAGAACCGCTAGAGGGGGGGTGAATAGCGGTTTAAAATCTTTTTCGGAATACCCTTGAAAATCAACCAAGTACTTATCAGTTTGGTCTATTGCGGTTTAAAGCACTAGAACCGCTCAAATAAAATGCACAGCGGAGTTTTGCGGTTTTGTCCAAACTGAATTATAAAGGGTTGGGCGGTTTAAGTGGTTGAAAAGGAATGATGCAACTGACAGGGCACAACTGAAGTATCACAAAAGTATGCAAATCATTTATCAAGTCATTTCACATGAAAGTAAATAAAGCTCATAAACATAAATGTAAATGACAAGACAGAAAATAAAGATCAAGGACACACAATTTGAAGAGGTTCGTTCTTGAAAGAACCACGTCCTCTACCTAGGTGGTTAGCCTAGGATTTTCTAATAGCTACTAGACTTGTATTGATTTAGAAGAGTTTTTACAAGATTACAAATGAATCCAAACTCTAAATAAACAATCTAACCTAACAATGCTATTATAACAACCTGTGTTTTCGAGGTATATAATCTATAAGAAAATATACTCCGGGTGTGTAGTGTGGAAAGAAATCAAGAGCTCAAAATATCTAAGTGATGGTGAGCAAATGATTACTTTCTGTGCAAGGCTGAGTTGTGATGATTTGAAGGCTTGAAGCTTTAATGAAGAACTCTGGGTTTGCTAAGGAGATGATGAAGATATGAGTATCTGGGTTTTCAATCTTCAAAGCAAACTTGAATACTTGGGATATTCTCTTTGAAGCTCAGCAACCTTCAATGTTGAACAATGAAGGCTATTTATAGTGAAGGCATTAGTGACCGTTGGACAATGAGGTGAGTCATTGTATGGCGGTTTAATGCGCTGTCACAATCCCATTGGTTGACCTGTCACTGTCGTCCTTTGCTTTTTCTTTGTGGCAGGAAGTTGTTGGATCACTACCTGACATTGTCCTTTTAGTTGTTGAAAAGTACAACGGTAACTTTTCAAAAAACTAGACAAACCGACATTCCCAGAATAACTGAACCATGACTTGAAGTTTAAGGACAAGTCACCAGTCATTCATTTTTATGGTTGAAAAGAGAATGTTTGTCTTCAATGGAGTAAATGACAGCAATAACTTCTTCAATATCTTGGTCGGCGGTTCCACCAGATGCATGTCCGGTTTCATGAATGAACTTGAAATGCGGTTTCATCAAAGACACAAACTGCGGCTTGATGAAGAACTTAAGACACCATGCAGGCGGTTGAAGATGGCGGCTTGAGGGACACTAAACCGCTAAGAGTAAACCGATCATAACTCAGCCTAACTACTAAAAATCTAGAAATGGACTTGTCTAAAAATTGAAGTAAAACTTCATTACAAGTAAACCTAAAGTCCATAAAAAGACATGTGGAATGGGTCAATCAAATTAGGTAGGTGTACTAACAATGAATCCTAACATGCTGCATTAGCCGTAGGGATGTAGACACCCCGCCTTGGACCTCTCACCCCGATTGCATACAAAGTATTTTTATTTAACTTATTTTTGTTGATTTCTGTTACTTCGGTTAAGTTCCTAACTGATTCCGTTAGTTTTGGACTAAACTGCATAACAGAGTTAACTTTTAGGGTCATTCTGTCATTTTTCACCCGCGGGCGCTTCCGGCACTGCCAGTGAGCCGCGCGCGCGTCCCGCCCCAAAAGCCGGACCCGCGCGCTTCCCACTTTGGCAGTAACGGATTGCACATTATTTCCCTCCCTTTTCTTATTTACAAACATCTTTTCTTGATCACAAAAGCCATCTTTTTACATCCACATTCATCCCCCCTTTTCTCATTAACTCCCAATCCCAAATTCTAAGCCTTTTCCCAAAAACTAATATTTCTTTCATTTATTATTTGATTTCTTTTATTTCTTTTATTTTTCTTTTATTCATTTATCTTATTTGTGATTGGCCCATTCCATTTTCACATGGATGACCAATTTCCCTCCATCATTTCCCTCTCTTTTTTTACCTATAAAAACCATCATCTTCTACCTTGGAAAAGGACTTTTTTTTTTCACTCCAACCTTGATTCACCAACTACATTATACACAAATTCTCCCAACAAGAGTTCTTAGTAACAAGACTCTACACAAATTGTTCTACAACAATTTCATTACAACAACAACACTTTCAAGTCAAGGTTCCAAGTCCTCTTTCTCAAGGTACAACTCCATTTTCTTCCTTTGTTTTCTTCTTCTTGATGTATGCAATCCCCATTAATGGGACATGACCAACATGACTACTTCACATATTGAAGTTAGTTAAGGTTATCTCCCTACATTTTAATCTTAACTTTAATTCACCATGTTAACTTCTCTTCATCTCTTAATGTAATTCTTTAACATTACTTGTTATATGTAATCTTTATCATTAAATAAATAAAACAATTCTATTTTATTTCCCCTTTATTTCCCCTTTTCTTCTCATCACAATTGTTAGCACATTTCTATTTAATTAATTGAAGGACATGTAAATATTAGAACACCAATAGTAGCAAGACCCGCGTAAGCGGGGCGGAGTGGGTGTTTAAGTACTTCCCACTCCGTCACCTAACCCCCGAACCCTTCTCTCCCGAATCTCTGGTTTTGTACATAAATTAGGCTATTTCTAGGTTTTTCTTATGTTCCTTTAAAAACATAGGTGGCGACTCTAAACAATCTAAAACAAGTTAGACATCCTAGGATAATTCACCGCTCTAGCCAAGCCGTGGTTCCCCGGGGTATGTACAGTGGCGACTCCGCTGGGGAATGATAGAGGGTTAAACTTGCGTTCTTAACTTTTGGTGTTCTTATTACTGTTTTCTGGGCATTCTGGTAAAAAGGGTGGGAAGCGCGCGCCTCTGGCCTTCTTGGCCTAAAGCGCGCGCGTCCGACCCCAATTACCAGAATCGCCCGCCTCCTTTCTTGTCCTTCAATTCCATATTTCTGTGCTAACAATTACTGCAGGGGAAAGCTTTCTTAATTAAGGGTCAAGGCAATCCCTTGAACCCACTGATTTGCAGGTTCTCATCCAGAAGCGGGCGCCTCTGCCCTGCTTCCTCTCACGCGCGCGCCTTCCGCATAGGCAACCCAATGCGCGCGCTTCTGGGCGCATTCCCGGAACAGAACAGTGCACAGAAACAGAACAGAATGACAGTGTGTGGGCACCGGGCCTGCATACAATTTCTTTTACTTTCTGTTTATTTTTATCGGTCACACGGGTGATTCGAAGGTTGTAATTATGTGCTTATTTGTTTTTTTTTATTTCTTTTGAAAAAAAAAATGTTTTGTCACATGTTAGACCTCACACTACATGCACATATTCTTATCAACTGCTCACTATCGAGTCGCACAAGTCCAACCCCAAACCCGTCGAGGCCCGTCCTAGAAAGTTTCAAGCTCCACTCGACCTTGGCCCTTTCGAAGCGGTAAACCTCAGCCCGTGGCGTAGTTCATGACTACATGCCGGGGGTGACCTTTGAGCCTCATATTCAAGCCGAGCACAAGCCACACAATTCTATTCTAGGGTCTAACACTCCGTGACTCAAGTCGGTTTCCATGTGCCGAGATTTCCCTAAACTAATGTCTTCAAATCATACATGCCAATTTGTTACAATGGACGAAATAAAACTTCGTCCCCAAAAGTGGCTATTTTGGACAAAAATAAAAATCCGTCCCCGCATGTATGATTTACTACATTAATTTAGTTTAATCCCGACACATGTAGGGCTCACAAGCGTGGTGGAATCCGATGAGTATATGGGACCGCGAGAAGGTCTATATACTAGTGTGACGATTCCACTATTTTTTCTAGAAACCCCAAAAAGGACTCCGTCCTTCCGACTTTTGTTAAAAAAAAAACAAAAAAGAGTCATTTTCTTTATATGGTTGAGTCTTTTTTTGTGTTTGTGTTTGTGGGTTAAATTTATTTTACTCAAAAGGTGTTTGTGGGGCCAATCTAAGATCAACCGTGCTCTTCCAATAGGTCCAATGGCTTCCAACGGCGACAACAACAACGGTGGAAATGATTTCGTGTCCAACAAAGGGTTACTCAACGTAATGAAATCAATGGGGGAACAAATGGATAGGATTGTCGAGGATGCCCGCCGTAAAGACAATTTGTGGCAAGCCCGTTTCGATATCGACAAGAGGATTCACAAAGAAGAGGTTTCCGAACTCAAGGCCCGTCTTGATTATGAAAGAAGAATTCACAAGGAAGAGGTTTCCGAACTCAAAGCCCATTTGCAAGAGCTCACCGACAGCAAAGCAAAGTTCAATGATAAAGCATGCTCAAGTGGCCCGACCCTCAAAAGCTACAAAGGTATCACCAACAACCGAGTTTTCACTCCTCTCTAAGGAGTAACCCAAGCCGAGGCATTTGAAATTTTGGTGGCAAGAGGGAAGATCAAACCTTTGGAGGGGTACAAGCCGAAGGCGATACTGAAAAATCATGCTCATGGTGAATGGTGCGGCTACCACAAGCATAGTGGCCACACTACCGAAGGGTGCTTCCTTCTCCGAAACATCATCCAAGATTTGTTCGACAACGGCGAATTTACTGTGGGTGAAGAGCAACCTTTAGAGAGTGCCAACATGCAAGAACTCATCAAAGAAGAATGATTTGGTTCCGAAATGAGGCTTCTATAAGAAATCATGCCATAAGGAGACTACAACGACAATGGGGACTACAACAACAATCTCCGTTTCTCTTTCTCTACCTAGTAATAGGAATTAAAAAAAAAAAAAAAAAGTCAAAGTCCTCTTAAGTGTGCATTAAGTTTTCTTTGTCCAATTAATGTGAAATTTTGAGTCAAGTCTCATCATCAAATAAAAAGTCGTTCTTGTCCTCATACACTCTTCCGAATTGTTCAATCTAATTCTTGGCAAAATGATGAAAAGATGTCTAAACGAGTTTTGGAATGAAGGCCATCACTTGAACGCCTAGGGGCTGAACATCATGACGAAGGCGACAACATCAAATCAAGCGACAAAGAAAGGTGGAGCAACAACCATGGAGACATCAAGCAAAGCTTTCAAAAGGGGATTAAAAAAAAAAAAAAAAAAAAAAATCCCCCTCAATCAAAGAAGTTCACATCAAGATCAACATCATTCCACCAATGAACGACGAACCGACATCAACAACAAATCACGACGAAGCAACAAATCCTCACATCAAAAGGAGGATCCACAAGAACTACGGTGACCTGAGCCTCTACACTGGAGGAACGTAGGCAACCTGCGGGTCCGGTCTCATGCAAGAAAGAAGATATGTTTAGCCCTAGCGCGTTATGGTGATCGGCCTTCATCTCGAACTTGTTAAGACATCTTTGTACGATTCATTTGCCAATGAATTAATCACCAAAAAAGATTGAACAACTTTCTTAGATTTGGAATCATTTCGCGCTCCTTGTCGAGTCTAGGGACTTCTATTCTTTCTGCATACTCCCAATTTCTTGCAATCAAATTGGGGCTTTCCTTCTCTTCTCTCTCAATGACTTACTTGCCTTCGCGAGTCATTCAATTCAATAAAAAATACATGTCAATACTAGGGACACTTCCCTAGTCAAGTCAATGTCACTCATCATTAGTGACAAAAGGTCTCCACCGCAAAATCACATGTTTTATCTCCTCAGCTAGAGTCAATGCACACTTCCTCATCAATTGAGTCAAAAAAAAAATGATGAAGACGCAAAAGAGATGCCCGCTAGATTGAAAACCCGAAAGGGCGGTCTAGGCAAAAAACAGGGTGCGTCATAAAAAAAAATGAGAGAGTGAGAGAGAGAAGGGAAAGAGAAATGGAGATCCCCGGCCTCTAAAGAAGACAAGTTCTACATTGAATCTCCTCAGCAAGTCAATTCCCCACCGAGTCAACTTTGGGATTGCAAAAGGCTCGACAAGATATAGCACCATCAAAGGTTGTCTTGGGTTATCGGCATCATTCTCCAGCAGTGTACATTTTTGGGTTCATGAAAAGAAGGCCCGTGGTAATCAAGATCCATCCGAGAACAAGCCCATCATAAAAGGGCACGAGGTTGCACAAATAATCCCAAGCTAGTCAATTGGCTTGGGCAGCAAATAGCAACAACATGTGTCTCAGTTTTCAAGGCTTCTTCAAGTATGTGCTTCTAAAGTACGCCGAAAGGCTCCCGAGAAATGGAGTAGCTCTTGCCATATCCTCTCATGTTTGTTCCCTCGCACGAGGATGAGTCACTCTTGCTTTGCTCAACAAATGGTGATGCCCTAGGGGCTATGTGACTCAAGGACAATGACTTCTTTTGCTTCACTTGACAATCAATACACCCTAGAGGTTATGTTCGAGAAAGATGTGTGAGACTATCCTCAAAGTCTCCCAAAAGGGATGTCAAAAGCCCTCTTGTCGCGTGTGCCCGTGCTCGTTCCCCCAATCAAGGATGGACCTTTCTCGCAATCAATGATGGCACTCTAAGGGCTACAGTCAACTCTTAAAGGTTCTCTCGGCAAAGAGCAATTAACTCCCCAGCAGTATCCCCAGCCGAGTCATGTGCAACATTGGAAGCTTCCTCAATTCGGCACCGAAGGTCTCAAGGGGCTTCGCAATCTACAATCTTTTGGGCTACGGCATTACAGTAGTCCGAGCAAAGGGCAATATTGGGGCTTCGCAACCGACAGTCTTTTGGGGACAGCAATGCTCAAGCAATGCAATGTGGAGTAGCCTTATAGCTCCATGAAAGAGATCAAGCTTCAAAGGTGTCTCAACACTTCAAGTCAAAGGCCTCTTGGTTTTAAATGAAGACTCCGATGTTATGAATGAAGTTGATGATTTTTGTTAGAACTTTCAAGCGAGATTTTGAAGGAAGTCTTAGAGAAAAGGAAAAAGATTCAATATGCTAAACTCTAATCAAAACAGGGTTATAGCGGGAAATGCCACGGCCAATCCCAATGTTTCTGCAATTCAGCACCCCCTTCTCCAAGATCAAAAGCACAAGGTGCAGCTCAGATAAAGTTGGGCCACAGCACTAGTTGCATCCGAAGATCCATCATTAGTTCAACTCAAGAAGAGTCAAGCAAGCATACTTATTTGGGACTTTATCACACCAAGACCTTATCCTCCGCGACCTCGACGGCACCGCAAGACATTACTGCATCCTTTGACATAAGCCCTCAGCCATTTGGGTATCGACCACAATGAGGCCATTCATCTCCCCAGTAAGAGCAAGAAGGGGATCTCTATCAAGAATTCTACCCGACGGTACATCCGCTCTCAATGCCGAGCCAATCACAAGATAATTTGGGGCTTTACATTCCACCGTCTTGAAGCTCACAAACAAAAAGTCCATGACATTTGGGGCTTAGCAATTTCTCGAAGCTTGGCATCCATAATCTTCTCTTGGGGCTTGCTCACGCCAACAACAAAGGGCGATTTACTCGAATGGGCCAAGAACTGATTTATCTTGGGGCTATGCAAGCCACTCAAAGTTTGGCATCAAAGGCGTTCTAGGGGCTTTACAATCAGCCACCCCTCATCTCGGCATCAAAATCCTTTTGAAGCCCCATAATCGACAAATCTCTTGGGGCTAGACATCAATCTTCGTTGGGCACACCGGCGACAACAGAATTCAAGCGAGGCAATCCGGACTTCGACTGAACATGACTTGATCTTGGGTTGGCTTCACAAGCACACAATGGTTAAAATGGTTTACCCACGAACTAAAAAAAAAAAAAAAAAAAAGATTTTTCTTTTTTCCTTTTCTCCTTCTATGTGCAAAAGTATGTGCTTTACTTTGCTTTGCTCCTAGCCTCTCCTCCATCGTTCTCCATCATCCTTGAACTACGCTGGTCTGATTCTCTTAAAGGGATACGTATATCTGCAAAGCATACACATAACAGGTGCCGGACAAAGCACCAGGTGTCGCACAGAGCACCAGAATCAACAAGTGCCGCACAGCGCATCAGAATATGCCGCACCGCGCACCAGAATCAACAAGTGCCGCACAGCGCATCAGAATATGCCGCACCGCGCACCAGAATCAACAAGTGCCGCACAACGCATCAGAATATGCCGCACCGCGCACCAGAATCAACAAGTGCCACACAACGCATCAGAATATGCCGCACCGCGCACCAGAATCAACAAGTGCCGCACAGCGCATCAGAATATGCCGCACCGCGCACCAGAATCAACAAGTGCCGCACAGCACATCAGAATATGCCGCACCGCGCACCAGAATCAACAAGTGCCGCACAGCGCATCAGAATATGCCGCACCGCGCACCAGAATCAACAAGTGCCGCACAGCGCATCAGAATATGCCGCACCGCGCACCAGAATCAACAAGTGCCGCACAGAGCACCAGGTGCCGCACAGAGCACCAATTTTGGTCCATGGTGAACCACTAAAATCACCATACCTCTTCCATCAGCAAAAGTCGCTCACACAGGGAGCGCATTTCTATCCTTTGTAATTTCAAATTCCTGCTTTATCGAGTCTTTGTTTTCTCTTGTCGATGTCCTCGGTGGTTGTCTTTCTTTCGTCGACGCGTTTTGCTTCGCAATCCACGTCGCCGAGGGGCTCTGTAGACACCCCGCCTTGGACCTCTCACCCCGATTGCATACAAAGTATTTTTATTTAACTTATTTTTGTTGATTTCTGTTACTTCGGTTAAGTTCCTAACTGATTCCGTTAGTTTTGGACTAAACTGCATAACAGAGTTAACTTTTAGGGTCATTCTGTCATTTTTCACCCGCGGGCGCTTCCGGCACTGCCAGTGAGCCGCGCGCGCGTCCCGCCCCAAAAGCCGGACCCGCGCACTTCCCACTTTGGCAGTAACGGATTGCACCTTATTTCCCTCCCTTTTCTTATTTACAAACATCTTTTCTTGATCACAAAAACCATCTTTTTACATCCACATTCATCCCCCCTTTTCTCATTAACTCCCAATCCCAAATTCTAAGCCTTTTCCCAAAAACTAATATTTCTTTCATTTATTATTTGATTTCTTTTATTTTTCTTTTATTCATTTATCTTATTTGTGATTGGCTCATTCCATTTTCACATGGATGACCAATTTCCCTCCATCATTTCCCTCTCTTTTTTTACCTATAAAAACCATCATCTTCTACCTTGGAAAAGGACTTTTTTTTGCACTCCAACCTTGATTCACCAACTACATTATACACAAATTCTCCCAACAAGAGTTCTTAGTAACAAGACTCTACACAAATTGTTCTACAACAATTTCATTACAACAACAACACTTTCAAGTCAAGGTTCCAAGTCCTCTTTCTCAAGGTACAACTCCATTTTCTTCCTTTGTTTTCTTCTTCTTGATGTATGCAATCCCCATTAATGGGACATGACCAACATGACTACTTCACATATTGAAGTTAGTTAAGGTTATCTCCCTACATTTTAATCTTAACTTTAATTCACCATGTTAACTTCTCTTCATCTCTTAATGTAATTCTTTAACATTACTTGTTATATGTAATCTTTATCATTAAATAAATAAAACAATTCTATTTTATTTCCCCTTTATTTCCCCTTTTCTTCTCATCACAATTGTTAGCACATTTCTATTTAATTAATTGAAGGACATGTAAATATTAGAACACCAATAGTAGCAAGACTCGCGTAAGCGGGGCGGAGTGGGTGTTTAAGTACTTCCCACTCCGTCACCTAACCCCCGAACCCTTCTCTCCCGAATCTCTGGTTTTGTACATAAATTAGGCTATTTCTAGGTTTTTCTTATGTTCCTTTAAAAACATAGGTGGCGACTCTAAACAATCTAAAACAAGTTAGACATCCTAAGATAATTCACCGCTCTAGCCAAGCCGTGGTTCCCCGGGGTATCTACAAGGGACTTATGAAGTCACTTTACCTTCCGGATTAATTCTTGTTTTGAACAATTGTTATTATGTTCCGGATTTAAGTAAAAATATTATTTCAATTTCTTGTTTGGATAATGAAGGTTTTAAGTTTCTTATTGAGAATAAGAAATTTTCTATTTATTTAAATGATGTGCTTTATGGTATTGCTAATTAATTTAATGGCCTTTATGTCTTGAATGTCAAGGATGAAAATAATGACAATGTCTATCATATAAATAAGAAATCTAAACCTAATGATGTAAATCATACCTATTTATGGCATTGTCGTCTTGGTCATATTAATGAGAAGCGTATCTCAAAACTCCATGGGGACGGACTTTTAGGTTCATGTGACCTTGAGTCATATGATACTTGCGAGTCGTGTCTTCTTGGAAAAATGACTAAGACACCTTTTACCAAGTTAGGTGAAAGGGCAAGCGACTTATTGGGGTTGATACATTCCGATGTATGCGGACCATTAAGTAGCAATGCTAGGGGAGGATTTCAATACTTCATAACATTCACTGATGATTATAGTAGATTTGGGTATGTTTACCTAATGAAACATAAAAGTGAAGCATTTGAGATATTTAGAATATTTCAAAATGAAGTAGAAAACCAACTTGGCAAAAGTATTAAGGCACTTCGATCAGATCGAGGTGGAGAATACTTGAGTCAAGAATTTGATGATCATCTAAAGAATTGTGGAATAGTTTCACAATTGACTCCACCCGGAACACCACAATGGAATGGTGTATCCGAAAGGAGAAATAGGACTTTGTTAGACATGGTTCGATCAATGATGAGTCAAGTTGATCTTCCAATATCCTTTTGGGGTTACGCTCTAGAAACCGCTGCTTTCACACTAAATCGTGTTCCAACTAAATCGGTTCAAAAGACTCCATATGAGATGTGGAGCAGAAAGAAAACCTGTTTATCTTTCATGAAGATTTGGGGTTACGAAGCCTTTGTCAAAAGACTTGTCTCTGACAAACTTGCACACAAATCTGACAAATGTATTTTCGTGGGATATCCAAAGGAAACTAGAGGATATTACTTTTACAACCGTGACGACAACAATGTTTTTGTTGCCCGAACTGGTGTCTTTCTAGAGAAATAGTTTCTCTCCAAAGAAATCAGTGGGAGTAAAATAAATCTTGAAGAAATTCGAGACCCAGAAAATAACATTGAACCAATAGTGGAACAAGAACAAGAACCACAAAGAGTTGTGGAACCTGTTCAAAATACACAAGTAACTCGCAGATCTAGTAGGTTACGATCCGAGCCCGAGAGATATGGATTTCTCGTAACGGATAGTAATGAGGTAAAATCATTGAGAATGATGAACCGACAACCTACCAAGAGGCGATGTCTTCTCCTGATTCGGACAAGTGGCTTGGAGCCATGGAATCCGAATTGCAGTCCATGCAAGAAAATCAAGTTTGGAACTTGATTGATCCACCCGAAGGTGTAAAAACCATAGGATGCAAATGGATCTTCAAAAGGAAGACTGACATGGATGGGAAGGTGCATACTTACAAAGCTAGACTTGTAGCGAAGGGTTATAGGCATGTTCATGGTATTGACTATGATGAAACCTTTTCACCCGTATCAATGATCAAATCTATAAGAATTATGCTTGCTATTGCCGCATATCATGACTATGAGATATGGAAAATGGATGTCAAAACCGCTTTCCTAAATGGAAAACTACAAGAGGATGTGTATATGACACAACCAGAAGGTTTTGAACAGAATTCTAAAGTATGCAAATTGCAGAGATCCATCTATGGATTAAAGCAAGCTTCTAGGAGTTGGAATCTCCATTTTGATGAATCGGTCAAAGAGTTTGGTTTCATCAAGAACGAATATGAACCTTGTGTATACAAGAAGATTAGTGGGAGCATAGTGTTATTACTTGTTTTATACGTGGATGACATATTACTCATTCGAAACGATATTCCTACACTCCAGTCTGTGAAGACTTGGTTAGGAAATTGTTTTGCAATGAAAGATATGGGTGAAGCCGCATATATACTTGGCATTAAGATCTATAGAGATAGATCAAGGAGGCTACTTGGTTTAAGCCAAAGTACATACATTGACAAGGTCATTAGAAGATTCCATATGGAAAATTCTAAGAGAGGAACCTTGCCAGTGTTACATGGAGTATCTCTAAGCAAGACTCAATGTCCTAAGACAAATGATGAGCGTGAGAAAATGAATGATGTTCTATATGCTTCGGCAATTGGATCCATCATGTATGCCATGATATGTACTAGGCCGGATGTATCTTATGCTTTGAGCATGACAAGTAGATACCAATCCGACCCCGGTGAAAATCACTGGGTGGCTGTAAAAGCGATTCTTAAGTACTTGAGAAGAACTAAAGACTCGTTTTTGGTCTATGGAAGAATGGAAGATGATCTCGTTGTGAATGCTTACACGGATGCAAGCTTCCAAACCGACAAAGATGATAGCCGATCGCAATCGGGTTTTGTGTTTATGTTAAATGGTGGAGCTGTAAGCTGGAAGAGTTCCAAGCAAAGTACAACCGTTAATTCTACAACGGAATCTGAGTATATTGCTGCATCAGATGCTGCAAAAGAAGTTGTTTGGATTAAGAAGTTCATCACTGAACTTGAAGTAGTTCCTAGTATTGCTAATCCAATAGACCTTTATTGCGATAATAATGGTGCTATTGCTCAAGCAAAGGAACCAAGAGCACATCATAAATCCAAACACATACTTAGGCGTTTTCATATAATTCGAGAGATCGTTGATAGGAGAGACGTAAATATATGCAGAGTACCTACTGATGACAATGTTGCGGACCCGCTAACAAAGGGACTTCCACAAGCTAAACATGATGGTCATGTTAGGTCCATGGGTATTAGATACATGGGAGATTGGGCCTAGGGCAAGTGGGAGATTGTTGGTAGTGGTGCCCTAGGCACGTTTAATAAACGTTGTAATTGTTATCATTTATTTCATATCAATAAAGAAATGTTTTGATTATTATTGTTGTTCATGTTTACTTATAATAATCTCCGTCCCTAGTACTTGTTAAGCACTAGTATAAAGGCTAAATGATCATGGGATGATCATGTTAGATTTATGGGTACTTGTTTGGAACAAGGTACTGGACTTGACCCGTTGTATGAGATTTATGCCATGGTCTATTTCGAACATATATCTCATATTAGTTATGTCATTCGAATCCTTAGACATGAAGTTATTATAATCTTCCACTTGATGAACATTATGTTTGACATATTCAAATGCTACCTTTAACCGGGAAGTTATAAAGGGTATGATTGGCATATTCGGATTCACGTAGGGAAGAGTAATAAGCTAAATGGATTTGTCCCTCTTCGGAGAGATGTCAAACTTAGGCCTCTCGTAGGAATGATGTTGATAAAATGTTCGGCCGGACTCAAATGAATGATTAGATCAATGTCATTTGTATTATCAACATATTCGGAGTCGAGAAAGTATTGAACAAAAACAAGTTGACTAGTTGACCATGACTTGTGTTCAATGACATCGTGGACAAAAGGATTGTGACATGTTCTAAAAGGAATGCGAACTTGTATCTAGTTATACTTTTTGGGTAGGTATGACGGTTTGCTAGAACCTAATCATATCTTATGGTTTCATGTTTGAACCCATTGCCAACTTAGTATAATCCTAGAGGGTCACACACAAGAGAACGAATCTTTAAAAGGACTATATTAGAATTTTGGAAATTCTGGGAATCTGGGGAAGTGGGCGACCGCACAGTATGGACTGGGCGGCCGCACACTTAGCTCAGTTTTGTACCAGTTTGTTTCAGATAGTTGTGCGACCGCACAGTGGATTCTGGGCGGCCGCACAGTACTGTCGGGGGCAGATTCCTAATTTGATTAGGAAACGAATTTTGGACGGTTTTTGACACAAGTTTCCTATTTGGAATAGGTCCTACTTGTGTATAAAGGCCAAATTCGGCCAGCGCTCTTCCCCAATGTTTGTATGAGTCTCCAAAGAGTTTGAGAGAGATTATTTTGTTCCAAGACATCCTTTGATTGAAGAACAAAATAATATACAAATAAAATTCCATATAGTCATATTAAATTGTGAAAGTGTGTTTCATAATTTTGGTCTAGCAACCAAGATCAAGAAGCTCCTTGATATTCGTTCGTGGTGTGGATACCGCTAGAGGGTGAAGCTCATCATCTTCAAAGCTCGTGTTCTTACTTTCATTGTGATCAAGCTTCAAATCTCCACCAAAAAATAAAGCTAAAATTCAAAGTCATCAAGGGTTAGTTTTTCCTCTATTCATATTGTTGTATTTGATTTAATCATATAAACGGATCTATGGGCTTTTGGGTTTCATAAAATTTTAAATGCTAATTTCCGCTGCGCATGTTACTCCGAAACCCAACACCAGCAACCTTATGAACTACTTAGAGACTACCTGAGCAGGTTCAATAGGGAGGCGGTGAACATCTCAAACCTGGATACTGTAATTGCAATTGAAGCCTTCAGGATGGGACTCAAGAAGGACTCTCCTTATTATGATGACCTGGTGATGATACCATGCAGAAGGCTAGATGAGATCAGAACCAGAGCTTCCAAATTCATTAGACTAGAAGAAGACAAGTTGCTCCAGGATAAAAAAAACCAAGAAGAATGTAACTCCAGAACATTCCAGTGGCAGAGCAGACTCATCCCATTCTGGGGGCAAGATGGAGACATCTCATGCCAGATCTAATAGGGGCAAACCCTACTCTAAACCCGACTCCTCTAGAATTCATATTGTAGACGATAATGATGAGGATGATGATTCTTCATATCCTAGAATTGATGAATATTGTTTCTCCATTGATATCGCAGGATTGATCAATGCTATGGATAACCTGGGTGAGAAAGAAAGATGGCCCAAGAAGGCAGACAAGGCATCAATCTGGAAAGATAAGTCCAAGTGGTGCGCCTATTATAAAGACTTTGGGCACATTACAGAGAATTGTATTGCACTCAGGAAGGAGATCAGCCACTTATTGTCTAAATCTCCTCTAAGAATTACTTGGTAGAAGGCGTGGACGTACTGAAGATCGTGCAGACAACCAGGAGAAACAAGCTTAGAATCCACCACCTCATCCACCTCCAACCAGAGTGGTCAACATGATTAGTGGCGGATCAGATATCTGTGGAACAACCTATTCAGCTGCAAAGCGTCGTGCTGCATATGCAAAGGAGGATATGTATTATTTACCTTCAAGATCTGTCAATAAGGTGAAGGGGCAGGAGATCTCTTTTGACAAGGATGATAGAGTCAGCATCCAGGACCCACGTCATGATGCCTTGGTAGTGAGCCTTCAAGTTGCCAGCTGTTTGGTAAAGCACATCTTGATTGATAATGGAAGTTCAGTCAACATCGTGACGACTGATGGTTTAAAAGGAATGGGGATCCCACTTGAGAATGTGACTAAGAACTCGTTTGTCTTGGTTGGATTCAGTGGTGAGACGAAGCATACCTTTGGGAAGATCATTTTCCCAGTATATATTGAAGGGATTAATTCCATAGAGAAGTTCTGTGTTATAGAATGTTAGTCATCTTACAACATCATCCTGGGTAGGCCGTGGATCCACAATGTTAAAGCTGTACCATCAACTTACCATCAGTGCCTCAAGTTGCCAACACCTTGGGGAGTAGTCAAGGTGTCAGGAGATCAGCATAGTGTTAAGGAATGTTACAAGGTGTCCATGAAGGCAGCAAGCAGTCCTAGGCAGGCATAGCAATTACAGTGAAGGGCTCGGGATGTACTTGAAGCTGCAGAGTTTGATATTAAGGAGGTGCAGCTTGACCCTTCTAATCCCGATGTCAAAGTTCTTATATGTGCAGACTTACCTCCTGACATAGAAGAAAATATCATTGAGTTTCTGAGGAGCAGGTTGAAATGCTTTGCTTGGAAGTATGAAGACATGACTTGAATCAGCAAATATGTTATTACTCACAAGTTGAATATTGACCCAAATGCCAAGCCTGGCCACCAAAAAAGAAAGTAATTTGCTCATGAACGCAATAAGATTATCAGAGAAGAAATGGAGAGGTTGCTGAAATCCAAGATGATCAGGGAGGTCGACTACCCTAGATGGTTGGCCAACATGGTGGTTGTTGAGAAGAAGAATGGCAAATGGCCAGTCTGTGTAGACTTTACAGACTTGAACAAGGTGTGCCCTAAGGATCCGTTTCCCTTACCTCACATTGATTCCCTAGTTGATGCAACAGCTGGCCATGAGGTCTTAACGTTTATGGATGCTTCTTCAGGATTTCAACAGATTCAGATGGAACCTTCAGACCAGGAAGACACGGCGTTCATTACTCCATATGTTATTTATTGCTTTATTGCAATGCTTTTTGGATTGAGGAATGCAGGGGAAACCTATCGGAGATTAATCAACATGATGTTTAAGAATTAGCTTGGAAAGACTATGGAAGTATACATTGATGATATGGTGGTAAAATCTAAGTGCATTGAAGATCATGCTCGAGATCTAAAGGAGGCTTTTGATATCTTGGAGGCGTTCAACATGAAACTGAACCCATCAAAATGCAACTTTGGTGTTAAGGCTGGGAAGTTCCTCGGCTACATGGTGACCAAGAGGGGCATTGAAGCAAGTCCAGAACAGATCAAATCCATCATCAACTTGGAATCTCCAAAGAGTATTAAAGAAGTGCAAAGGCTCACAGGCAAAGTTGCCGCCCTCACCAGGTTCATCTCCAAGTCGTTTGACAGATGCAAGTTGTTCTATAACCTGCCGAGGAAAAACAAGTTGTTTCAGTGGATGGAAGAGCATGAGGCAGCCTTCAACCAGCTTAAATATTATCTTGCAACTCCACCTCTACTTTCCAAACCAGAAACAGGTGAAACTTTATACCTGTATCTCTCAGTTTCAGAAAATGCAGTCAGCGCGGTCTTGGCAAGAGAACAAGATGGTACACAACTTCCTGTTTATTATGTAAGTAAGTCTCTTCTAGATGCTAAAACAACGTACTCCCATCTAGAAAAACTTGTTCTTGCTTTGATAACTGCTTCTATTAAGTTGCACCATTATTTTGAAGTTCATCCTATTATTGTGAGGACTAACTATCCTATCAGGAACGTGATGAGAAAACCTGAGATGTCTGGAAGGATGGCAAAATGGTCTATGCAACTTAGTACATATGATATCCAGTATGAGGTAAGGACTGCAATCAAGTCGCAAGCCTTAGCTGACTTTGTGGTAGATTTCTATCCCAACCTCCAACCTGAAGTTGAACTCGAAGTCCAACAACTTGAAGGTTCAAACTCTCATAGATTCTGGATACTTTATACAGATGGAGCATCAAATACAAGGGGTACAGCTTTGGGCATAGTCTTAAGATCGCCCCAAGGAGAACTGATTCCTCAAGTTGTGGCTTGTGAGTTCAAGGCAACTAATAATGAGGCTGAGTATGAAGCCCTCATTATGGGTTTGGTTACTGCGTTAAACCTAAATGTTAAATTCATTAATGTTTATAGTGATTCCTTGTTGTTGGTTAACCACTTCAATGGATCTTATACAGCTAAGCACATCAGGATGTCAAGTTATTTGCAGCATGTTAAATCTTTGGCTGGACAATTTGAAGAATTTACTTTCCAAAAAATCCCAAGGGAAGAAAATGTTGAAGCTGACGCATTGGCCAACCTAGGATCAAGTTGCAGGAACATGTTGAACAATACTATACCTATAATTCACACCCTGCATCCTGCAATAGATCAACCTGAAACGAACCAAGTTGATGACCAACCTGATACATCGACCAACTCATCGAATGAAGAGACATCTTGGACACTGCCCATAATAAAATTTCTGCAGGATGGAACAGTGCCACAAGGTGTCAAAAATGCAAAAGCTTTCAGGATAAAGGTATCAAGATTTATATTAATTGATAATATACTATTTCGTAAGTCATTTACAGGTTTGTACATGAGGTGCCTAGAGCCCCAACAAGCTGAACAAGTCTTAAGTGAGCTACATGATGGTAAATGTGGCAATCATTCTGGGGGCAAGTCACTATCTTTCAAGGCATTGAGAACAGGGTACTATTGGCCAACTATGCGCCAGGATGCAATCAAATATGTTCAGAAATGTGATTCTTGTCAGAGACATAGCAACATCATGCACCAACCTGCCGAACCTCTTCATCCAATACTATCACCTTGGCCCTTCATGCAGTGGGGAATCGATATTGTTGGAAAGTTTCCAAAGGCACCTGGGGGCAAAGTGTTTATGTTAGCTATGACTGATTATTTCTCAAAATGGATAGAAGCTGAAGCCTTTGTTCAAGTTAGAGATAAAGAAGTGATTTCATTCTTTAAAAGTGTTGAGTATGCTTATAACTTAACCCTTCTACTTATGTTAGAATTGATTGATACCATCACCTAAGTTTATTTTAAGGACTTTAGGACCCTATGTAAGAAGTTTTATAACTTCAATTTTTAGCTAAGTCCTCTTTATAGACTAGGCTTAGTGTTTAGGGCTGAAGATTTGGATTTGAGGTCTCAAGTGAAATTGACTATGTTGGATGCACATGACTCCCATGCGCAGCGCCTCATCTGCGCATTCAATGCGCATGGCTCTCATGCACGCGTAGTTCTGCCTTAGTCAATTCTCTTATTTCCTGACGTCACCTTTATGAAGCTTGGAAAGCGTCATGACAAGCTACGCTTTTTGGAATGAGTCAAAGTGCTGATGTGGACAAACGACAAAACGTGCATACTCAGCATACACGTAGATAGAGACGTGCCTCATATTTAAAATTCAAATTGAAGACAACAGTCATCCTTTTAGAAGAAGTTTGAATCTCATTCACTTGCTCTGTCTCCAACGGCTATAAAGGACCATGCGCGCCAATCACATTGTGACAGCTCATCGTCCTTGTTGATGCTCCCCAACGGCTAGTTCTTGAAGCTAAACTATAAATAGCCTGCTCTTCCTCATTTTCCATGCTGCTTAAGTTTTTGCTTCCAAAGAGAACCTTTGAAGATTTAAAGATTGCTTGCATATTTCCAGAATTCTCAAGATCAACCTTCATACCTTCATACTCCAAGCCCAGATCCCATAAGCCTTTGTAACACCAGAATTTCTTGTGCTCTCCATATTATAGATTTATAAAGTCCAGAATTCTGACACACACACACACCTCTTGAAGTTTCGATCTCATCGATCATACTTCTAGAGATGCACCGGTTATTGTCTAGGATTTGTTCTTTCATAGATTATAGATCTTTGAGTTAGTTTTTTCTTAATCGTTGTAACTTGTAACACTATCTCATAATAAGATCTCCATTAAAAATCTAAGACTAACCATCTTGGTAGAGGACGTAGATATTTTCCCGATCGAACCTCTCGAAATAGCTTGTCTTTATATTCTGTTTTACATTCTACATTTAAGCTTTTCTGATATATTGCTTTGTTTGATCTTCGTAGATTGTCTTGTATTGATTGAATTGTGTTTGTGTGCTTTCTGCCTTAGTATCATATTTTCGCCACTCTTTAGCCAAAACATAGCGCATGCGTTTTCCACTTCTGCGTATCTCCCTGCGCATAAGTGATTGCTTTAAACTTCCGCTGTGCATTTCACACTCTTGCTGCGCGCTATACTTAGCCAAAATTAAGAGTCGTGCGCATTTGCCATTGATTTGCAAAAGGGTTTAAAAAGAATTTTAAAACGCTATTCACCCCCCCCCCTCTAGTATTTTTCATACCCTTGTTGCCCCTTTGGGACCAACAAGTGGTATCAGAGCAAACACCTTAATAAAATGTTTTTGTTTTTCAAGCTTAACAGCTTGGGTGCCGATTCGATATGGCAAACTCAAAACCTTCGGCAACTGCTAACTACACACATGTTCCAGTCTTTGATGAAGATCATTTTGACGTGTGGAAATTCAGCATTCTGGCCCATCTCACCTCAATCGATGAAAGGCTTCATGACACCGTGGTTTATGGACCTTACATCCCAATGAAAGCGAATCCAAATCCGTGCACAAACGCTGCTCAACCTTCTATTTTGAAACCAAAGGAAGAATGGAATGATGAAGAAACTAGAAGAGTTGCAAATGATGGGAAAGCTAGAAATATTCTCCTTAGTACTCTAAGCACGGCTATTAAACAACAAGTCATGCATTGTGTTACCGCAAATGAATTATGGGATGCTATTGAAGAGCATATCGAAGGAGACACTGTGTGTAAGGAGAACAAAAGATACGAAGTTCAAAAGAGATTCAACAATTTCTCTCAACTCCCCGGTGAATCTTTAAGACAGACTTATGAACGGTTTTGTGAAATCATTAATCTCTGTATTTTACTTGGAAAGAAGTTCTCAAATAAAGAATTGAATGTTAATTTTCTCGCTGATTTTGGATCAAGATATCTGCATAAATCTAGCGCTCTTGAAGACGCTGTAACTTTAGATGTTTGGACACTCAGAAACCTTTACGCAAATCTCAAAGTTTATGAACTCAAACTTCAGCGTATAAGTGAAACTGAAGGAAAATCAAAATCCATTGTTATGGTGGCGCATAGAGAGGAAGCGCCAGCGCAAGTTGAGAAAAGCGCATATCCCAAGATTTCTACTTCTGAATTATTGGAAATCGATGACGAAGACTTCGCTTTATTTGTGAAGAGATTTCAGAAGTTCAGAAAATTCTCAAAACCCAATTCTTTCAGCAAAGTTCAAGGATCTTCAAGTAGAGCTCCTCCAAAGTTCACAAGGAGCAATGATTCTAAAAAGAAAGAAGATCTTGTTTGTTTTAGCTGCAGGAAATCAAGACATTTTGCATCGAGCTGCCCAATTCCCAAATTCGAGTACATGCAGAAAAAGAGCAACCACACTCACAAATTCAATCGTCATAAAGGAATGGTTGCTGAAGAAGAATCTCCATCTACTGAGCGCAATACATGGATTGAAATGGACTCGGAAGAAAGCGATGAAGATTCTGATGATAGAATCGTGTGCTTGGTGGCAAAGGATGATGAAGTCAATGCTTATGATTCAGATGATGACTACTCCAAAGATGTTCCTGATATGAATGCCTTGAATAAACCTATCAAGAAATCTGCAGGTTTTCAAGAAGCTAAAAAGAAGAAAGGACCAACCATCAACGAGCTCATTGAACAAGGATGTCTTACTCCAGCTCAAATCGATGGTGAATTGTTATTTGCTAGATGTGATCTAAGCGCAAGAAGCAATCTCAGAAAAGGCAACAACATCAGACCATAAGTTAAACAAATTCTTGTAATCACTCATGATGAGGATATTGCCAAACAAGAAAAATTGTTCTTAGAAGCTGAAAAGGTAATCAGTAAGTTTGGCAAAATGAAGGAAGCTTTAGCACTATCATGTGATGAAATTTCTCAGCTTAAGGCCGAGAAATTTTTTCTAAAATCTGAACTCACACTCCTTAAGGAGCAGATAAAGAGCATGACTCCTCTTACTGTCAAAAACACTTTTCTAACGGAACAGAACTCATTACTTAAAGTTCAAAATGATGAATTGGTTGCTCAAATTAATGATCTTCAAAAGATTACAAATGAGTGGTCCAATTCTCGTGTCACTATGGAAAGTATCTTTGAGTCCCAAAAAGCCTGTGGTGATAAAAGTGGCTTGGGATTCTCATCAACTAGTGACAATTTTAAGTGTGAGGTCTGCGCTGAAAGAGATAGTGAATTTACACCTCAGAAAACTCATGAAATTCCCAAGGAAAAACATTCTAATTCAATGGGTAAAAGACAGGAAAAAGTCAAAAGACAAACATTCCATTATGTCTACCCAACGAAACAATTTGGGAAAGCTAAAGAGAAGGAAGTAGCTACAGATGAACCATCTCCTAGCAAAATGATTCTTGAAACAAAATGCGCTCCTTCTACTAGTGCGCATTATGCGCCTAGGATCCATGTGCCTCATCGCCATGCGCCTCCTAGCCCTATGCGCCCTACTAGAAAAAGCGCTCCAAAATTTCAAAAGAAAGATTTTGTTAAGGCTGGCTCATCTGACCCAAAGAAGAATGCTATCCCAAATAAAAGTAAAGAGTCTGCAAAAACTCATGTGATTGGTGGCTTTCATCATTGTTCTATTTGTGATTGTTCTAGACACAAGGCCGTGGAATGCCTTTTGAGATTCACTCCCAATGCCAAAGGACTTAAAAATCCTAAGGTCAAGTAAGTGTGGGTCGTCAAAAGTTGCTAACTCTAGGACCCAAAAGGAATAAAGGGGACCTGCTTAAATGTCTATATTTCAGGTTCTTTGCTTTATGGCTGGATCTTCTAAAGCTAGAACGTATGAATGGATTCTCGACAGTGGGTTCTCACGACACATAACTAGAGATGAATCACTACTTGAAGATGTTCATGAAGAAAGAGCTCCCTCAGTAACTTTTGGTGATAATAACAAAGGTCAAGTTGTTGCGTATGGAAAGCTCAAAAAAGATAAAGTGTGCATTGAAAGAGTCTCCCCGTGGAAGGACTCAAGCACAACTTATTATCCATATCTCAATTTTGTGACAAAGGATTAGAATGCCATTTCACTTCAACGTAATATCTTATCAAGAATGGCAAAACTGGAGCTACATTACTCACGGGATATCGTAAGACAAATATTTATATTATTGATTTCCATAACATGAACTCTAGTACTAATCTTTGTTTTGTAGCTAAAAGTGTGAGCGAAAATAGTTGGCTATGGAACAAGCGCATGAGTCACTTAAACTTCAAATGTCTATCAAAACTCAGCAGGGAAAATCTTATCAAAGGACGACCCAAGGTTGCTGATCATCACGACAACAAATGCGCAGCTTGTCAACTAGGCAAACAATCAAAGCAGTCTTTCTCCAGCAAGACAAATTCCTCAACTTCAAGATGTTTGCAACTGCTACACATTGATCTATTTGGACCAGTCTCCACTGCAAGCATTAGAGGAAACAAATATACTCTAGTTGTGGTGGACGATTATTCAAGATATACGTGGGTGGAAATGATGATTTCTAAAGACAATTGTTATGACATTCTCACCACTCTATTCAGACTGCTCCAAACCCAAAAAGAAGATGCCATCGTTAGTGTTCGATCCAACAATGGAACAGAATTCAAAAATAATGGTGTTGCTCGATATTGCGACGACGATCATGGGATAGATCACAACTTCTCAACCGCTGGTGTTCCACAGCAAAATGGTGTTGTGGAAAGGAAGAACAGAACATTGATAGAAGCAGGGAAGACGATGATAGAAGAAGCTAAATTGCCTAAGTACTTTTGGGAAGAAGCTATCAACACAGCGTGCTTTACTCAGAATCGCTCCCTCATCAACAAACGCCACAATAAGACCCCTTATGAACTTTGGCGTGGTAGAACTCCCAACATTGCTTTCTTCAAAATCTTTGGCTGCAAATACTATATTCTCTACAACGGAAATGAACATAGAGGTAAATTCGATGCCAAAACTGATGAAGGTATTTTTGTTGGGTATGCTAAATATTCTAAAGCTTTTCGTGTTTTCAATAGATCTACATAAGTGATAGTTGAATCTGTACATGTTACATTTGATGAACATTCTCTCCTTGAGCCATATTTGGCTCCTAATGTTGCTGATGATTTTGTTGAGTCTATTGAGACAGGTGCGCACATTCCAACTGCACATACACAATATTAGAATTTATCAACACAAGGAAATCCATCTACATCAGTTGTGCAAAGCTTTATCAATAGCGCACCAAGTGAAGCTTCAGTTGCACCAAACAATACACCTGGAGATTCTACCAATGCGCATCATTCTAATTCTGCGCATGATGTCACTCACTCTTTCAATTCTGAACCAGTTCAACCTCCTAACTTCAATAATTTTGATGCTGGTGAAGATGTTCCAATTGAAGACCTTCAAGTTACTACAACTCAACCTAACTTACCTCCTAAAATTTGTGAAGTTATAGATCACCCAATTACTAATATCATTGGTGATCTACATGTTGGGGTTCGTACAAGGAGAGCTATAAACTTTGATGCTTACACTGAATTTATCTCTCAAATTGAACCGAAGAAGGCTGATGAAGCACTCCAAGATCCTAATTGGGTTGTTGCAATGCAAAAAGAACTCAATCAGTTTGAACGATGTAAAGTCTGAAATCTTGTTCTAACACCAAATGATCAAGGAGTGATTGGTACAAAGTGGGTGTTCAGAAACAAGATGAACGAGAATGGAACCATCACAAGAAATAAAGCAAGGTTGGTTGCACAAGGCTACATCCAAGAGGAAGGAATCGACTACGATGAAACTTTCACGCCCATTGCAAGACTTGAAGCTATAAGGATCTTCCTAGCTTACGCTGCTCACAAGAACTTCAAGTTATATCAAATAGATGTCAAGAGCGCATTTCTAAATTGTGAACTCCAAGAACAAGTCTATGTTGCTCAACCGCCTGGGTTTGAAGATTCACAATTTCCAAATTATGTCTACAAACTTCAGAAAGATTTGTATGGGCTAAAACAAGCAACAAGAGCATGGTATGATACCTATCCAAGTTTCTCATTGAGAAAGGCTTCACTCGCGGTAAAATCGATACTACCCTTTTCATTTCCAAACATAATGATCATAAATTACTTGTTCAAATTTATGTCGATGATATTATTTTTGGTTCTACTAATGAATTGTTGTGTAAGCGTTTTGAGAAACTAATGAAGAGCAAGTTTGAGATGAGCATGATGGGAGAACTCACATTCTTCCTCGGGCTTCAAATCAAGCAAATGGATGAAGGCATATTTATCAACCAAGCAAAGTATACAAGGGATCTAATCAAGAAATTTGGACTTGACAATGCTAAACCATATGATACTCCAATAGCTACCGGTAACAAACTTGATAAAGACATGAAAGGTAAGAAAGTTGATCAAACTTTTTATCGAGGTATGATTGGCTCTCTCTTTTATCTTACTGCAAGTAGGCCAGATATTATGTTTAGTATTTGTGTCTGCGCTCGTTATCAATCTGACCCTAGAGAAGCGCACTTAATTGCTGTGAAATGTATTATACGATATCTCTCCGGCACTGTTAACCTTGGACTTTGGTACACCAAATATTCGAATTTTAAACTTGTAGGTTATTCAGATGCGGATTATGCAGCGTACACAATTGACAGGAAAAGCACAAGTGGCACTTGTAATTTCCTTGGATATTGACTTTTGTCATGGGCTAGTAAGAAACAAGCTGCAGTTTCTGTCTCAACTACTGAAGCAGAATATATTGCTGCTGGAAGTTGTTACTGCCAGATTCTGTTGATGAAGCAGCAATTGTTGGACTATGACATCAAAGAATAAAATTATCCCATCTAATGCGACAATACATCAACCATTGCAGTTTCTGAAAATCCTGTCATGCACTCCAAGACCAAGCACATCGACATCAAGTATCACTTCCTCAAAGACCACGTGGAGAAAAGAAACATTCATTTGGAACACGTGGGAACCGACTATCAAATCGCTGATATTCTTACAAAAGCACTAGATGCTAAAAGGTTCATCTTTTTTAGAGGTGAAATGGGTATGCTTGAACTCAGCTAAATTTTGTCCATATGATTTGTCAATACTAATATTTTTGTGTTTCTTGAAATTATCAAAGATAGAACTGCCTCAGGCGCCTACGCACTTCATGCCCACATGATGTTGCGCATAAAGCAAACCTTTTCTAAGTTTTCTAAGAAACATTGCGCATTATAGATCTGCGCATAAGCATCATGCGCATGCCAAGTGGAACTCAGGTAAGTTCTCTTTTCAATAGTTACACCTAGATCCTTGACTTGCTGAGTCAGCACATAATTTGCAAGGGTACTTGCGTAATTATGTATTTTCCCTCGTCATTTATTTTTTAATCTTCTTGGGAAATTACTATTCTACCCCTGCGCACGTCCCACCTCATTTAATGCAAAAGCATTGAGTGATGCGCCATTAATGCTAGTTGTGTGCTATTTATGACGAAATAGGAAAATATTCTTTTTGACCATTAATGGCTGACACACGCGCGCGGCTTGGGCTTTTCACGCGCGTTCCTCATTGGTCCACGTCACTTGCGCGTGCGCCTCACCTGCTCGTGCCCCTCACTCGCCTAACTTTCACCAACTCGTGTTAGCGCGCCGTGACGTCACACCTCCCTTTTTTATGATAACCCCTCTCAGCCGTCTCTGCTCTTATCACTCTCTCTCTCTTTCTTTTTTTCAAAACACTCAACCGCCTCTATTTTTCTCTCTACTCTCTGACTTCTCTTTCTCTCTGCACTCATCACCATTTCTCTCTATTTTCGTGTATAATTTCTCTATATATCTGATATGGCTCCTAAGAAAACCTCCACAACTTTAAAGAAACCAGAGGATCCCCAAATGGTAAGACTCTAAACTCATTCTTTTCAGTTTCCGCCATTGTTGAAGGTCGAAGGTCTGAATATTCCCCTTTCTGATTTCTTCATGATCCGTTGCTTGTTTTTCAAATTACTTGTTGCTATATACTCGGTTTTCTCTTAGCTATTCATTTATGTAATTTGTTTTACGATCAATGATCGTTTGGTTTGATTTCTGAGATTTTTCGAGTTTATGGCTTTTCGCAATCTTTTTCGTTTTTCTCAGATCTTGGTTGTATGTTCTTGTTGTTGTTGTTGTTTTGGTTTACTTGTTTGTGTGTGATTTTTCATTACGAACAGTTTGATATTCTTTTTATGCATTTTGGGGCACTTTGACATTTTTATGTTCTTGGTGTTCTTCATATATTCGATGCATGTTCTTCATGTTTTGATGAATAATCATATGTTGTGCCTTAACATGATTTTTTGTCTTTTCTTATGCTTTTCGCGCCAATTTTAGGCGTGTGATTTGTTTTTTTGTGTTTTTGGACATTTTTACCCTTTATATTTATAATATTTTCTAAGTATGGAGTCTAGTTCATGCGCTACGCATATCGCTCATGCGCATGCGCTTCTCTCCATGCACATGTCCAGACCTAATTCTTAACTTTGTTTTGCGGAGAATCTTAATTACTTTATTCCTGGATGGGATCTCGATGTGGAAGATCTAAAGCAGGATGCGCTAGGACGCTATATGGTGGAAATTATGGACAAATATGGCATTCCGCCTCTCTTTACCAAGGGCCAGGATTTCATTCTTCCCTCATACATTGATGAATTCTTCAGCAATGCAGAAGAAGTTGATCGTGTGTACGACGACATCACCGTTCCCTACCTCAAAATTTCTATCGGTGGGGTTTCTGTGACGATTAACTATGCGCACATCAGACAAACAATGGGTCTTCCTGCGTGCAACAAGACAAAGTTCTCATAGGATGCGCAAGATAAGGTTGCGTAGAAGCTAATCAAAATCCCTTCGTTGGTTGGTCAATACAACAATCACGACAGGAAATAATTTGGAGAGCTGATGTACCATCTGTGTACGCTGATTGGAGATACCATCAACTGCAAGAATGGTAACAAGTCCACATTCATCAGCAAACAGTGGATGTGCTGCGCGGCCATTTTCAAAAAGAAGCAGTTGAGTTGGGCTGAGATCATTTATAATGAGTTAGTGCGTTGGGCGCGCGTGTACAAGAAGAAGGCTGCAGATCAGAAGAAGCCACCCAAGTACAAGACCCATTGCAGAATACTCACTGCCATCTTCATGCGCTTTCCCAAAGTTCGCAAGTTGGTGGATGAGGACCCATCATTGAAGGTTGATGTCACTGGCAAGTGCACTTACTCACGAGTATTCCTTCATAATTTTCGTCGTAAAGTGAACAACTTCGATTACTGCATGTACTGGACTGCTGATCCCATTAAAGTTTTTGAGGATATGCATCTGGATGATCAAGGATCTCCACCAACTTCTAGTAGTGAACTCAAGGAAGCCTCCTTATTTGAGTCAGACTCTGAAGACGAATTTGTCTATGAGCCTGAGTTAAGCAAGGTTGGCGCTAAGGAAAAGGGCAAGGGTATTGCTGCTGATGAGCCGCGCAAGAAACAGAAGGCTTCTAAACCTGTTGCATCTGGAATAAAGATCAAGGAACCTTCTGCGCCTGCTCCTAAGTGCAAGGCCACTGCAGACCCTGAGCCAAAGAAGTCCAATAAATCAAAGGCTACTGCACCTAAAGAGAAGAAGGAAAATAAAAAGAAGAAGAAAGCCAAGGAGACAAGAACTCTACTGGATGAGTCTAATGAAGACATCCAGGTAGAAGAAGATGTTGTTGCGCCCCCTCCTCCTGCGCCTAAATCATCGCGCCCCAAGAGGAAGATATCTTTGAAGGTGCAGCAAATTATCCACTCAATAGCCCTTCCAAATCTACTGGAACATCTAAGGCTGCACAATCTCAGGGGGAGAAGCAGAAGGAGACTGCAAAGCCAATGCGCAATTACTTCTACTGAGGATGAGATCCCACTATCTGCAAAGAAGGCCACTCCAACGCGCAGGGTAAAGAAGGTTGCTACCAAGAAGCGTGCCTCAAAGCGTATTGTGGAAGATTTATCTGATGTTGAATCAGATCCTACAAGGCATTCCCCTCCGCGCACTGATAAGTCTGCGCGTGAAATTGCAAGGGAAGCAAGGCTAGCTGCAGTTGTGTAGAGAAATGCTGCGCAGCAAGCCCCACCAGTCTTCATTGATGGTGAAGGCTTTGCTCATAATGCGCCTGATCCTACTGTTTATAAGGATGCGCCGTTAGTAGAAGATGCTGATGAGGACTCAAATCAGAAGTCTATGTTATCCATCGCTCTCCTATCAATGCGCATCATTCTCCTGTTCCTGCATAAGCTGCTACAACTCCACCTCCTGTGCAACCTACTGGAGCTTCACATACTTCTCCAGTTATTCCTGTTATTACTCCAGCTACTGCTCCCTCCGATCCCTTAAGCACATCAACTGACATGCGCCAAATCTTGGCCATGCTTCAAACTATCCAGGCTAATCAATTTGCTACGCAAACCCAGCACTTTCAAGTGATCACTGCACAAGCTAAGATTTAAGAGCAACTGGATGCACAGTCTGCTAGGCTAGATGCGCAAGCCAGTCTACTTCAGACAATTGATTGTGCCATTAAGGGGGAGAGTTCTGCAACAAAGGCAACCCCTTCTGAAGTGCCTACAACCAGTTCTGGAGCTGCGCCCATGCCTCCAAATTTTGATGCGCTCCACCAAGACATAGAGCATGACTTTAGTGTTATTACCAATGCTCTCTCCAAGATTCCCTCTGTGCATGGCCTGAATGAAGCCTTATGCACCATGGCAGTGCCAGTGCTGTTTGGACATAATAATTGCAGAATAATTAAGTGACGGGATTTAGGTTTCCTAAGTCCTTAAGGGTTAGGGACTTAGACCTATATAAATATCTTTTCACCAGCCATTGTATGAGTTTGATTCACTTGTTTGGGGAAACAATTTTATTGATCAAGATTGAGAATCAAGATCAATAATTCATAAATTCGTATAGTCCCTTTTTGGTCTAGCAGTCAAGATTAAAAAAGACTGCTTAATATATTCGTTCGCGTGTGGATATCCATAGAGGGTGATTGCTTTATCATCTTTCTGTTTGTGTTCCTGCGTTCGTGATTCGAAGAAGCGCGAAGAACCAAGATTGAAGATCAAGAAAATTTTAAAGCTCCATCATGGTTAGTATTATAGATTCAACCTTGTATTAATCTAATCATCTTGAATGGATCTAGGCTTCTGGGTTTATTCCGTTGTGCATGATTGTGCAAAACCCAACAGTGGTATCAGAGCCCCGTTCATCATTATTATTTTAATAATATAATTGGATTATATGTGTTGGCATGCTATTTGAATTTAGATTCATGATGCTTTATGTGATCAATGCGTTCTATGTGGTTTATTGTTTTTGTAACTTTAATCGCACTTATCAATCAATAAAATTATGGTAGATTTAAAGTTGTTCGGGTTATCAATTTTTGATTGGATCAAAGTTTTGATAATCTAAAGATTCATGAATAAATTGTTTATTCAAGGTTTTGATGATCATGGTGATTGGATCACCAAGAACACCAAATCCTAATTGAATCAGGGAAAAACAATTTTAGGACAAAATTTGAATTTTAAAATTTTGATTTTACGCAGAAGGTCCGACCGGACCTAGACTGTGACCCGGCCGGACCTTTGGTTCTGGTGCGGGCGCAGGTCTAGGGTTTTGGGGTGGATTTTGTGGTTTAAATTTCCTATTTGTTTTAGTCTTGTGAATTCTAAGATTGGATCAAGGTTTGGATGGCTAGCCTATGTTCTCGAGACTGTGTTTCCCAAACTTGATCGCATTCAAAGATTCAAAGATAAAACGAAGTTAGAATTATGAAGAGTTCATAATTGCTAAAATTAAGAAACAAAATTCTTGATTCGAAGTTTGGAGATCCATGTGGAATTGTGAATGCCATTGGCCTACGTTCATCGAGACCATCTATTGCTTAGTTTCGGCCACATGGACTACTTTCTTAGTTTCTTGAATTAGTGCGGAATTGTGGATGCCCATGGCTTAGTTTCGGCCACACTTCTTGTTGTTTTGATTTGGAGATAATAACCAAAGTTCAAAGAGTCTCATCCTCATAATTATAGAGAAATTAATGACACATAAATATCATGCTTAAATTAATAGAGATTAATTTAATGACTAAACTTGATGTGTGACATGTTTATCTTATGTGATCATAAATGTGTTATATGCTATATGTGTTGAACCTTCATTTAAATTTTAAGTTCTATGCCATCCACGATTAAAACACTTGTAAAGTACCTTGATCGTCTTGATGTGGTTTATTCGCCAAAGCGAGGCACATCATTCTATCTTTGAGAAGCAAGATGAGACAAAGGTTGTCTATACGTTTAAAGTGGTTGAACTTAATTAGGCTATCAAAACAGTTTTTGGCCTAAGATGTCTAAGGAATCTTATAAAAGGATCTAAAAGTCATATATGATATGATTGATAAGGAGTTATCTACCTAAATAGCTTGATTTTGAGGTTCATGCCAAAGCAGACTCACAAATCAAGTGAACTATGGATCTTGACCCATTTAAATTATATTATGCATGATTGCTAATGAAAGTTATATAATTTAGTGTGAGTATTTGAGAAATACTATTAATAATATCTTTAATAAAATTGGTACTTATGTATGGGTACATGTTTGCATATGTGTGTAGATGATGGTGTTAAACAATAATCAAACCCCATCATTGCGATCTATCCTTAAATTAAAAGAGAATGCTTCAAAACTCCTTGATTGCATCATGAGCTTAAGAATTGTTCTTAAGCAAGAATTGGAGTTATGCATTCTGGATAATCCTAAGTCAAGAGAAACCATTGTCAATGTCCTTGGGACACTCAAAGACATATATAAGAAACATGTTGATGGTTCTTTAGATGTCTATTGTATTAAGCTTGCTACTATGTGTTTAATACTTGAGAAGTATCAAGAACATATAAATGCTTATTTGATAAGAAAACTCTTAAAAGAAAGGTTCCTTATGCAAGCTTGGCAAAAAGGGTTTGAGACGGAGATATGATTTAAATATTTAGATAAGACAAAAGTTGTCAAGTCTAAAGCAGAGGATGTAACTAAGATTAAAACTCCAAAAGGTACAATTTCTCACCATGGCAATCAGATTGACCATTGGGATGAAAATTGTAAAAGACGTCTAGAAGATCAAAAGGAAGTAAAGGATGTTGAGACTATTACTTCGGATATTTTTGTTATAGAAATCAATCTCTCTACTTCTAGTTCTTGGGTATTTGATACCGGATATGGATCCCACATTTGTACGAGTGTGCAAGGACTAAAGAATAAGAGACAACTCAACAAAGGTGAAATTGATCTACGTGTGGGAAATGGAGCAAGAGTTGCTGCATTAGCCGTAGGGACTTATGAAGTCAATTTACCTACTGGACTAATACTTGTTTTGAACAATTGCTATTATGTCACAAGTTTGAGTAAGAATATTATTTCAGTTTCTTCGCTAGATAATGAACGATATTCTTTTCTTGTTAAGAACGTGAAATGTGCAGTCTATTATGATGATATGCTCTATTTTATTGCAGACTCATATAATGGACTTTATATCCTAAATATTGAAGAACAAAATAATAAGGAAATATATAACATAAATAAAAGATCCAAACCTAATGGTGAAAACCATACATATTTGTGGCATTGCCGTTTTGGTCATATAAATGAGAAGCGTATCTCAAAACTCCATGGGGGACGGACTTTTAGATTCACATGATTTTGAATCATATGAAACTTGTGAGTCTTGTCTACTTGGAAGGATGACAAAGACACCTTTTACTAAGAGTAGTGAAAGGGCTAGTGACTTATTGGGACTTATACATACTGATGTATGCGGACCATTAAGTAGCAGTGCTAGGGGCGGATATCAATACTTCATAACATTCACTGATGATTTTAGTAGATATGGCTATGTCTACTTAATGAAGCACAAAAGTGAATCTTTTGAGATATTTAGAATATTTCAAAACGAAGTACAGAATCAACTTGGCAAAACTATTAAAGCACTTCGATCAGATCGTGGTGGTGAATATTTGAGCCAAGAATTTGACGATTATCTTAAAGATTTTGGAATTGTTTCACAATTAACTCCACCCAGAACACCACAATGGAATGGTGTGTTCGAAAGGAGGAATCAGACTTTATTGGATATGGTTCGATCTATGATGAGTCAATGTGATCTTCCACTGTCCTTTTAAGGGTTAAGGACTTAAACCTATATAAATATCTTTTCACCAGCCATTGTATGAGTTTGATTCACTTGTTTGGAGAAACAATTTTATTGATCAAGATTGAGAATCAAGATCAATAATTCATAAATTCATATAGTCCTTTTTTGGTCTAGCAGTCAAGATTAAGAAAGAGTTCTTAATATCCATTCGTGTGTGGATATCTATAGAAGGTGATTGCTTTATCATCGTTCTGTTCGTGTTCCTGCGTTCGTGATTCGAAGAAGCGCAAAGAACCAAGATTGAAGATCAAGAAAATTTTAAAGCTCCATCACGGTTAGTATTATAGATTCAACCTTGTATTAATCTAATCATCTTGAATGGATCTAGGCTTCTGGTTTATTCCGCTGCGTATGATTGTGCAAAACCCAACAGAGACAAGATCGATTGTCGTCATCTGGGTAATATGGTATTCGAAATTGGTGATTATATATTTGGTATTTCGGATAGAGTGGTCAACATTGTGGTGAAGGTTCGAGGGATCTAGAAATCATTGCACAAGTTGAGTCGGAAATGTCGTTTGCTTGACTAAGTAAATGTGGTTGTTCTTAGTTGAACAAAGATGGTGTCTTGACAAAGACAAAAGGCAGAGGTGGAGATATATATTCAGAAGCGAAGGATTCACTCAAGGTGGAGTTAGGGTCGGTTCGTGGATATGGATTATTGTTCGGGGAGATTCAAAGTCAATATGGAGATTGTTGAAAATATGACTTTGAATCAATATGGAAATCCTTTTGGTACAAGGATTAAAGTTTATTGGTTTAATTAGGTTTCTTATTTTTACAATGAATTGTTCAAGAATTAAGAAATTAAGTGTTTCTTAATGTGAATATAATTGCTTTGTACACAAGAAATAAGATTCCTTCTCCGTTGGGGTTTTAAGTATTTATGCCTATAAATACTACCCTCACCCCTAGCATATTTTTTGCCGGTTATCTTTAAGATACAAGTAGAGATTTAAGATCTAGATATAGGTTGACGGAATTATTGAGCTCAATAATTCGTGCAACTAGATTAATGAAGATCATCTTTTGTAATTGCCATTGAATAGTAATATATTCTTCCTCCGCCCGTGGATATAGCTAAATTGGTAAACCACGTAAATTTTTGTGTTCGTGTTTGATTATTTCACTTGACATCATTCTTATTTTATTTATTGCTCTAACAGTAGTATTTAAGAATGTCAATTAATGTGTTATCAAGTGTCAGCGCGTGCATTAAGAGAATATAATTGCATGTATTAAATAGTGTCAGTGCATAAATTTAAGAGTGCCAGTGATGATGTTACAAAGTGCTAGTGCAAGTGGTGTTGTGTTAATAAGTTCTAGTTATTTATAAAAATATCACTGCACGTTTAAAAAAAATGGTCAATTTATTACAAAAATGTCACCGCGCATTTGAAAAAATTGTTAGTCATTTACAAAAAGACAAACACTTATATGCGGCCGTCTCACAGCGTGAGATGGGCCGCTCCATGGGTAAACCCAATCCACCGCCCAGCTGTACCCGCCCAGCCACAGCCCATGTCCTCTCAAATCGCGACACCTGGCATTCCTAAAAAACAAAACCTCCAATAGCTTTAAAATGCGATATCTCGAGATTTTGAAGTCGAAAAAAAAATTTAAAAATACCGGTGTGTTCGTCTCGACGAGACGAATAAAACTAGATAGGTCATGATATGTTTTTTTTTAAATATTTTTTAACATACAAAACAAGTAAGCTGCTCGTCATAATAAAATGTAACACTTTCTTATGAAGAAAGTAACAGTTTGGTCTTAAAAAAAGTAACACATTTATTGTAAGATGTAACAACAGTTTTGCAAATAATATAAATAATTTTTGTGATTAGAAAAAGTAATAATTTGAAGTGTAACACAGTGCATATATGATTGTAATATGCTATATAGATGAATGTAACAGTTTTATAGAGTAAATGTTACTTTTTTTATTTAAAAAAATAGTAAAAATTCATGTATATAAGCGGTTTTGTATTTCAATTGAATGTAAAACCCTAGAAAAGTGTTACAATTAAGGAAAAAAAATGTTACATTCATTTATTGTTGGGTATGCCCACATATATTTCAGTTTCAATATAATAGGATTGATTAGATTTGATTGATCCATCATCTAAGTTTTATTTCATGGACTTTAGACCCACATGTAAGAAGTATTTATACTTCATTTTTTAGGTAGTCCATTTGAATAGACTAGGATTAGGAATAGGGCAAGATATCAAGATTCAAGAAAAATTAGTGTTGATTCAATCTACGCACCGCGCCATGCGCTTATGCACTATAACCCATTTGTGCCACGCGCCCCATCAGGCGCGTGCACAAGTTATGCGCCCCTTGGCTCAGCGCGCCTCTTTGCTCAAACGCGCCTCATTGATTAAAATCAATACTTGGTGATTTATTGAAGATTTGAAGACTTGAAAGAATTCAAACTACGCCAATGATCCAACGGTGGTTAAATAACACGTATGCACCCGCATCTAAAGGACACATGTCCATAACAGTCATATTTGTGTTATGTGTCTAACGGCTATAAAAGGACACGTGCTCCACTCAATGAGCGACATCACATCTGTCCTTTGATCTTATCCACAAGGGATTTCCAACGGCTAGTTTTTGGGGCTCTACTATAAATACCCCATAACTTCAAACGTTTTGAAGTTGCTAAGAATCTCTGAATTCCTTTTTTTTTCCTCTCTCAAGCATTTGTTGAAGATTTGAAGATTGCCTTTGTTTTTCCAGAATTCTCAAGAACATCTTCATAACTTCATCCTTAGCCCAGATCCTCAAGCAAAAACAATTTAGTTTTATTGTGCTCTAAATCATAAAGATCTAAAGAGCCTTGAATCTAAAATCACACACGCACCTCTTTAAGTTTGATCACTTAGATCTCTCTTTAAGAGATACACCGGTATTTGTCTAGGATTTGTCCTTTCATAGAATATTAGATCTTGAGTTAGTGTATAAGCTCAAACGATTGTAATTTGTAACACTCACTCATATTATAAGATCTCCATTAGAAATCCAAGACTAACCATCTTGGTAAAGGACGTAGATCTTTCATTGATCGAACCTCTCCAAATAGCGCGTATTAATTTCTTGTCATTTACTTTCAAGTTATTATCTTATCTCACTATTTGCTTGTTTATTCATTGTAGATTGATTGGATTGAATTGTGTTGTGTTTGTTATATCATTTGCCTTAGTTTCATCTTTCACTCACTTTGAGCCAAAATACTTAGAGTGTGTGTTGCGCCCCCTTTAATCATTTGCGCCTACTTTACTTAACTGTGCATTTCACTCACTCACTTAGGCGCATTTCATAACGCTTATCTGATAAAGTGCGCATTTGCCATTGAATTTTCAAGGGTACGAAAAGAATTTTAAAACAACTATTCACCCCCTTCTGGCTATTTTCCATACCCTTGTTGCCCTTTGGGACCAACATTTATTATAAAATGTAACATTAGTTTAGTTGTCAATCTTATGTTATCTTTAATCTATTTCATCAAAATTGTGGTACATTTTTGACAAAAAAAAAAGCGAACATATGAGAAAAAAGTGTTACATTTCTTTACAAAAAGTGTTACTTTTGCTGGCGAGAAAAACATGTCCGGGAAAAAAAAGTTGGAAGGCAAAAAAATAATAAAAACAATTGGGTCGGCTTACCTGTGAGCCGTCTCACGGCGTGAGACGGTCTTAAGGAGACCGCCTCATACAAAAATACCACCGCACGCTTCTAAAAAAAATTGCACTTATTTACAAAAATATTATCGCGCTTTTTAAAAACCAGTTTTTCCTAATTCTTAAGAAAAACTAAGGTTTCTTAAAATTTTGTGATAGAATCTTGACCCTAATTTTCCTTCAATATAATTATTCTAAAGAAATAAAGGTGATCGTAATTTAAAGTTCATCAATTACAAGTCTTATAATCTTAATTTGGATTAACAAGTTTTACTAAATTGTTGGTCAAATTTCATTTATGTATATCATCAAATGAAATTATCGCTTTAAGATGATAGGGCATAACCCAACTGATAACACTATATTTATGGAAAGTTCCTTTTGACTTTGAGATCAATACAATTGAATTTTGATATAAAAATAAAAAGAAAAAGAGATGAAGCCCGGTGTTACAAACATTATTGCTAACCATTAATCTCAACGAAATATTAAAAATTATCATTTATATATCACTTATTTATCAATATAGTTTTTTTAAAAACTACACTAGAATGATTAGATTGATATTAATGCTTAGTCAAAGTTTATTAATATTGACTATCAAAAAGCAAATTGACTACCTTATTGTGATGGAGGGAGGCGGTAAGTACTGCTTCCTCCATCATAATCACACTTTTTATTAGGGTGTAAATGGTTTGGTTTGGTTCAACCTGGGCCATTTTAGAAACCTAAATACTGGTCATCGGTTTGGAGAATTTTCAAACCAAACTGAACCACGAAAAAAATTTAAACCGAACCAAACTAAACCGTAATAGTTTGGTTCAAACCGTAGTTCATAATGTGATTTAGACCGCATTTCAGACTGTGGTTCAAACCATGGTCTAGACTGTGGCTCAAACCATCATTAAAACTATTGTTTATACCACGATTCAGACCATGGCTCAAACTGAAATTTAGTATCATATTTATTATAAAAATTAATGTTCATGGAGGAAGACCGAGGGGTATACGAGAAAGATGATGCGATGTGGGAGATACATTTTAAGAGAAAAATCGGATGAAGAATAATAATATAGGAATAGAGAAGCCGAAGGAAGAGAACAAACTACACACAGTTGGCAATGAAAAAAACTTGATTAACTATGTGCCCCAATGAATATAACAAACGAGGATCTAGATATTGAATAAGATGCATAACGAGAGTTAGGAATAGTTTAATGCAACGTAGGTCTTTTAATATGACTCAACATACAAATTGATATATGCGATCTGACGGTTCGGTCGGGTGGTTTGGTCTCGTGGTTCGGTTTGATTTAGTTTGTTCAGTCTGATTTGGTGTGGAGGGGTCAGATCACAAACCAAACGGAACCATACGGTTTACAATTTTTGAGACCGAATTGAACCACTCATGCTTGGAAACCTAGCCAAACCGCACTGTTTGGTTCGGCCTTAAACCGCGGTCTAGACATAATCGCTTACACCCCTAGTTTTTATTCTTATGTTTGGTCAATCCTTAAATAAATGCCACACAAATATATTATTCCTTCTGTTCCAAAATGATCTTCACATAATTTTTTGGCTTTTACTAGTATGAATAAACTTTGGACAATAATTTTAAATTAATTTAATTATCTTAATAAAACCCTAAAACTTGTTATTGATAATAGTATTGATAATGGTCTATATCAATAACAATTTTTAGATTTTCATTAGGATAATTAAATTAACTTAAAATTATTGCTTAGCGTTTCTTCGTAGTGACTATAAAAAAAAGTATGAAGATCATTTTGAGATGGATGGAATATACAGATATACAATATTATATTATGATACGAATAGAATATATTAATTCAAATATAAATTTCAATGTAATCTTATTAAAATCTCAATATATTTCATTCTAAAATTGTTGATTTTTTGGGGGGCTTTGGACTTTAGGGCCCTCCAATACCAACTTATATTCTAAATAAGGAACCAACTAATCATTAATATCAGCGACACCCATCGCTTGCAAAAAGACTGATCTGCCCTCTTAAAACCGACATATAAGTCATTTTTTCATTTTGTTTTTCTATTTTAAAAAATCTAATATTATTTGGTCAAATCTCAGTCAAACTCTTATAACTAACGTATAAGAATCATGTTTTTTATTTTATTTTTCATTTTCAAGATTTAAAAAAAAATATTTTTTGGTCAAATCTCGGACAAACCCCTATACTTAATGTATAAGATCAATTCTCCTATTATGATTGAAGTATAAAAGTCATTTTTTTCACAAAATAATTAAAAAAATAAGAATAGTTAATTAATATTGACTTTCATATTCGGTCAAACAACATTTAAACTCTTATAATTAATGTATAAGACATATTCTCCTCTTAGAAATGAAGTATATGAGTTATTTTATTTTTTTTTCACATTTTTCACAAAATAAATTTAAAATAATAATACTTTATGAATGTTGACTTTCATATTCGGTCAAACAGAATTCAAGTCTAATAACTGAAATATAAGATTTGTCCACCTCTTATAATTAAAGTATAAAAAACATGTGTTTTTACTGTTTTTTAGTATTAATAAAAAAAAATCTAATATTATTTGGTCAAATCTCGGTCAAACTCTTATAATTAATATATACGACCAATTCTTCTCTTATAATTGAAGTATAAGAGTATTTTTTTCACAAAGTAGATTAAAAAATAATAATCATTCCGTCCCAGAGTATATGTACACTCTCCATTTACATGGAGATTAAGAAATGGTAGAAGTGATGTAAGTGTTGTGAGTATAAAAGTAAAGTAAGAGAGAGAATGAGTGGGAGAGAATAATAAGTTGATTGGTGTTGTGAGTATAAAAATAAAGTAAGAGAGAGAATGAGTGGGAGAAATACAAAAAATTATTTGCCATTTTCGGAATTGGATATATACTTTAGGACAGACTAAAAAAAAGGTGGACATATACTCTATGACGGAGGGAGTAATATTTTATTAATATTGACTTTCATATTCGGTCAGACAACAGTCAACTCCTATAACTGACACATAAGACTTGTCCACCTCTTATAATTAAAGTATAAGAGTCAAGTTTTTTTTCTTTTTTTCATTATTAATAAAAAATCTAATATTATTTAGTCAAACCCCGGTCAAACTCTTATAACTGACATATAAGACCTGTTCGTCTCTTATAATTAAATGATATGTTTGAATATATTTTAGATTTTAGGACGGAGGGAGTAATTGAAGGTACCGAATGCAAGCAAGATGAAACCGTTAACCTTGAGTGTGTGTGTGAGAGAGAATGAGGGGAGGGGAGGGGTGGGGTTGTGTTTTGTTTGAGGGTGGGGTAGTTTTGGTATTTAGTTAATATATTTGACTGGTCAATGGAGATGAAGGGTGTACGTGGAATTAAGATCTGTAGCGAACTAACTGAAAGAACCTCTCCTTAAAATGAAATGAAATAACGTTTGGGTGGGAAGGGTTATAGAGGAAAATGTTATGATATATTATTGTGTGGATGTCCTTTGAACCGGAAGTTTACAAGATAATCTTTCGCGAAGCTTACTAGGGAAGCTTTGTAAATATCTTCAGCGAAGCTTACTAGAGAAGCTTTGTAAATATCTTTAGTGAAGCTTATTAGGGAAGCTTTGTAAATATCTTTAGAGAAGCTTACAGAGGAAGCCAATTTCCTCCTATAAATAGTAGGCTCTAGTTTTCATTTCAAGAGACCTCAGAAGTTCTTAACTTCTATCTTCTCTCTTGTACACTCTCTCTATAATAGTCTTGAAATAAAATATTCTCTATTGAGATTTTGCTCTTAATTCTCCAGTTTTATAACACGTTATCAGCACGACTTCGTTCTAGTTCCAGATCCTGAGCTATAGTCACCGAAGTAGGTACGGTATCGGTAAGATCTACCTAGTCTATTTTCAAGTTATTTCAAAATTATATCTTATATATGTTTGCAGGATTTTAAAATGATAAGTGAATATAATTCTACGATGTTTAAAATTACAACACAGTTAAAACTATGTGGAGAAAGAATAACTGATAACGATATGCTAGAGAAAACTTTCTCCACATTCCTTCTTTGATTTGCTCCTGCAGTAGCAATATTGAGAAAAAGGTTTTAAAAGACATTCTGAATTGATCTCATGTGGCTGAGCAAAATAATGAGATCTTATTAAAAACCACGAAGCCCGCCCCACTGGCTCTACTCCGTTCCCTGAAGTGAACGCGAGTATATATGATAATATTGAACGAGGGCGAAAACATGGTCGTGGACGTGGCCGTGGACGTAATCGCGACCGTGGTCGGGGGAAATTTTATAATAGGTATCATAATGACAATTACCCCAATAATGATCGAAATATTTCTCGCCACCAGAAGTGGAATAGAGAAGGTAAGAATGAAATATCATCGACTAGACAAATTGAGCAACCGATAAAAATTGAGAATTTATGTTATCGGTGCAGAATGAAAGGCCATTGAGCCCGTACCTGTCGTACGCCTAAACATCTTGTTAAGTTGTATCAAGCATTAATGCTGAATAAAGGGAAAGATGTTGAAACAAATTTTGTCTATGAAAACGATGACGTAAATCAAAGATCCATCTACAAGTATACATCTGGATATATCAGATTTTCTCAATCCAGATGTAAATGATTACATACTTAATGGGGGAGAAACCCAAACTAACTAAAGTATCTGACTCATTATAATTTACTTAAGTGTGTTCTATTATTTCAGTGTGTGTGTTTTCTAACATATTTAACTTTTACTTATAAGTATATTTGTAAATGATGTTAATATTAGTACAATATGTGGTAGTACAAAGATAATTGATGGCTTCAGAAGAGCTAACATAGTACTACTAAGAGGAACAAAAATCAGTATAAAAATTCATTACTTTCATTTATGTCTCAAAGAAATTTACTATGCTTTAAAGATATTCGTGAAAATGGATATCATATTGAGACAAGTAATGAAGGAGAGATCAAATATTTATGCATTACAAAGACTGAATCAGGTAACAAATATGTGGTAGAAAAATTACCTGTATTTTCCTCTAAAGTATGCTATACAAAAATTAGCATAATTGAAATACAAATGACAGTAAACCAGAAGTTTACTTATATAAATGGTCTTACCAGTAAACCAGAAGTTTACTAATATAAATGGTTTTACCAGTAAACCAGAAGTTTACTGATATAAATGGTTCTACTATATGGCATGACCGGTTGGGGCATCCCGGTTCTAATATGATGCGAAGAATTATGGAAAATTCACATGGGCATCCATTGAAAAACCAGAAGATTTTTCAATCTAATGAATTCTCATGTGCTGCTTGCTCTCAAGGCAAATTGATAATTAAGCCATCACCAGCAAAAGTTAGAGTTGAATCTTCAAAGTTTTTATAGCAAATTCTAGTTAATATATGTGGACCGATTGATCCACCATGTGGGCCATTTAGATATTTTATGGTAGATGCATCTACTAAATGGTCATACATAAGTTTATTATCAACTCGTAACCTGACGTTTGCGAAAAATTCGATTACGATCACAATTTTCAGATTATGTGATCAAGACAATTAGCGTTGATAATACTGGTGAATTTACATCAGAGACTTTTAATAACTATTGTACATCTATTGGAATAGATGTTGAACATCCAGTTGCTTATGTTCACACACAAAACGGTTTAGCTGAAGCATTTATGAAACGAATTCAGTTAATAGCTAAACCATTGCTTATGAGAGAAAAGCTACCTGTCGTAGCTTGGGGACATGCTGTGTTACATGCAGCAGCACTTATACGCATCATGCCATCGAGTTATCATAAGTTCTCCCCATTACAATTGGCTTATGGTCAGGAGCCAAATATTTCCCATCTAAGAATTTTTGGGTGTGCGGTATATGTTCCAATTGCTCCACCACAACGTACCAAGATGGGACCCCAACGAAGATTGGGGATATATGTTGGGCATGATTCTCCTTCAATTATAAGATATCTTGAACCATTAACAGGAGATCTATTTACGGCACGTTTTGCCGACTGTCATTTTGATGAAAAAATATTCCCAACATTAGGGGGAGAAAATAATAAGATGGAAAAGGAAATCAAGTGGAATACGTTGCAATATCATCTTGATCCTCGTACAAAGCAATGAACTAGAAGTTCGAAAAATAATCCACTTGCAAGAAATAGCGAATCAATTGCCAGACGCATTTACTGACCTAAAAAGAGTGACAAAGTCACATGTTCCAGCTGTAAATGCTCCAATACGGATTGATGTCCCGATTGGACAATCCGTTCATGAATCTAAACCACGCATGAAGCGTGGAAGGCCTATCGGTTCCAAAGACAAAAATCCTCGAAAGAAAAAAAGGAGCAAATTGTGAGAAAAACCCCGTCGAGGTAAACGAATCTCCTGAAGAGATACATGACAAATCTGATCAAATACTTCTAGAAGAAGTTCAGGTACCTGAAATCATTGAGAATGATGAGATCTCGATCAGTTATGTCAATACTGGAAAAAGATGGAACCGAGAGGAAAGAATTGTCGACAATATTTTTGCATATAATATAGCGCTTAATGTTATGGAAAATAGCGAGGATCACAAACCTAGGTGTATCGACGAGTATCGATGTTGAAATGATTGGCCAAAGAGGAAAGACGCAATTCAAGCAGAATTCAACTCACTTGAGAAGCGTGAGTTTTTCGGACCTGTAGTCCATACACCTGAAGGTGTAAAACTAGTAGAGTACAAGTGCGAAAACAAAATATATAGCACATTTTGTTGCACAAGAATAAAGCACGTCTTGTTGCACAAGAATAAAGCACGTCTTGTTGCACAAGGTTTTTCGCAAAGACCTGGAATTGATTATGAGGAGACATATTCTCCTGTGGTGGATGCAATTACATTTCGCTATCTCATTAGTCTGGCAATACATGAAAAGCTTGATATGCGTTTAATGGATGTTGTCACTGCATATTTGTATGGCAGACTTGACAATGATATTTATATAAGAATCCCAGAAGGATTCAAGATGTATGATGCATGCAATTCAAATTCTCGAGAAGTTTGTTAAATTAAATTACAAAGATCTTTGTATGGTTTAAAACGATCTGGACGGATGTGGTATAACCGTCTCAGTGAATACTTGGCGAAAGAAGGATACAAGAATGATCCTATTTGCCCATGTATTTTTCATTAGAAAATCTGTTTCAGGATTTGTTATAACGGCCATTTATGTTAATCTAAATGTTATTGGAAGTCCAGAAGAACTTTCAATAGTTGTTAAGCTGCAAATGTGCCTACGAGGATAGAACTCCTAGAAGGAGTATTATCAGGAAGGCCAGTGATCTCACCTAACGAAATACATACCCCTGCCCAGAAGAGAGGGAGGCTAATTGATTCCAAGGATTCGCATCCCCGTAAACGGGTGAGTGCACAAAAGTCGAATCCCGTTAGCGATAATAAAATTGGAATCTCATCCGATCTATCTCATGATATTGTTCCAGATTATGGATTCGTTTGGAAAACGAAGTCGGGGGACGCCTCGACATTGACATCCATTTCTGAGAATAAAGAAATATCAGTTAGTCATGCATGCATATATGAGATATGTAATCGGGATGGAACAATTATCAACGGTGTATTTACTTATACATTAGCAACTGAGATTATATGTGGTAATGATATTGAACCTCGCTCCGTAAATGAGTGTAAACAAAGAATTGATTGGCCTAAATGAGAGAAAGCAATCCAGTCAAAGTTCGATTCCTTAAAGAAAATAGGAGTGTTTGGACCAGTAGTTCCTACACCTCTTAGGGTTATACCCGTGAGATATAAATGGGTATTTACGAGAAAAAGGAATGAGAGAAATGAGATTACGAGATATAAAGCTCGCCTTGTGGTATAAGGTTTCTCTCAACGGCTTGGGATTGACTTTGATAAAACATACTCTCACGTTATGGAAGTTATTAGATTCTGATATTTTGTCAGATAATGATCCAGCAGATCAGAAGTCAAGACAACTGCGGCGACTGATTCACGAAGTCACTACCTAAAGCCACTTTTGAGAAGTATATGAAAACAATTGGCTTACGCAGATTGTTAGAGCTTCCACCCTTATAGTTTTCAGGGGGAGTATCCAGACGATACTCAGATTTCATTGTACTCTTTTTCCTTCGCGCGGGGTTATTTTTCCCAACGGGTTTTGTTACCCGCCAAGGTTTTAACGAGGCAATGAGCGTTTATTGAAAAGATTGTGAGTTGCACTCTTTTCCTTCGAGATTATTTTTCCTAAAGGGTTTTTGCTCGGAAGATTTTTAATGAGGCAACACGTGATATCTTAGCAGCGGACATCCAAGGGGGAGTGTTATGATATATTATTGTGTGGATGTCCTTTGAACCGGAAGTTTACAAGATAATCTTTCGCGAAGCTTACTAGGGAAGCTTTGTAAATATCTTCAGCGAAGCTTACTAGAGAAGCTTTGTAAATATCTTTAGTGAAGCTTATTAGGGAAGCTTTGTAAATATCTTTAGAGAAGCTTACAGAGGAAGCCAATTTCCTCCTATAAATAGTAGGCTCTAGTTTTCATTTCAAGAGACCTCAGAAGTTCTTAACTTCTATCTTTCTCTCTTGTACACTCTTTCTATAATAGTCTTGAAATAAAATATTCTCTATTGAGATTTTGCTCTTAATTCTCCAGTTTTATAACAGAAAAATCATTTTTTTTTTCTTTTTTTAAATGACAAGTAGAAAGCTTGAAAAAAGGGGTCCGACGGGCATAATTATAGAGCGGATGGGTCGACCCGTCGTTCTCACAAGACCACCTCTTAAAATTATCACCGAAAACCCGCCCATGGTTTTTCGGAGTTAGAAAAGTCGAACTCCGCTTCTCTCTTCCTCCGACACTGCTTCTTTCTCTCTTCCTCATATATTTACACCTTGTTCATCTCTCCCCCCCCCTCTCTCTCTCTCTTGATTTTACGATCTTTCTTCTGCAACAACAAAAATCAAATGGCCGATTCGAATAACAAGACCTCAATGGAATCTCTCAGGGAATGGGTCGTCGAACACAAACTCCGTACCGTCGGTATTATATTTATTTATCATCATTGCTATTTCTATTAACTTTTGGGCTGATTTTATCATTAAAATTAGGTGATTGATTTTGCATTTTGTTTTTGAATTGAAGGTTGCCTATGGTTGAGCGGTATAGCGGGTTCAATTGCTTACAATTGGTCCCAACCCCACATGAAAACCAGCGTCAAAGTCATTCACGCTAGGTATATATTTACCGTCTACCGTCGCTTTTTTTTTTTTTTTTAGTTCCCCCTTATATGTCACTTTATTTTGTATGAAATTTGATTGATTAATGGAAACACTGCGGTAATAATCCACCCCAAAAAAAAGAAAAAAAAATAGAAACAAGTAAAGAGCCCTGTTCATTTGTGTATATGAGATTTGATTGATTTCTGATTTGTTTGTTGTCATGTTTTGATGTTTTTGTTTTATGCATGGTGTTCCCTGTTGAAACTGGTCTTGGTTCTCTCTCTCTCTCTCTCTCTTTTTTTTTTTTTTTTTTAAATCGCGCTGTTGTGCACGTGAAATGTTGCAATGCACAAGGCTTAAATCTGGTGGCGAAGCCAGAAATTTTCGGAAATGGGTCAAATTTTGTTTGGGATAAATAATTTTTTTCTTTTGTTTTTGAAGTGAAGAAATTGATTAACAATCACAAATATGAAGGAGTTGGTTATCCACAAACGGCGCTAGCTCAACCCAAGTCTTCGAGTGCCCATATAACCGAGCAACTCTTGAAAAGAAGTCTGCTAGCTATTGGCAAAACGCTTGATTTGTTTTACATCATTCAAAGGATTTGCGTTAAGAAAAAAATGACAAGAAGCTAAAAGGCAGCCTAATTCACATTGATCATTCGTTGATGATAAGCCTCCATGCACCACTGGAGTCTGTTTTAAAGATAACCTTATGATAGCCCAATTCCTCCATCCATTTCAAAGCTTCCAATAATGCCATCGCCTCTCCTTCAGCCACACGAAATGCCCAGGCATAACCATAGTGTACACCTATAACTTTCCCAGGATCGTCTACGCAAAACCATTCCCAGACCCACGAAATCAATGTTGTTGAAAAAAGAAGTGTCAGTATTCAGTTTATAATAACCCGCCGGAGGTTTGTGCCACCCCAAACAAGGATAATGAGAGTTCACCTTTGGAATTGAAACCACAGTTCTCAGTGACTCTTTAGCCATACGCCAGTCACCAAAAAGTCACCAAAAGCCTGCCGAGCCTCCGCTACTATCTATTGTTCCGTTCACGCCAAAGAGCCCACAAAATCATAGTAGAAAAGTAACATGCCTCATCCCCAGATAAATGTGCAAGTCGATCAAACAACCGCTCATTGAAGGATTTGAAACAATCCAAGTTATAGAGGAACTTTCCACCTATATCCAAGAGACTCCAACAATCTTTAGCAAGCGGACAAGAGATAAAAAAGTGCCATTCGTTCTCAATGTCCAACCCACGGGAACCACAAAGACCATCAATCTGTAATCCCCTATGCCGTAGGTTCTCCTTAGTTGGAAGGCAGCCACGACCTATTCTCCATAGAAAGCGGAACACTTTGGGTGGAACCTGTATAGACCATCTATGTTACCCGGACTAGGGTGCGTGTGTCCGACACGGGTACGAATCCGAGTGTCGGATTCACTCTTTCTAAAAAAATTGGACACGAGGATACCGTCCTAAATTTGGACACGGGTGTGGGGATACGTTAATAACTAAATATATAAGTCTTTTCATATAAAAGAAAATAATCTAAACATCCAAATCCAATGAAGAATCAAATCAACCCTAAAAGTCTCAAATATTATTAAAATAACATCTTCCTAACATAAAAAAAAAATAATAACTCAAAGCCTATCAAAGATCAAAAGCAACTGCTTCAATCTCGGGTTCATCCGAGGAAAGCTCAGCCATCTCTAAAATGTTGTCACCATCTATGTTGTCTCCCCCCAAGTATACAAGACAAGTAGCATAAGATTAGTTAAATTATTAACAGTTTAAAATCTATGATCTAACTTCTAGAAAGCTAGTAATTTTCTTACCAACTACTTTACTCAGACTCTTTAAAATAGGCGTCACACCCGTGTCGATACGACACGATACGGATTCGGACTCAGAATTCGCATTCGACACCTCAATATGCCGTTGTACACGGCAAGAAAAATTGGAAGAAAAAAAGGAAGAATATTACTTGTTCGATTCCGTATCTTTAGGAAGATCGTTTTTGACTAGCGCCTCTCTAAATTATTGAAGATCAATTGAGAGATTTGGGAAGATCGTTGAGAAGATTGAATTAGGACATTTGCCATTTTAGGTGTCCCATTCGAAATAGGACAACCCCAAAATGGAAATGTTTTATCTAGTGGGACCCACTTTCACACTCACAAAAACTTTTCACTTGTTATTCCCTACCCCACTTTCTCCCTCCTACATCACTTTTCAAACTCACAACACATACTCCACTAACACTTTTTCCTTGATCCCCGTGCCACTTCCCACAATCCTATTTCGAGTGGGACGGAAGGAGTATATGGGAGTTGCTCTGTAGATGGACACTGAGGTGATTCAAGCTTTAATTGCTTTATTAGTTCTCCAATAGAAGTATGAGTCACTTGTTAAATTTCGGAGTGTGTAACCATAGTTATTAAAGGCCCAAGGCGCACCAAGGTGCAAAAGGTGTGCCCGGAGCTTAGGCGCAAGGCGGGTGCGCGCCCGAGTGACGAAGCCCGCAATAATGCCTTAAAATACTAAAAATATAGTATACATACAACATCAAGATATGCAATAATAGTATTTCCTCCATCCTAAAATGAATATCCAAAAACATTAAAATTTGCTTGTTAACAAGAGCAAATAATAAAATGAATTTTCATTTGAGGCGGAACAAGAGCAAATAAAAGAAATGAATATTCATTTTGAGGCGAAGGGAGCTATATACATGAATTTTAGTAATTGACATATCAATTTCAAAAGTTCAAAAATACGTATCAAATATCATATTGGAGTAAGGTAAAAAGGTGATGTTTTCAAAAGTTCGAAACAACGCCTCGACTAGCAGCCGAGGCTCCAATGCCGCGCCTCTCTGCGCCCTGGACCTAGGCCTGCCGAGGCTCCAATGCCGCGCCTCTCTGCACCCGGGGGCCTAGGCGCACGCCTAGGCGGGTTTTAATAACTATGTGTGTAACTCAGATTTTTCAGAAGTTATATGCCACATAGTTGCTTTTTTGTCCCATTGGTGGAGCGAGAAAATATCACCTTCCTAGTATTTGCAAAAGAATTAACAATCTTTTACCAAGAGCCCTGGATTAGTACTGTTGCTGGATTTGCTTTGTTATGTTTCCGAATATTAATCTGCACAATATCAATAGCGAAGCCTTTGCTGATTGTATGATTTAATGGTTTTATCCTGTTCTCCTAGAATGCCATGATATCAAAGTAAAGAGAAAAGGATAATGTCAGAATTTCTGAACAGGTTATGGTGCACTTTTCATTTTTAACGATGTAGTGAGTGTTAATGATACGACAAAAAGTTAGATAAAGATAGATATCAAAAGGCTGCTAGTAGAACTTTTTATGCATTCTTGACAAGATTATGGTGTAATACACTCAATCTTTAGAGTCATTATCGTGTAATACACTCAACATGCTGATAGTGGACTTGCAATCTTGTATGGTATCTGGTGGCTTTTTGTCGTCTAGATGACTTCTTGTCTAAATTTTGAGAGATTGAGAGACAATGAACTTTCTCATTCAAGAAAAAGGTTCTTCTGAAGGTTTCGTTTGGTAGGCATTTGACTTATGGTCCCAATCAAAGTGGGTCCCTTTTTTATTTTTTATTTTTTATGCATAGGCTAATATAGAACACATATCTTCTTATTTACCTTAGTACATCAAATTTATACTCCTCCGTCCCAAAATGAAAGTCTAATTTTGGCTTTAGTTGCATAAGTAAATAAAAACCCTTGATTATCTCACTATATTGCATCACGAGTGTAGGTGTTAATTGGAACTTGTTTAATGATGAAAGATTTAGTAACTTCCCCAAAGTTTGGAGTTTCATTTTGGGACAATTTTATTGAATAATTCAGTCATTCATTTAGGAACAACTTTTTTTTTTTGGAAAATTTAGACAACATTCGTTTTGGGACTGAGGGAGTACTTCAATTGGGACATTATATGTATTTTTTTTAATTAGTGGTATTTTAAGTACGTTAATACGTGAAATGATTTGATTTTAGAATGTGAATGATTAGATGGTGAGGAGGGTGTATCTGTTTGTTATTTATGTGGGTCAGCTAGTATACATGAAAATGAGGCCGAGGCAAGTTGGATTGAGTTATATTTTTTCTAATGACATAAAAAGTCTTTCTAATGGCGCTAGTGAAATTGTTTCAAGTAATTTACTCTGTCATGTCATAAATTGCTGCAGGTTGTACTTCATGTGAAATGACAAGAACTTTATCTTCCCTATTTCGTACTCCCTCCGTCTCTCTTTAATCTATAGAAATTACCATTTAGGTTGTCCCACTTTAATCTACAAAGTCCCAAAATAGAAATGTTTCACTCCCTCCGTCCGAGGGTATATGTGCACCTTTCCTTTTTAATCCGTCCTAGAGTATATGTCAACTTCCAAAAATGACAGAATCTTTACTATTCCTCCCACTCATTCTCTCTCCTACTTTACTTTTATACTCACAACACCAATCAACCTACTATTCCCTCCCACTCATTCTCTCTCCTACTTTACTTTTATACTCACAACACTTACATCACTTCCACCATTTCTTAATCTCCGTGTAAATGGGAGAGTGGACATATACTCTGAGACGGAGGGAGTAATACTTTTCAAATAGTGAGACCCACTTATCATACTGTAGATACCCCGGAAAAACCCACTGACTTGGCTAGAGCGATGGATTATCTTAGGATGTCTAATTGATTTTATTGCTTGTTAGAGTCGCCACCTAAAGGGACATAAGAAAAACCTAGAAAAGCCTATTTGTTATGAAAACCAGAGATTCGGGAGAGACAGGTTCGGGGGTTAGGTTACGGAGTGGGAAGTACTTAAACACCCAATCCGCCCGGCTAAAGCCGGTCTTGCTACTTTAGGTGTTCTAGGTATGAAAAGTCATTCTTTTATTAATCATGCTAACAATTACATTGAATAGAAAAAGGGGAATTACAAAGGGGAAAATACAAAGTAACTTTATGCTAACTATTACTTTAAGAGACAAAGGGGAAATTAAAGTAGAGTTTCAATATAGGTAGATTACCTTTAACCAACTTCAATGTAATGAAGTGATCATTTGGTTATGTCCCATTTGATGGGGATTGCATACATTAAAAGACACATAAAATTAGAGAAGAAAATGGTGTTGTAGAGAGAAAATGGTGAGTAAGAATTTGTGTAGAGTTTTTGTATGAGAAGTGGTGTCTTTGTAGAGAGAAAATGGTGTAGAGTTTTTGTAGAGAGAAGTTGAGGTCGTTTGGCTTAGAGAGAAAAGGCTATTTTTTGTAGGAGAGAGCTCCCTTGAAAATGAACCAAAAAGGTCCTTTTTATAGGTAAAATTAGGAGGGAAAGTTGAGACGGAAAATGAGATCAATCCAGGTGAGATGGACTTGACCAATCAAAAATAAGAGAAATAAAATAATAATAAAAAGAAAATATTTTAGTTAAAGGAATGGCTAGAAATGTGGGGTTGAGAGTTGCAAATAAAAAGGTTTTAATGTTTGTAATAAAAATGAGATTTTTGTATCAAAAAAATAAAATGTGTTGCAAATCAAAAAGGGAGGGAAATTTGGTGGGAAATTCGTAACAGACAGTGGGAGGCGCGAGGGTCCAGTCCATGGGACCGAACGCGCGCGCAGCCCAAGGCATATACGGGAGGCGCCCGGGGTAAAAAGGACAAAATTACATAAATGACCCTAAAAGTTAACTCTGTTACTCAGTTTAGTCCAAAACTAACGGAATTAGTTAATAACTTAACGGAAGTAACAGAAATTAACAAAAACAAGTTAAATAAAAACACTATGCATGCAATCGGGGTGAGAGGTTCAAGGTGGGGTGTCTACACATACTCACAATAACTATTCACTTACTATTCTCTACCCCACTTTCTCTCTTCCACTCAACTATCTTCTTCACTCACAACACATCACATTTTCAATCATTTTCTTAATTCTTGTGTCAAGACTCATTTTCGTAAATTAAAGAGGGGCAGATGGAGTATTTGCATGATTAGAATTTAATAATACTGCTTCTGGCCCGGATTTTTTTTTTCTCATTTGACTTTTTGTGGTCAACTCACATTAACTTTGACCATACATTGGTGTCAATCTAATGATCACAATGAAATTCTAAAAATTGTTATTGATAAATCACTTGAGTGATTTATCAATCACAATGTTTAGAGTTTTACTAGGATGATTTAAGTGATTTATCAATTACAATTTTGAGAATTTCACTAGGATGATTAAATCGGCGTCAATGTTTGGTCAAGTTTCATTTGTGTTGACCATAAAAAGTCAAATGAGACGAACTTTCTTGGACAGGGGGAGTATGAGTTGTCCTTTCCTTCTCTTTGCACTCTGAAATGTTTTTCATGCCTAATTTCCATGGCTTGTTGATGTGAATATAGGTTGCACGCGCAGGCTCTTACTTTGGCTGCATTAGCTGGAGCCGCAGTGGTTGAGTACTATGATCATAAATCAGGCCAAAAGGCAGAACGGTATGCAAAGTTCCTTCCTCCTATCCATAATTACTCGCACAAGGATTGAACAATTCTTAAGGATCAAACAATTTCTACATGTTCATGTTCAACAGACCCATAATGAGATACTGAGTAGCGCATATATGTTCCGGTATCCAAGATTTATTTGATCTATTATGTTGATTTAATTTTTGTCAGCTGTAACTTTTCATAAATAGGTCATATGAATCAGATTTATGATAACAAGCAAAGGATGTTTTGTATCTTGGAATGTGATAAAAAAAAAAAAGTCAATTGATGGATTATTACAGTTGCTGTTTCTTAGTCTCGCTCACACATATCGGTAACGTCTCTTTTAGCAACAATTGGAAACAGGTAAATGTTGAGGAATTCATGGTCGCCTTCTGTTTATTTTTCATCTTGTGTACCACATTATATACTATTAGTAAACTTATTACTAAGTATTGCGTTAAAAAAACAATTAATTTCATAATGCAACATATTTATGATCTTCTTAAAGCGAGGCCTAAGCAAATCCTGATTAGGTTAACTTCACCTTATAGTGTTGATTTTTAATCCCACACTTGACTTGAATCTCTCCTTGCTTACCAGTCAAGACACCAATGGAGTTCATGTGCACCATGGTCAAGGTTAGCAAATCCCGCCCCTTGACCTTTCTTCGGGCACATTGTTTTCAAGAATGTTGCATATGTCGGATCCACTGACAAGTCTTGTGTGCGCGTTCTGTTAAACCGAGTCTAATTTATCTGAAAATATTTGACACCAAGGTTCTAAAAAACACGCTAGGCGGTCGCTAGGCGCCGCAGGGGCGCCTAGGCGGGATCTAAGCGGGGTCGAGAATTCAGAAATAACTATAATATCCTAGACGGGACTTAGGCGTTTCATGAACGCCTAGCGCCTAGGTGGGGCCTAGGCAGCCTAGACGGGGGTCTTTTAGAACACTGTCTGACACTGTGCAACCCCGATCGAGTTGGCCCCCAAAAGCATCACAACCCTGGAAATGAAAAAAAGACCACATTATTAGCCAAACTAGTTTCTCATTCATGTTTAATTACATGTAAACCTTAATTAACTAGAATTTGTTAAATAAAGAAATTCGATGATTCACGTACATACTCTGACAAAGCAGTCGAGGAAAGTGAGACGAATGAGGCCAGCAGCTAGTCCCGGTTTTGCCGCAACTTTTTTTTTTTTTTTTTTTTTTTTGTTACGACGTCCCTCACTATACGTTCTGCAGAAGGGCAGCAACTTTGATAAAATCCTCCTTTCAGAGGTTGAGCTGATGTTTCTAAAGTCATCAGAAACATCAGTGACAAAGACACCAGAAAAATGAGCATTACAGACATTTTTCCCCTGTTTTTCTTCATTGCGTAAATTTTGAGAGAGAGAGAGAGAGAGAGAGAGATAAGATATGGAATGTTATGTATGCCTGATCTTGCTCAGATTGATACTCCCTTTGTCGCGAAATGATCTTTTGATTTACCATTTTTCATTGTCTCAAAAAAGTTCTTCACATTTCTACAATTTAGGCTTAAATGTGCATAAACACAACAGATTACTGAAACAAGCGTTCATATCCTTAAAAACTTTGAATAGTCAAATTGGAGATCATTTTGACAATGAGGGATTTTGACACGGAGGGAGTATGAATTAGTAGCTTCAGGAGAACCTATAAATTGGCATATGTGTGTGTATGTGTATATATATATTAATATACTCCTTCCGTCCCACCTCACTTGAGACCTACCTAAGAGGTGGGCACAATAACTAAGGAAAAAGAATAAAATAAGGAAAATGTGTGGTAGAAAATGAAGAGAGATAATGAGTGGGGTTAATAGTAGGTTGGTTGAATGAATTGTGTGGTGGAAAATGAAGAGAGAATGAGTGGGTGGGGTAGATTGAATATAAAATTATAAAAATATTACTCCCTCCGTCTCAGAGTAAGAGTCCTACTTTCCATTTTGGTACGTCCCAGAGTAGAGTCATATTCCTAAAATGGCAAAGAATCTTTACTATTCACCCCACTCATTCTCTCTCCTATTTTACTTTTATACTCACAACACCAATCAATTCACTATTCTCTCCCACTCATTCTCTCTCCTACTTTACTTTTACACTCACAACATTCACATCACTTCCAATATTTATTAATAAGCGTGTAAATGAGGGGTATGACTCTTACTTCGGGACGGAGGGAGTACAATTTTGGGAAGTCTTAAGTGAAGTGGGACGAACCAAAATAGAAATAAGAACTTGAGATGGGACGGAGGGAGTATATACATGGTGTACTAAATTACAACTTTTAGAACGTTGTGCTCCACGCTGCAACACCGTGCAAACGTAATGCGTGCAATTTGCTCTTTAATTTTCAGTCAGCGTATGACCAAGTCTATCTAGCCAAAACATGCAGCTAGCTGGTTGGTCTATGAACATCAGCAGAGTGCATCTGCAAATAACAAATCGAGTTGGGATGCATTTTTTTGCTTGTGTATATAATTGCAAATCTCTTATTGGCAACCAATTATTAGATGTCGCCTTCTTGCGTCGCGTTGTGAAAGAGAATTAAGTTTCACTTTAGCGTTGAATTTGTCATGTAAAATACTTGATTAATTAACATAACATAGAGAGTTGACAATTACCAGTAAAAATGTCAAACTATTGAAAAATCTAATATTTGCGCTTTCACACTTTATGTTTTCTTTTTTTTCTTTTCTTTCTAAAATTGTTGGTACGAATGGAACTGCTGGCATGTCACCCGATGAGTTAAGCCCCCATGATCGATTATTTAATATATATTAATCGCATTTTTTTGGTTTCGTGCTGAAAAATGTGCCAACTATTATTGCCCCTTCATTGTTCTTGCATGCGTATGCTCGTATCTTTGTTCTTGCCAAAAGTTTGTTCCCCAAATTACTTATGCACCTTTGTTCTCACATAGAACATAATAAGCATCGAGCCCCATTTTTTGGAGGCGTTGCCGAGCCATGTTTGAACTTAGGCTAGAGGGCCGAGAAGTTTAGATGGTTCTTCAAGCTCACATATTATCAATTCTTCAACCATATTCTTCAAGTTCACATTTTTTTGGCTCTATGAATATCTTTTGCATGAGTAATTAGGATCATACTTTCTTATATCTCATTGAATTTATCACCTTAAAACAATGAACTTTTAACTTTTATTAGATGGTCTATGCTAAAGCTTGTTTTCTTGGAGAAAATATATGTATTAGTTTGATTGTTTTAATATTACTATGTAAATGCAATATTGGAGGAAACTAAAAGATGCAAATTAGGACCTCTTCAGTATGGTTAAAGCCAAATCATAGAAAATTGAATTACACTTAAGTATATTTTTGGGCGAATCATGAAAAATGGAATAGTGATTATTCAAGTCAGGAAACAGAGCTCTCTCCATTAATGTTAAAAATCAATGGTTTAAATTTGAATCGGGGCTAAAAAAAATTCGGTCAGATTTTAATTCTTGATTGTTACCTTTTTTTTAACGAATTGGAATGAAGGTCTATGTAATCGCAGATATACATGGATTAGTCGCAGATATACCCTTCAAGTTTATTTTCCGCACATATGCCCTTGCATAATTTTAAAATTAGGGGAAAATTAGACCATCGTTAATATTTTGTCCAAAATTTAACTTACGCTTCCACGTGCCAAATAGGTATGTTGATTCACCCAAGCTTGTTACTACGTCGTTTAACCCTACCCTTGTTTCCTTAGCGATGTCGTACACACTCATCTCATAATCGTAAAAAATAAAATAGACGAGTTGGGGTTAGGGTTTATTACGATTCAACTGCGTTCACTCATGCTCAAGATTTCATCAAATTCGTTACGCATTTAAGGTAAGAAATCAAGTTATGATCTATTGTTACAATTGTCGTTTGATTAATGGTATCATCAGAGTGCATACACAAATAACAACCCGCATTGTTATCAATTTTCTGCTCGTGTATACAATTGCAAATTTTGATCGTCAACTAATCATTAGATGTTGCCGTTTTACTTCGCGTAGCGAGAGAAAATTTACTTTCACTTAACGTTGAATTTGTCATGCAAAATACTTGATTAATTAACCATAGATAAGATTTGAAGAGATCACATGTACCAATAAAAAAGTATCAAACTACTGAAAAATCTAAGGACTCCTTCACTTTTTTTTTTTTTTTTTTTTTTTTTTCGTTTAGTTTGGACTGAATGACCGTCATACCACCCGATGTTTTAAGAGCCCATTGGATAAATTAACCTAGGTATTAATCTAATTTTCTTGTTTCGTTCTGAAATATGTGAGCCAACTTTAATTGTTTTGTTCATTATTATTGTATGTGAAAGTTCATTATTTTGTTCTTGCCAAAAACCAGATACCCAAATTACTTATGGACGTTTATTCCAACATTGAAAATAGAGCAATGCTAAGGGCACAAAATGCTCACAAAATCTCAATTGAGCGCTAGTTTCTTTTTCCCTTTTTTTTTTTTTTTTTTTTTTTTTAATTGAAGGCAGAGGGACGTAGGCATTAAGGGGATGGGGGGTCTGAGCCCCCTGAACTTCTTAGAAATGCTACTCTGACCCCTTCAATTTATAGAAATTACACATTATATGCAATCTTGACCCCCTGAACTTGGCCAAATTCCAAATTATATCTTAAAGTTTGAGAGAAGGGACAATTTTATTAAGGGATAAATGTGATTATGAAAAGTTAATACTCCCTCCGTCCCAGAGTAAGAGTCTTACTTTCCATTTTGGTACGTCCCAGAGTAAGAGTCCTATTCCTAAAATGGCAAAGAATCTTTACTATTCACCCCACTCATTCTCTCTCCTATTTTACTTTTATACTCATAACACCAATCAATTCACTATTCTCTCACACTCATTCTCTCTCCTACTTTACTTTTACACTCACAACATTTACATCACTTCCAATATTTATTAATAAGCGTGCAAATGAGGGGTATGACTCTTACTCGGGGACGGAGGGAGTAATTCATTTATTCTATTATACTCCCTTTGTGCTGAATTTTTTTTTTTTTTTTTTTTTTTTTCATTGTTAGTTTGAATAAACTTTGAGCAACAACTTATGTTGTTTAATTATCCCCATTAAAATCTAAAACTTGTTATTGAGACACCGTTATAAATATTATGAATAATAATTTTTAAATTTCCATTAGGATAGTTACCTGTAACCTAATTTATTACTCAAAGTGCATTCAAACTAACAATAAAAAAAGAGAGATTGGTTTTCCAGGAAGGAGAGAGTAATTCGTAAATCCACATGATATTTTAGTACCATATACTTTGACCATTTCAAAAAAAAAAAAAAAAACTCGTCATTAGTTTCTTTTTATTTTGTCCAAAAAATGTTTTCCTTCTTAATATAATAACGAATGTGTTGTTATTTTTTACAAGGAACACACATGCAAAGTATGTTTCATAACAATGTTGAATTTTTTTTTATTTTTTTTTTCAATGGAACGATTAAGACGAGGAAGCATAGTACGTTAATTTATATTTTGACCCCTCACTCAAATTCATGGCTACATCCCTGTTTGAAGGGTTGCAGAGCCATGTTCGAACCTAGGCTAGAAGGACTAGAAGTCTAGACTTGGTTCTTTCAGTTCATATATTATAGATTCTTCAACCATATTATTGTCGTAATAATCAGTATAATACATTTTCTCCAAGTATACAATCTTTTTGCATAGATCCATCTAATAAAAGTTAAAGTTCATTGTTTTACTGTGATAAATTCAAGTGTAGTAAAGTATGATCCCACTTACACATGCAAAAAATAGTCACGGAGCAAGGATATGAACTTTAAGGACCATTGAGCTTCTAGACGTAAACGATGTACATTGAGGATTTCTTTGTTATAACTTTTATTAGATGAATCTATGCATATGTAAAAGCGTGGTTACTTGGAGAAAGGATATGTATTATACTGATTATTGCAAGTTTGTAGGATCCAATATTGAATGAAACTAAAATATACAAAATTAAGATTTCTTCATTATGCTTAAGCCAAATCGTATCGAATACATCTACGTAATTTTTTGGATAATTGTATTGCCAAGTGAAAAAAGAAACCCTCTCCATTAATGTTCAAAATCAATGGTTTAAATTTGAGTTGGGCTAAAAGTATTTCACTAAGATTTGAATTATTAACTTATTCATCCTTGCCCTTGAAATCCGTAGTTTGTTTAGGGTGGATTGAGTTTTGCTCTTTACGTCTTTTTTTACTATATTTTTATGTTTGATGGTTATACTTTTCTCGATGATCCATATGATTCCTAACGGTGATATACACTTCCTAACTAACTAATGGTCTCGAGTTTTATGTTCGTGTTTACTCATGTTTATTGTCGATTCTTTCTTAGAAACTTATTGGTATCGAGTTTTGAAAGAAATAAGCAGATACGACTGTTCCAGAAAAACAACCACTTGTGAGTACAGTTGTGCTCACAAGTGTCAAGACAGTTGTCTTGTCAACTGTCAACGGACAGAATCTCAAAAACACAGAAACGAAGCGGAATAATTAAAACAGAGATTTACACACTTCAGCAAGAATTACTTGCTAGAAAACTTTTATTAATAAAGATCTTGCAGAATACAAGATTATGAAAGAAACAAAAACAACGAAAAGATCAAACATATTCTAGATCTCTAGAATAAACCAAACACTAAAACACTTGAAGTCTTTATGAATAAGAATTTCAAGAAAACAATGACTCTCTCACCAAAAACGAAATTCTCTCTAAGAATCACAAAAAATGTGTCTTGGACTGATTGTGATCTCTTTATTTATAGAACAATTTGACAGCCTTTTTCCGTGGAGATCTTGATCAATCAACCAATGATCTTTGAAATAGAGTCCTTCCTTTTCTACAATACAAAGACAAATAAACTTACCAAAGATAAACATTAGGTGGTTAGTGAAATAAATCTTAACTAAAATAAATAATCCTAATATAACTAATTCCTAAATAATTACAACTAATTCCTAATATAAACAATAATTTAAACTATATTTGAATTAAACTCAATATACACATAATTGCTAAATTAAATAAACTCTAAATATATACACTAAATAAATCAGAATCACAAAGAAAATAAAATATAAGAGTATTTCATACTCTTTCAATCTCCCCCTATCTCTGTGGTTCTGATCAAAACATCCAAAACAATAATCTCTCCCCCTGAATTTGTACATTGGATTCTACCCCCCTAAATACATCTTTAGAACACATCATTCTCCCCCTGAATATGAAGACCACATCTTTCTCTCCCTTTTTGAGAAGAACTATCAAACTCAAAGTAAGAAAATTGTGAATATCTTCCACTCCCCCTAAATTTGAATCTCCCCAACAAAAATACCTTTGAGAGCATCATCAATCTCAACTCATATCGCAGCAAACCTTTTTAGACCAGAGAGTTCTGCAGAAGATGTACTTACCCCTTAAAACAGTAGCAGACTTACCAGTTGACTGTCCAATTGAGTGACCAGTTGTCCGCACAGTTGCACGAACAAGTTGCTTAGTACCAGCTGGATGCTTAACAACAAAAATGCCTGAGCTTGATCAGAGCAGCGGCAAACAATCATTTTGTGTCACAATCACTCAGTGATTCTCCTGAATTCTTGGATATATCTGCAAAAATATTAGAGAGAGTGCATTTACAGAATAGGAACAAGACGAGATGAGAGAAATGTAGCTAGAAAACATGAGAAAGGAGATATACTAAACCATAATTCATAACCAGAATTGACATGGAGGAAATATCAAGGGAGGACGGTGATTCTTCCTAAGAACTCGGGTAGGCCAAGGAGTAGGGAGAACCGAGTGACTTTGAAGTACCCATTTGAATTCCAAAACAAACAAGCATTTTGATTTAAAAATTCAAACTTTTTTCATGTTTTGTGATAAATTGTCCATCCCAGAATTAGAACTTTCCAAATTCAACCGAATCCATTTATCCACAATGTACCATAAATTCTACCAACTGCACAATAAAACTTGAACATCACGCCATTAGATTATCATTAATCACATGAAAAGCATCAATCTTTAACACATAAGAACAACAATTCAATTTGCTGATGTTAATACCAAGAGAGAAAAAAAACTTAGAAAAATTATGCCTAAACACACAAGTGAAGATTGTCTCAATTTTGGTGTGACATAGTATGATCAACTCAGTCCATGACTCGGTTTCAACTCACAGGAATTCAATGAGATTCTCCTTCAATCATGTAGCCTCTAGAACACTCCCTTTGAAGGCTTATGACTTATGAATCAGTTACGGGGAGGAGCTTTTCACTCTCACAATACAGTGTTACACTGATTCTCAAGTTATGTATGAATACACGTCAGCACATTGCCTAAATGAGTAGTAACTTCAAAGATTGGAGGCAGCTTGTTTTCCCCGCAACCTTAGATTAAGTGCCCACTCCATGATAACCTAAAGAGTTAACATGATAATTTTGATTATCATGTCAAGAAGGGTCTCACATTCATGGGTCAAAACTCGGAGTCAATGAACTTAGTTGACAAAGTGATCACAAGAGACAATCGTGCAAAGAATGAATGCAGATTTTTTTTTGGTGTCTACTGTAATATACAATTATACAGTTATGCAGTCAGTTGTCTGCACACTTGTGCAGTCAACTAGTATCACACAGTCCGAGAGACTTCTTAAGTGAAGAAAATCTCTCGAAATCCAAAGCCTTGGTAATGATATCAGCAAGTTGATTCGTTGTGCTTACATGTTCTAGAGTAATGATTTTTTGATCAACGAGACATCTAATAAAATAATGCATAATATCTATGCGCTTTGTTAGGAAATGTTATACCGGATTTTTGGCAATATTCTGGGGACTTAAGCTATCACAAAATACAGTAAAGGTTTCACTTCTAATACCATAATCCTTGATTATTTGGTCCACCCTCAACAATTGAGTACAACAAGTAACAACTCCCATATATTCATTAGATGGCCTACGAACCAAGAACCTAATATCTTTCCTTTCAAATTTTACCACTTCCTCTTGCATGACATTGATCAAATTATTAACTTTTAAAGTTTCTGACTCATTCTTATGCTCAAAATTAGCAACGAAACAATAAGAGCTTACCTGATGGTACGCATATTGCATGCATACCAAACCGGCTAATTCCTTGTAATTTATTCGTTTTCCTCTTGTTTTCATTCCTTCATCCACTCCCCCAATGACTTGGGAAGTTAGATGATCTCCATGTATCCTTGCAGCAACATCAGATCCTCTGCTTTCATGATCTTCATTGATTTCAGAATCTGAACTGGAATTTGCTGCTGTCTGACCATCTGTCATGGCAGTTGACTGTTCATCTGGTCTGCCAACTGACCTCACAAGTGTTAAATCTGCAGATTCTTTTGTAGTCTTCTATTCAGATTCATCATTAATCTGTTCAGGCTCCCAAGTGCAACCTGTAATACAATTCTCAACACAATCGATAATAAGATCAGGAGCATTATCAAAAATTGAGTTAAAACATGAATGATTTTCAACCAACTTGTAACAATGATCAGAGAATCTTACACCTTTCAAAACACATTTGTAAGCATGACTTCTAACCTACCTATGGAGTCCTTTTGAGAATCATTTTTATTTGTCAATTTCTCATTCTCAGCTTTAAGATTCAGATTATCAGAGGTGAGTTTTTCATTTACTTTCTTGAATGCCTTGAGTTGTTCCATTCGCTTGGACCAATCTGCAAATAACTCGATGTAAGTATTATGCAGATCTTCATACGTGGCACTCTCTTCTTCATCCTGTTTGGATTCTTCAGATTCACCGGCAGATGTGGAGTTAAGACAGGTATACACTTTAGTACCATTTGAGTAGTCAGTTGTGCAGTCAGTTGACAGCACATCCTCACTATCAGATTCACTGTCAGAAAGGGAGGGTTGTGATGATCGTAAAAATGATAGGTTTGCTGTCTGATCATCATCATCTGAATCACTTAAGGTTGCAGAAAAACTCTTCCCTCTCTTTTTGAGTGTGTTAGCACACTTATTGGCATAGTGTCCAAATCCTAAACACGCTCTACACTGAATGGACTCAATAGATCTTTTATTTTCAGAAAAAAGATTGTTATTACTTGTTTCTTTCTTGAATGATTCAATCTTAGGGGAAGAAGCAGTAACCTTATTGGGAAACCTTTGTTGACGTTTTTTGTTCAACATTTTGTTGAATTTTTGAGTGATCAAGTCACATTCATCTTCCTCTATGTTTGAGTCATCAATATCCTTTGATAATTCTACAAGATCTTTGGACACAGTAAGAGCACTAGCAAGAGCAATTGAATTTACTTTGCTAGTTTGTTGCACTTCAAGGTTCAATTCAAATGTAGTTAGAATACTTAGAACCTTTCAAGACTCACGGTCCGAGTATCACAAGTTTCTTCAATGACAGAGATTTTGATGTTAAATCTTTCTGGGAGGGTTCTTAAAAATTTACTTACCAGCCTTGCATTAGAGATGGATTCTCCCAATGCAAAGGATTCATTTGAAATATTCATGAGTTTAGCAGAATAGTCTTGAATAGTTTCATTTTCTCCAATTCTTAAATTTTCAAAATCTCTCATTAATCCTCTCAATTTTGTTTGTTTGACACTATCAGACCCTTCACAATGGAGTTGTAAAATATCCCAAGCAGTTTGGGCCACGATATGGTTAGAAAATAACCGATACAAATTGTGATCAACATGATCAGATATGGCAGCCATTGCCTTTGCATTGTAGTTTGCAAGGGCAATTTCTTCCGTGTTCCAATCTTGCTCAGGTTTTGGGACAATTTTTTTTTTCCTTTATCCTCACTAGTTGAAGGAGCTTTTGCTTTTAGATCAACTACTTCCATAGTAGGGGATGTATATCCCACAAGAATACTGACCCAAGCACGATGATCTATGTTTTTAATACACATGATCATCCTTGCCTTCCAAATGGTATAGTTTGAACCATTTAGTGTAGGCGGCTTATTACGAATATGAGTACAGTCCATAATGGCTACTTTCAAAGATCGATCTCAGTATGTCAAGACCAGGCTCTGGTACCAATTGAAAGAAATAAGCAGCTACGACTATTCCAGAAAAACAACCACTTGTGAGTACAGTTGTGCTCACAAGTGTCAAGACAGTTGTCCTGTCAACTGTCAACGGACAGAATCTCAAAAACATAGAAACGCAGCGGAATAATTAAAACAGAAAGTTAAACACTTCAGCAAGAATTACTTGCTGGAAAACTTTCATTAATAAAGATCTTGCAGAATACAAAATTATGAAAGAAACAAAAACAACGAAAAGATCAAACCTATTCTAGATCTCTAGAATAAACCAAACACTAAAACACTTGAAGTCTTTATGAATAAGAACTTCAAGAAAACAATGATTCTCTCACCAAAAATGAAATTCTCCCTAAGAATCACAAAAAACGTGTCTTGGACTGATTGTGATCTCTTTATTTATAGAACATCTTGACAGCTTTTTTCCGTGGAGATCTTGATCAATCATCCAATGAACTTTGAAATAGAGTCCTTCCTTTTCTACAATACAAAGACAAATAAACTTACCAAAGATAAACATTAGGTGGTTAGTGAAATAAATCTTAACTAAAATAAATAATCCTAATATAAACTAATTCCTAAATAATTACAACTAATTCCTAATATAAACAATAATTTAAACTATAATTGAATTAAACTCAATATACACATAATTGCTAAATTAAATAAACTCTAAATATATACACTAAATAAATCAGAATCACAAAGATACAAATAAAATATAAGAGTATTTCATACTCTTTCAAGTTTTATTTTCATGTTTACTTATGTTTATCGCCGATTGAAGTTATGATAAAGATATGATTAAAAGTAAAATATGTGATATTTGTCAAGAATAGAGGGCGTAATATTTATTTTCATGGTTAATTATTAGATACATCAAAAGGACAATAAAACTGGAAATTACATGAATTTTTAGAACAAAAATGCACTGCATGTGTGTAAAATTATCTTGGTAGCAGTTGGATTCATAACATGAATGCTCAAATTCACATTAAAAACAACTTGGGTAAAGTTTAGAACTGGATAATTTCTATGGTTTTTTAATCATATAATTGCGATGTCCCGGCCTCATAGCTTCAATTCGAGCAAGGGCAAGTAAACATTGAAGATTTGAGTAGGAATCACCCAAAAGTCACCCCTTTCCCCTTTATTTTTATCTCTAGAACGCGGAAAAGAGGTGTGTGTGTTTGTTTGTTTGTTTGTTTGTGTGTTGAACAAAAACCCGTTATCCTCGACTAAACCTTTCTGGTTTGCAGGTTTTTGACGCGGGTCAAAATAGTGAATGTTGGGTATGCCACTCATATCTCAGTTTCAATGTAATAGGATTGATTAGATTTGATTGATCAATCACCTAAGTTTTATTTTATGGACTTTAGACCCACATGTAAGAAGTATTTATACTTCATTTTTTAGGTAGTCCATTGTAATAGAATAGGCTTAGGGATAGGGCGAGAATGTCAAGATTGAAGAATTATCACAAGTTGATTTGAGCGCCATGCGCCACCTTCACCTTTACGCCATGCGTCCATCCAGCGCGCGCGCATAAAGTGATGCGCCTAGTTATGCTACGCGCCCCAAAAGCTCAACGTGCCTCTTTGATATTAAATCAACACTTGGTGATTTATTGAAGACATGAAGAAATTCAAACTACGCCAATAATCCAACGGTGGTTAAATAACACGTATGCACCCGCATCTAAGGACACCTGTCCATAACGGTCACATTTGTGTTATGTGTCTAACAGATATAAAAGGACACGTGCTCCACTCGATGAGCGACAACACATCTGTCCTTTAACCTTATCCAGAAGGGATTTCCAACAGCTAGTTTTTTGGGCTCTACTATAATACTCCATAACTTCAAACGTTTTGAAGTTGCTAAGAATCTCAGAATTTCTCTCTCAAGCATTTGTTGAAGATTGAAGATTGCCTTTGATTTTCCGAAATTCTCAAGAACATCTTCATACCTCATCCTTAGCCCATATCCTCAAAGCAAAAACACTTTAGTTTCTTGGGTCTCAATCTCAAAGATCTAAAGAGCCTTGAATCTAAAATCATACACGCACCTCTTTAAGTTTGATCACTTAGATCTTTCTTTTAGAGATACACCGGTTATTGTCTAGGATTTGTTCTTTCAAGGATATTAGATCTTGAGTTAGTGTGTAAGCTCAAACGATTGTATTTGTAACACTCACTCATTATATAAGATCTCCATTAGAAATCCAAGACTAACCATCTTGGTAGAGGACGTAGATCATTTTCCGATCGAAACCTCTCCAAATAGCGCGTATTAATTTCTTGTCATTTACTTTCAAGTTATTATCTATCTCACTATTTGCTTGTTTAATCATTGTAGATTGATTGATCTGAATTGTGT